>JAQQZY010000001.1:12279843-12300208 GCA_030068375.1 Ostorhinchus rueppellii
CTGCCTCGCCTATCCCTGCTGTGCTATAGGCTTTTATCATGCAGGAAAAGGAAATCCCAGATTAGCGAAAACTTAGTCATAATCAGTTAAAACTCAGTGGTCAAAACATTCTGATCAGATGAGTAAATACCATTTGTCTGCGTTGTTTGGACATGTACAAACACTAGTAGATATGTGGTTTTGAGATACTACTTAACATGCTACAGAGTGGTTCTGAATGCAATTTTCGGCTCAACACACTTATCTCCACTCCCCAGGCAGTCTTATCACACAGGGTCGTCAGACTAATGGCACACATGCACGTACAAATACAAGTCTGCAGCAACTGGTTGCACATACTAAAAGAAACCGACTGAAAAAAAAAAATCACTGCAAAAAGAATGGTCTCATAGCTACATGTGATGCCTGTTTATTTTCTCAAGGAAAGTTGTTAGAACAAACTATGTCACTGTTGACAAACAAAGCCTTTCAACATACTTTTCACAACTTTCCCATAAGTAGTGAGATTAAAATAAAGAGTCAGGCCCAAGGTCCATGGGTGTTCACAACATCAAATGTTCACAGCAAGAGGACATAAAAAACTGATGGAAAATGCCTTGTCCATCTGTTGTATGTGGGTATTTTCCACATGAAGAAAAGCTTTTCACATAGTTCAAAATCCTACTGTACTTTTACTCGTGTGCCATCAGTTATTCAAATATAAGATGATGTTCTTTTATTTTTGTCCATGCATTAATTAATCCCTTTAAATCCTATAATGACTGTTTAATTCATTAGGAACATGTTGTGCAGCCGACCTTCACCCGCTATCATGCTATTGCATCCTCTCTCTGTCTCACAGGCTCAATTGCAAATTTTGTTTCCTGAAGAGCATAAAATAGGTCACATGATGAGTTAATCAAAATCTGGAAGCAGTCATCCATTTTTTTTTTTTTTTTTTTTAAATCATTCCCATCATACACACGCTATGAACACACCAAATTTCAGACAAGCTAAAAACACCTCATACAAGAGGAAAGAGTAATGTGTGGTGGTGGTGGGGGACAGGTCAGTCAAAAAAAAGTGGCTGTGATGGTAGGTGGGGTTCTTACACAAAGCCATGCAATATTTCAATGAACATCCTCTTAGCAATAGTTCAGACAACAAAATCTTAACACAGACATCTGTGGCAACTCGTGTATCTCAGGCTTAGAATGTATATGTGAGTGCATAAAATTATAAATACCGATATCTGCTTAGACAAATGCAACTGATTGCAGAATACTCTATTGGTATCATGATTATATCTATTCTGTAATTATACACACACACACACACATACATATATATGTGTAGGTGTAAGTGTGTGTGCTAATGTAAAGCGGGCCTTTTCATTTTCACCTTAAAATGCCTCACTTGCTCTCCTTTCAGTTCCCTCCCCACACATTCCAGCAGAAAGGTCTTGCTGATTCTTGGCAAACTAATCATTTGGCAGGGGGGAAACCAAAGCAAGCTAAACATGGAAAAACAAAGAAAGGGGGACAATTTCCCAATCATGTGTCAGTAATGCAGAGCTGCTTTCATTCTTTGTCGCAATTAGGAGGGCAGTCTCTGATTACCCTTTGTGAATGACGTGGGTCAGAAATAAAAACAAAGGGGGCCTCTATGCATCCACACGCTTTCAACACAGTCTTTGCATGCAGATAAGACTCTTGCTCTGTATGTAAGCATTTTTTTGGCTCAGTAATGTCAACTAACGATGAACACAGCAGCACAGTCTCAGATGAAATGTGATAACCAGTGGCAACATCACAGTGAAGCTGTGTGATGCAGGCTTCCAGAGGTAAAGCAGAAATACAGAAGAGAGGAGCTCCTAATAATGAGACGAGCTGCCATCATAGAAATGGGCAGGTAGCCAAGAATTAAATGCCTCCCCTCCCCTCTGAATAAAATGAAAGGCAGGGTGACAGAAAAAAGAGGGAGAGGGCGGTAGAGGGAGATGGAGGAAAGTCTGGGGGGAGGGGCTGGCAGTTGCAATGACAAGGGAAAAGAAAAGGAGGCAGAAAGAAAGAGAATGAAAGCATAAGCAGAATAAGTGGAATGCTGTGGCAATAAATAGATTTCTTAGTTCGACTGTGAGCCATAGACTCGCAGTGATTTTCACAGAGCAAAATGTTGGGTGACATAATACCAGAACCAGAGCAGGAGTGGAAGTTTAGTAGTTTTTTTGTCCCCAAATAGACCCTCTCCATCTCTCTTTGAGGGGAACTTTACGCCCACTTGGATCAAAGATGACATGTACTTGTTTATCCGGAAGCAGGGAGAAAAGGAAAGACTGAAAGACTGAGGGAAGGCCACAGGAGGGTTTAAAAGCTCATCCTTCATGTCTGTTTACCTCTACAGCGAAAAGGACAGAAAATAGGAGAGCAAGACCATGGTGACATCTCTGGTTTCCCTGACAGAGCCCGGATTAATGAAGCCACTAGAGGGTTCTCTCACTTGTGTGTGTGAATGTGTGTGTCACAGCAGGAACACATGCGGCAGCCCACTTTCCCTGGCTTCATTAAGACCACCAAGAAGTGCCATGATTACAACTATACAAATAACCATGATGTACAGGGTCATATTTTTGTTTCAGATCTAATAAGACTACATTGAAGGAGGCTTGCATTTTCATCCATTGAAAAGTAAGTTTTAAAATGTTATGGCTTTCAAGAGGACACCCATCATTAAATGCTGCAGTTTCTGCCTCAGGCACCATTGACCTTGAATAATACTCAGTTTAAAAACAAACTGCTTTACCTGCAAGTTAAAAGGGTCCAAATGAGAGGCCAAGTGCTTTAAAAATACCCAGCAGAATGCCTTCTGGCTATATGCTCTGTCTGGGTGACCAACAAACAGCTGTTGGGCTGCAGTTCCCACACTCTTAAGAGACCCCCACCACAGCACCTGCTACTTGGAAGCCAGTCTGGACGACTGCTGGCTGCTCCAGACTACTTAATGGCCCCCAGTCAGCTGGAGAGATGGGGATGGTGGGTGCGACAGGGGGAAGGAGGGAGAGGACACAGGGGTTCCCTGTCTGGTTCTAGGGACAATTAACTTAGGTTTGGGAGAGTGGAGGGTACATGGGAGTCGTACCCTTAAATCTAGGAGGGGGTTGGTTTTTAGACTTTGAGGACGGGGGGTGGTGTTTGCAGGAGTCAAACACACTTATCATGCAAACATGTCAATATGGCCTCATGTTATCACAATGCATTGTTTCCAGCATTAAAATGTGTACAGAGTTATCAAGAACGTGAGTCTTATCTCTTAATATCTTAGCACATCTACTCAGCTTATTACTCACTGCATGTGTGTGTTGGTGTGTGTGTTGGGGGGGGCATTCATTTTCTTTTAAAGTCAGAGCCAGCTGGCCCGTGAGGCAGACAGATTTGACAGGACACAACTAGGTCAGAGTACTGTGTTCTTAGGGCTGCACTGCCTCTGCATCCATGTACATGTGTTTGCATGTGCAGAAGCATAAAAGTGTTGCGTATCTGAGTGGCGGAGACAAGCCTCGAGGCCACAGTAACCTCACTAGTAGGGTCAGAAATGTGTCCTTAAAAGAGTTCATGGTGGTTATAAGTTACTTTGAGAAAAAAGGCAGATAAAGATGGTGCATCTATAACAACTTGCATTGCTACTCACATTCCATCTACAGATCTGTGAAGCTGGTACAAATAACCACTGTTGTTGGGACAGGAACACATTGTACTATTGATGGCAGAGACTTAAGAGCTTCCTGTACATTTTCAACTGCAGCACAAAGTATTTTAACAAAGTCCACTTTCTAAATGATGCCAAAAACATGGCACACAACAGGGTCACCAGCTTGGGGCTCTTAGTTGAGCAGATAGGAACAAACAGACTGTAGACAGGAAACCCGAGGGACAAAAGCAAGAAGGAAAGGAGATGGAGATTTCAGCCAATTGCTTCTTTGCCACAGGGTGTGTTATACGAAGAAGCCCCTGGGAAAACCAGGGCAAGGTAAAGGCCAAACGGGACAACAACTGCTGTAGTAGAACCATAATAAGGACATTACAGGTTAATACTCTCAACTAAGGGAGCTAAATAGTCTGACACCCAAAGGAGAAATGTACTCCTTTAAATTCAGTGTCCTCCAGATAAACTGCATCACTTCACCAGAGGCCAAACTCCCAGCTACGGAAATCTTGCACTAAACATTTGAGCACAAAGAGGAAACATTCAAATAATACAAAATTGAAAACTGCTGAATGAAGGGATTTAATCTGAATATTCAAAAATGGGAAAAAAGAAAACTGCCCAGTTTCTGACATTAAAGCAGTGTATGACTTCGATCGTATGTTGTTGTTTTTTTTAATTTGCAAACCCAAGTGATTGCCCAATTATCACTAATCCATTAGTCTTTCTGTTCTTATGCACCTGAATCACTTTCCACGCAGTGAACAACTTCAAAGACGACTCCATCACAAAACAGTCCACCTGCTTACTTAAATTGAAATGTGACTCAGGCCTTTTCAGAAACTTTGTGGCAAAGTAAATTGTGGGAATGTGAATTCCATGCAGCAGCAATTTCACTGTCTCTTTGTGAGTGGTGAACCCAAATGTGAACAACTTTACTTCCGTCCACTGACTATATTTATTCTTTAAAACAACCCTGGTGGACTAGAGAATTTTACGTTGTGGTGATCTGGCTCATTGTCTTGACAAATTGATGAGAAACTGCTTTTGTTTCCTACAATGCACTTCATGTCAAAATTTCCAAAAAGCCCGAGTGAGGATT
This sequence comes from Ostorhinchus rueppellii, assembly GCA_030068375.1. Taxonomy (NCBI): domain Eukaryota; kingdom Metazoa; phylum Chordata; class Actinopteri; order Kurtiformes; family Apogonidae; genus Ostorhinchus; species Ostorhinchus rueppellii. The sequence goes on from JAQQZY010000001.1 coordinate 12,284,627, forward strand.
CGGTTTGTTTTGTAAACAAGCAGATTTATGATGGAGTCCTCTTCAAAGTTGTTCACCGTGATGAAAGTGATTCAGGTGTGTAAGCACAGAAAGACTGGTGGATTAGTGATAATGAGGCCATCACTCGGGTTTTACAAATCTGAAGAAAAATTTATGATCAAAGTCATACATTGCTTTAAGTAATTTTCAGTATACAAGATATATAGATAAATTAAAATGGTGCAGAAAGGTTACAAAGGTTAGATGTCTATTATTCTATGACTACTTGCATAAGTTTGTATATTAAAACAGGAGCTGTTGTCCTTGTGCTACAGAGGCCTGCAGTTTTCTGACTAGCTAGTCATGTACTACAGCTGCTGAAGATTTGCTTGCAGTGTTCTCTCAACAAATGTTGAATTGGTAATAAAAGGTGGCTCACAACACCAAAAGTGAATCAATTAAAAAGGGAAAAAAGGATGAAGAAGCCAAGAAAAAACAAAAAGACTAAAGCACAGGCATGAACAGATGCTCGCTGCAGTTTCTCCGTAAAGCTCAAAACATTGACAGTGTGTTGTGCCATCTTCACATCAATGTCTTTAAAATGACACTTATGTTGAGGATGCAAGGAAGCTGCACAACAACAAACAACTAAAGATACAATATAACAAAGAATTAAGGAAATATTCAAGATAACTACACAGCAGAAATATTTATGACAAGCACACACTCTGTGGCAAACATTAAACTGCATATAAATACCCAAAGACAGGAAGAAAAATACAGCTGTAGCAGCAACATAACTACTGTATGTCATGGCCATTTTTAATAATTAATCAACATATTACATGCAGACAAATACACTACTGTGCACAATGAACACCTCCGGGCAGGCTCAGTGTTAGTGATCTCTTGGGCCATAAGCAAGGTCATTAAAAGGCTACCGCCAGCTGTACGGGTCTGATGATGCATGTGTAAGTGTGCATCAAGAAAAAGAGCATTTAGCAGCTAAAAAAACTGAAATGACAGTCACCCGACTCAACCCTTTACGTACCAAAGCCACAATATTGCAACAAGTAACATAACTGAATGAAAAAGACAGCTTTTTGAAATTTTAGTATCAAAATTGAATATTAAATACAAAACAATAAAAACCCAACTCTGACACTTAAAGGTTTGAACCAAAATATTTAACAGGGAATTTGATGCTTTGAGGAATTTCAATTCCAGTTACTAAAATAGTGTGGATCACTAAGCGGATCCACATGTTGTGGCAGAGACAAAAGCTCTGACATAACTACCTGAACCAGGCTGGGAAAGCTGTTGGAAATTCCAAGTCAAAGTCTTACTCCTTTACATTTCAGAAGATTCAAGCAGAAAAGGTGGTATGAATGTTTCTGTTTTTCTATTGTGTTATATCAATATTATCATTACGATATTTGTATACCAACAACAACCAACCTGATTATTAACAAAATTTTCCAAAGACGTTCACTTGAACTAAAACCACTTGATCTGGTAAAGTCATTCAGTTAGTTGTAATGGTCTCCATGATGACTTGATTTTGATTTGGTTTACATGGTAGCCAGAATGAATGGTTTTGGTGCAGCTTTTAAGATTTAAATTGTCATTGAAGACCAGGTCTATTTGTTCTACGTGTTAAATAGAATTTTGGATGGTCAAAACGACACAAGCTAGCTCATATCACCAGATACTTTCAGCATAAAAGGCATATAAGGAAGACAAAGATACCTAACATGCACACACAGAAACAAAAATATAATGTTTTCAATTAGTTGCACACAGCCACCACGAAAATGATAAAATGACAAAAATCCATTCCAGGCAAACTTTCTTACGATATTGACACAAACCTGGGTGGCGTTTGCCCACAGTGGACGTGGCAGAGTTTGGGGTAGTACTGCTGGTAGTTGTAGAAGATGAACAGTAAGATGGTGAGGGCGAAGAGGAGGGAGAGGAGGAAGACGAGAGGGTGAGAGCGCTGAGGGCCCCTGCAGGCAGTGGCTGGCCTCTCCTCAGTAGCTGCTTGTGCTCCTGCTGGCGGAAGCGTGGGGGCACCTCTCTGGGCGGGTAGCGAGCACTGGCAGAGGACGACTGGCACTGCTGCTGCTGCTGAGGGGGAGTCTGAGTCTGGAGCTGGCTACTGGAGGAGGCACGCTTGCCATTGCCAGAAGAAGAGGAGGAGGAGAGGGGCAGCGTGGGGCTGGCAGGGTGGAGGTGATGGTGGGGTGGGCCGGGACTGGGCTTAGTGGGAGCAGGCTCTGGCACTGGATGGATACAATACACAGGCACACAGGCATACACACAGAAAGACACATGCAGGTAGCAAGGTATTAATATCTGGGTTAACTGACCATTAGTTACACAAATTACATTTGTCTGCAGCGCTGACAACAGACAATGGGTGACACATAAGGCTCTAACAGTGAGGGTTCCCTCCTTAGTGCTTCAACTGTGTAGAAACCCACTTCTTCATTTGAACTGTGTAAGGAGCATTCCAGAAATGTAGTAACATGACAGAAAACATCTTATAATTAAACCAAAAGCAGTTCATCCACAACTATAAAAGAGACAAAAGACATATTAAACATCTCAACTGGAATTACTGACACTGTGGGGAAACATCCCACATAGGTTTTTATTAGTCTGATGTTCTGTCATGCAGATTTATTTAGACATGTAGGTGTTTATTACTTTGACTTAGATGCTCCGTTCATCAGATATCCAGTTTCTAATAAAGTCAAAGTTATTTATTGCTGCCGGCTCTTTCCTGATCCAAACAATTGTTATCAAGTCTGTCATTAAAAATCCACTACCAGTCGAGCTCTAATATAAATATTTTAAGTCCAAATTATGTTAAGCTCTGCAGAGAATGACTAGGAGGCATGTTTGAGTTTCAAACCTACTAATGCAGTCTGTCAATTTAAGGGTTTGTATTCCATTAGTGCTCTTCAGGTGAAGATTAAGGAGATTTAACAGCATCTATTAGTCTCTGCACTGTGCGATGGTGTGCGCTATCCCTTTAAGTTAACCATCTCCTCTAGCCTGTTGTTAAACATATGTTCTTAGCCCAGACACTCACGATGAAAAGGTCAGAATTTTTCTGCTGACTGAACACCACACACAAACACATTTAGACACCCCCTTGTTCTCTTCATTACACTCTCCTCTATAGCCTTTTCCTCTCTCACACACACACACACACACACACACACACACACACACACACACACACACACACAAAACTACACCTTTCCCTGCTGGCCTGGCCTCAGCCTGACCCTTTCCCCTGTGCGTCCAGTGGCCAGCCAGCCATCTAATTGAGCGTTTGTCTGAAAGGTGTTATTATTAGCAGGACCTGGATCACTCACAACCAAACAGATTGCCTTAGCTAAAGTTTTCTCTCCAGGGTGCTACAAGAGAAAAGAAAAAAAAAAAAGAAGTCCCAATTGAATAACTGTTAAGTGAGGAAGTGCTGGAAGATTCTGTACACCACATGTGTAAGTTTAAGTGCCCTGGAAAACTGCTCCATACTACCTGAAGTCTCCCTCCTACACAGAAAAAGCTGTTTCTATTACTGGCTGCCAACACGTAGTGACACAAGTGTTGCTCTCAGTCTCTGGTGCATGTGATGAATACTGGATGATGTTTTTTCTACAGTCCCTTGATAGTTACAAGGCATCTACACAACAGCTGAGACCATTGTCACTTGAGGGAGGTTAGAGAGACAGAGAAGACACCGTTTGTGTGAATTTGTAAAGGTAAGGGGAATGCATTTTTCACAAAACAAAAAAATAGTGGGAAGTAGATGTGAGAGAAATCATTTGTTCATTTTACATCAGTTGGTCCTGTGTCTACACTTACAGCAGTCTTGTGAGACAATGCTGCCAATTAACTACACACTAAAACACACACACACACACACACACAGTCCAAAACAGCCACACTGGAGGGTAAAATAAATTCAGAGTACAGAGGTATTCACAGTGGTTGCCAAGAGCTTTTCTAAAAGTACAGCTAAAAACAGAGGCCCTCTCAGTAAGCGGTGCTCTAATCCAGATGGCTGCCTACCTGCTGACACACAGAAAGAGCAGCAAAAAGTAACAAACACACTGACAAGGACAAATCTGAAACACACCACCTCACTTCAGGATGACGATATAAATATTAAGAAGCAAAACAAAACTCAATTAAGTCTTATATTCATTCATCTATTGCTGTATCTTAAATCAAACACAGGCTTGAACAAATGTGCTCCTTCACATACTTTCAGAAAGTGACAAAACAACATATTTTTAAGCCCCTTCCCCAATGACATGTTAGTCAAACACACATACAGAAGAAGGAAAACAGAGTGACCACGCCTCCCTCCAACAGTTATGGAGCGTGCTGTTGGTTATTGCCTGTGTGCTGGTGACGCACATTTCTGATTAAATTCAGCACAGCCCGCCTGACGCTGTTTCGGCCAATCAGACAGCCGGATGGTGAATACACGCTGCCCTGCCCCCTTTCTTCCTTGTCCTCCCCACTCCATTTCAAAACACCCCCTTTTTTGTGTTTCCATCCCTGGCCAGCTCCAAAACCCTGCTGTTCTCTGTCTCTCTCAAAACTTTTATTTTTCCCGATATCCCCATCTCTAAGCTGGGCGTCCTCTGCTCTGTCCCTGGGCATTTATCCATCTTGATCCCTCGTCATGCGTTTCTGTCTCTTCTCACCCCTGACTTGTATCTGTCTTCTTACTTTGTCATCTCCCATCTATCTACAAACCCCTGTCTTAAGACACAATTTCACCTCCGTTCTCATTTCCCCTGCTGTCATCAGATGCCATAAGCTTTAAGGTGATTTAAAAACCTAGTCGTAGTTCTAGGCTATACTTCATTTCATCCAAGCAGGGCCTGGATGAAATGGATCTATGGTAGTATTTCCCCTTCCTTTCATTAAAAAATAGCAATTCAAAAAATAGCAGTCCAGGATGTTCCTGACTGCCCTAACATAAGGCCTGGTACTGGGAAATTCTCTGATTACAAGCACATTCATGTTGTAGCGGTAATTAATATAAGGCCAGAGGACGAGAGTAGTGTTTTAGATTTGACATTTAATAATCATAGTTGCACTGTTTTCTTTCAGTTAAAAAAATAATACTCTTCGTCAGTGTGATTTTTTTCTGAAATTCCAATTAAACAGATTTTTTATTTAACTTGTTTTGTGTGTATGTGTGTGTGCCAAGAAAAAACATATACATTTAGTGACAAGCACGTCTTTCATTCTTTGGAGGAGAGATCTTTTTTTACTCCATGATTGATGCGCAAGTGGTTTTGAAGGGTATGGCAGGGAGGGACTGGAGAAAAAGACTAATAAGGAAAGAAATGGAGAAAAAGTAGGGAAATCCCTGACGAGTGTCTGTGAGAGCTCAAGTAAAAATGCACGCTGGTCACGTTTGCAGCCAAAGGCTATGACACACACTGAGCAAATTAGTCAAGTTACAAGGTTATTGCATCTTAACTTAAGTAACAGCTGCATATAAAGCTTTAACTGAAAGGATAGTTTCTTCTCATGCCAAAAGTTCACAATCAACAATCTTCTTACTACTTTTTAAGCAAAGGTAAATGTAGGGATGTTTATGCTACAGGAGTGAGAGTTTTATTAGGAAAAAACAAATTTAGACTTTCATGCAGTGGTGGCCTTAGTAGCTCTAATTGAAGTTGAAAAAAAGAGCCAATTAAATGAGCATTTGTAACAAACGCACTATAAATTCCATTAAACCCTCCAGCTGAGGCACTCTTTGCAACCTTGCGCCAAACTTTTAATTACAGCCCTTCTTCACACTAAATGGTTAATTACACACAATGAGAGTGCAGAGAAAGAGCAATATCTTAAGACTGAATGAGCATAGATGGAGGGGGGAAAATATAGAGCGCAGAGGGACATGTACAAGGAATCAAAAATAGAGGTGAAAACCCACAAACAAGGCCTGAGAATGGGGGAAGTCGGTTATTGTATAGAAAATCTCTAATTGGTTGCCTGAGCCTTGTGCCAGGCAGTGAAAGTTCCCACACCTCCTCTGTCTATTGTCTGCAGAATCACTTTAATATGCAGCCATGTTTATAGGAGGGGGAGGGATGGACACAAAACACCAGCTTATGTGCCTCACACAATTCAAGAACAGATCAGAGGTAGGGAAGGTGAGGAAAAACGAAAAATAATTCAATTCACATCTGTGTAAAACAGCTTTGTCCTGTTTCTTTTTCACATAATGGTTTTATAGATTATGGGTGAGCAATGACATTTTCTAGTTTAAACAGGGAGCTCTGACAATGAATGCAGTTGTGCGGGAAAAAAACAAAACAAATCGCATGAAGTGAACACAGCAAAAACAATGAGTATGGACTGAATTCATGAGTCATGATGACATTTACTGAATCAAATGTAACTTTTTTTTTTAACAGATGCTGTGAAAATGGATCTATGATTTCAACAGCTGGCCTTGCACGTAAATGGAATTGCATTGCTTAATATTTGTGGTGTGTACAATCTAGAAATTTGGCAAATTTATTAAATTACAATGTTACAGAAAATGTAGCTTAAAAAATACATTAGGAGTCCAAGTAAACGGACACATTCTTGGTTTGATAAAGTGTATTTGAAGACAATGAGAAGCATAATAAAGAGTGAAAGTGGTTGGTGTTCGTTGGTCTTGACATGGTATCCAAGGGAAGCCTTTAGTCACAGAGGACAAGTGCATGTGCGTGAGTTTATGCATAAGGGAGTGTCAAGTGGGTGCATCAAGATGAGGTCCCATCTGTCAGCATTGGTAGAGGAAAACAGAAACTCCCTCACTCTCACACAAAATAAACGCAACATTTCTCACCCCTCACCCTTCCTATAACAGCCCGTTGCTATAGAGACTGACAGTTGCCCAATGCACCTCCATTTGCCTCTTGTGACCCCCTGTGCCTCCTGTGACCTCTTCCCATAATGCACCTCCTGCACCCTCTCTTCCTAATTAGTGCCCCATCCCCTCTCCATGCCAGGCTCCCTTTTCTCTCAGTTCTCCTTGTTAATCTCTGCTACGCCTCTGCTGTCTGTTAGGATTATGACAGACCAAAGAGCTCTTTTTTGCCTTTAGCCCTAATGGTTGTTAACCCAGTCCCTGGGTGTACAGCTTTAACAGAATCATACTGCACCTTCATCCAAGGTCAGCACCTGAGGGCAACAACTGCCTCAGGACACAGGTCTTCAGAATGTGAAAGACATGGTACAATGTACGGCATTTTAAACTTTTTAAGGCCCGCACCTATATGAAAAATGTGGCCTACCTACCAGCGTGTGAGCCCCAGGCTCATTAGAGAAAAGGACCTGCCAACTGGAGAACAGCTGATCTCTTATATGAGGGTCTGATTAAATATAACTAATGTGTTAAGGTTTTATAATCATTACAATGTTGACAATCGCCACATTAAATTTGGTAGTGTGACCAGCATTTATGTTTGTTTGTTTTTTTTAACCTCTTCTAAGGTCTAACTACTGTTTGACGGTCTGAGTAAAAATGAGAGGCTGCCTTAGGCAAGCATACATATGGGGAGTCTTTGAATTTCATAGACACACATGCATGCTAACACCTTGTCATTAGAGCACAGGCTGAATTGTCATTCATATTCGTTGAGCTCCATCCTATTAATCTGCCTGGTATTTGGATTTATTTGAAGCAGCTCACTGTAATGTGGGAGGAGATGGTGGGGGAGGGGTAAGGGGCACCAAATGAGCTCTCTTGTCTGCAGCTTGTGAATGATCATACAACATGAATACACAGAGAAGAAAGCATTGTTTAAGTTTGTGCGCCCCTCTCGTTTCCTCTCTCTGCCCCTTCCCGTCTTTCTCTCCATCACTCACTCCCCCCTCCTGCACTTGACATGCATGCAGGGTAAGCAGACGGGGGGTAGAGGAAAAACAATTATGTTGTATGTAATAAATCCACAAGACGTAATTCAGAAGCTATTCACTATTAATTCATTGAGTGTTTGTAAATGTGGTTAACAGAAGAGAAAAGCAGCTCAAATGCTAAAGTAAATTAGCCTCTAATTAGACTGCAATTCATGAAATTCCCTTTTCAAAAGTGTTGACGCAATTAATAGCATGTGAAATTACCAATTAATCCAATAGACAATTATATGGCACAGTCGTGTTTATGTTTATGTGTGTCTCAAGCCACTCTGAAAAAATATAATGCTGTTATCACCGTGGTGACACTGTGTAAATATGTTCAGTTGCCTTTGCTGAGGCCGAGCATACGTGGGTGAAATGCAACATGGAGGAGACACCGAATGGGTAAGAAGGAGAGTGACTGATAACGTTTGTTCTCTAATCCTTCTGCAACAAAAACTGTGTGACCAGCAAAAAAGAAGACTGCAGATTTGTCAATTATTGGATGTGGGGATGAAACAGATGCATTGTGGTACCACAGTTACTTTCTGCATCTGACTGTAGCCATCTGCTTCGTATGCGATTTGAGGTAACTGCTTGGGCCATGTTTTCTCATTACTTCAAGAATTATCATGAATGTGTTTATGTATGTACATTCATGCAAATATCGAAGATGGCTAGTAAATTATTCCATAATGTAGGCATTGATTTACTCACTGAGAATGGAATAAAGTACTCCAATTCACTGTAGGGAGGAGGCTGTGCGTGTTTTAATATAACTGTAGACATCTATGAACATGCATCTGCAGATTCTCATCTACACTCTCCTCTGCATGTGTGTCTAACCATGTTCTTTTCCAAGGCTGGTAGATATATGGAACAGAGATACAGACTGATTATGATTGCAGTTGTGGCAGAGATTGTGATGAAGCTGTGTGTGTGCTGGGGCTGAATAATCAGGATCCCTCTGAGGTAATGGGGACCATGAAGGAGGGTGGGAGGTCCACGTTTTGTGTGTGTGTGTCATATATAGATATATATATATATATATATATATATATATATATAGGGGTGAGGGGCAGGGGGACACTGCCTCCTACAACCCTGCATTCTGTGAAGCTCCATGCCTAATGGGGGGCAGAGAAGTTAATTCCACTGCGCCGAAGCTTTATCTCATTTTCATACATATGAACGCGCCAGGCCGAGATCGATTACCGCAAACAAATTGAAATGCCTGGGACCAAGGAGGCCTGCAGAGAGGAAAACAGAAAAAGATGGTGAGGAGTGGGGGGTTGGTGTGCATGTGTATGTGTCTATGAATTTCTGAGAGTGTATAAGAACGGCAGAATTCACTGATATGGATGAAAAGACACAAATCACTCCTGCATACTGATTTTCTCCTTTCCTGCATATACACACACACCTCTATTATTTAGTGTCACGCATGAAAACTCAACTCATTCCAGTTGATGCCCACTTCCCTCTAAGAGATAATGCAGATGGGAGGTTATAAGCAAACTCAGAGGTCCTGATGGCTCACTGAACGATTAGTCCTCAAACAGGCCTTCTTTTCCGGCACTTTCCTTATCTGTCTGCGCAAGTACCAACTACACACAATCCGTTTCTAATTCTATGTCTCTTTCTCCCTCAATCTCTCATTAAACATACCATAAAATAAATGTCCATGTCATTAGTCCTCTCCTATATTAGCACCGTCATTGACTCCGACGGTCATTCTTGGCGCTCGTCTAAAGTGCTCACTGCTTCATTACTTTCTTTCCTCCCCTTACTTCCTTCATTTTTGCTTTTACCCAGTTACACTTCCACATTCTTCCCCTTGTCCTCACTCCCTCCTTCTCCATCTCAGTTTCCCCCATCCATGGGCTTCTCTCCCAGTGTTCAGTTTTCAGTGTTCCATCTCAGCATTTCCTTTGCTGCTCCTGCCAATAAGACTAGGGACGGCTCGTCTACACCCGTCATGGAGTGGAGTAAGAGTCATTTTTACTGCAGCCTCCATAATGGCTGAGTGTGCTGCCACTAGCTAATACCAACCATGAACGTCTCCTCGATCATGAACATACTCAGTCAATAGTCTGGGCAGACAAGGAAGGAGAAGCACATGCCAATTCATGTGCCAGTGGGGAAAGAAATTAACCTGAAGTACTCCTATGACGGTGCATAATAGCCAACAGATAGACTTCAACTACAGCGTCCAGATGTGTAAACTGTGATTCAGGTTGCTCATGGAAAACAGCACTCATCCACAAATCCATCCAGATCCACATCATAAAAACCTACATACAGCATGCTCTTAAACACAATCTTAAGTTAAAGTATACTATGTATATAGATACAAACTGAATTCAAATAAACTCAAACTACTTCTGAGAAAATATATTTCCAAACCATAAATGCTTATTCAACCTAAGTTGCAACTTGCTTTGCGCATATCCTTTGAAATGAGGGTAATAGGCCAAGCTCACAGACGGGGCAGTGAAACACGTGGGTGGTAATTAAATAGGAAGGTCAGAGTTCAAGGCAAGCTGTGATGACCTTTGCAAAAGCCCGACAGTTACACCCAGATGGCCTGGCTCCTGCTCACACTGGGGGAGGATGGACAAGTGCGTCGGCAAAGGAGCATTTAAGTGCAACCGGCTCAAATTCTGTGTTGACTTTTCTTTTACCGGTTTGTGCACTTACAAAACCCTCTCAAGAATTTTGTGCATTGATGTTGCCAAGCAGCTGTGATATGAAAAGACAACAAAGCACGACGGCCTGATTAATAATCTGCACTGGTAAAGAGGGGTGAATATTTAACTATGAAAGCAGGACAACAAGAACAAAAAAGGGCCTTGTATATCTGCTGAGGGAATAGTTTACTCCCTTACCCCATCATACATTCAGCATACTAGTGTACGTGTTTCAATCCTTTAATCCAGTCACTAAAATGCCGATGTGAAACCTAACTCTGGATTCTAAATCCATTTATAACCCAAAGATTACAAATCAAATGACGAGACAGGTGTTTGTATCCCTCTGACACAAGCAAAGCACACAACTGGCACTGTTTGCAACACAGGAAAGTGTAGCTGTTTTTGTATTCTTTAAATTGAATTATTCCAATCTAATTTCACTGCAACACACACAGAGCAAATGTCTATTTCAGTATCTTAAAAGAGCACAAAGGGCATGTGAGGACAGTGTTCTTTCAGCCCCCACACTCTGCATTTCATCTGAACTCCATGCTCCTCTTATATTTCACTCTTTCCCTCCCTACGTTCTCCCCCATCCCCCCCTGCCCACACCACAGTCAGTGTGCTGTCTGTGTGCCCTCACGCTTCACTGCCTGGTGCTGCGGGCATAGTGGGCGTCACTCTGCATCAGAGTCCACTGTATTTATTCTGCTGTGTGTTTGTGTGCATGTGTACTCCAGAATCAAACGACACAATTCTGCATGCACGTGCAGATTCTGGGGGTTCACCTGCGTACGATATCGTTAAATGTTATGTGTGTATAATGCATAAATAATATGCATGCGTAGGCCTTTATGGGTCAGTGTGCATTCATCAAGGCTGATTAATGCATATGAGTGGCTGGCATATTGTGGAAATGAGGCAGATGAGAGGGTGTAGTTTACTTAATCATGACACTCACCTTTGGGTTTCTGATCAGCAGCCTACAAAGGAGAAAAAGAATTATAGTAAGAATCATTTATAGTATTCACACTACATTGAAAATAAGTTATTCAATCTTCACAAAAGGCCTAATTTTCTAGTCAATATAGTGTAGATGTCTGTAGTTCTGCATGCATTTAAAAACAAACCTTTTTCTGAGCGACGTCCTTCTTTGTCTTTTCTTCTTGTTTTTTCTTTTTCTTTTCTTCCATCAAATGGTTCTCTTTCTTCTGTTGCTAGCTTCTCTCAGCTGCAAAACCAAAAAGAGAAGAAGCATTGAGTGAAACATAAAAGGGACGGGCTTTACTCAAATGCTTAATGTCCTTTACTTTCACATTATCACCGCAATGAGTGAATCACAGCCTTCACACATGTATAGCTTTGAGGCAAATTCACATTGATGGCTGAGAGAGGCTTGCATTCTGTGCAAAAAACACTCTGTTGGGTTTAGAAAAAACACACACGGAGCATATAAACTTTCATCCCTTTCTCTTTCATCCTTGTACAAGTCAAAGCCAGGAGCATTCGGTGTTTGGAAAAACAATCATCACCTCATATGTAAAAATCACAGCAGGCACTTATGAGGAACAATTTTCCTCATAGTCAAAATTGAAAAGATGAAAATGTAAGAAGGGCAGACGGAACAGAAAAAAGAAATACACACATATGAGTCACAGTGAGAGAAGGATGGGAAGAGAGAAAGGGCGATACAAGTAAAGACGAGTATAAAGAACAGGTTTAAAGACCTCACGAAACAGCAGGAAAATAAAAAGCTAAGGGCCTGAAAAGGCTGAAAGATAGACACTATAAAAGCAGGCAGACTGACAGAGTAAGACACAAGGCCTTTTCAAATTTGCTCCCAGAGGGTATAATGCAAACTAGCTGGACAGTTAACCCTGGGGCTGGTAAGTGAAAGTAAGTGATTCATTTCAGTCTGTATTTCCTTTGGCTCAGCTTTAGTGACAGCTCCTGGAAACTATTAGAAGCATGAGCTGGGCCATGGGGACTAAGAGTATGTTTAGTCTTCCCTAAGTGCAATGGGTACCGATGCATAATCCAGCACGCCGCCATTTCTAATCAGTGATACTGTCTTCGAAACATGCAAATGAAATCAATAGTTTTTAATGCCAGTTTAAAATAATGGACTATCTTCTTTGCTGGCCATTCTGTGTCCTCTCACACCTGCCTTCATTTACAAGCCACTGTGATTCACCCTTTGTCAAAACACTGCACAACACCCATCATCACACTATGACAGAATGAGTTGAATTCATCCAGTTTTATTATTCATCCAAAAAAAAATTTTAAATGCCAAAAAAATGTGAGAACTCAACAGTGAGCCAAAGTGAACTCACCTAACATTTACTGACTAGAATGTGTTACACTTGTTTTATAAGGCATACAATTCAGATATGCCTAATTTATAATGAAATAATCACTTGTAACTGTAATACTGTTAATATGCGATAAAATTACATAAAAATAAAAACAACAACAAAGAGGCTGTGACTAAATAACGCCTGGATACAATCAAAAAACTGAATATATGAATGAATGATAATGGAGATTAATGAAAGGCCCATCTCCCACTGTGCTGCCCACTGTTAGAGGGAACGAGCTGTCAATCAAAGACACAGGAGAGGCCTCACAAAGGCTGTCTGATGATATGGCAACATCTCTGTGGCAGTCAGTGACTGAAAAAGACAGAAAATGGACACGGGGCAGACAGACGTACAGATGGGGAGAGTAAAAAAATGGAAGAAGTGAGCCACAGAACACTGCAGTCAACAGACGCTCTAAAGCCAAACCCTGGGGAATGTGGCCAGACTAGTGGCCATAACAGCAGGGCGAAAATGGAAGAAAAAGATAGTCCCACATTACCTCTCTTCATCTCCATCTGTTTTTCTCTCATCCCCATTCACCATTCCTCATTTAATACTACCCCTCTCATAAATACATGCATGCACACAGTCCTATTTTTCATTCTTAGGAGCCTGTATGTGTGTCTTTCTGCTATTTCAGCAGTTAGGGGAAGGCAGCCCTCAGGTAATAAATAGGAGCTCAAAGTATGTGTGCTCACGTATAATTGTATGCTCTATGTGCATGTGCCACAGTTGTTTCTCAGTCACTCCATAAATACCATGATAACCCAACATCCGTGGACCTTCACCTCTTAAACTAATGCAACACCTGTCCTTGTAAAATTCCTAACATGCCACAGAGAGATGGACTATAAAACCAAAACAATCATAAAACAGAGTATAAAAAGAGTTTATTCTAGGACACAGTGACACATACAAGTAGAAGGCGCTTGTTTGACTTTTTTCTCCCCAATAAGATCAGGGCCTCTCTATCACCAGCTGACCGTGTCATCCCTGTAGTTTTGCACCTCTTAAGCTGACAGTGGAGCTTCCCTATCTGGTTACAGCTGCTGTTGCCATGTCAGATGAGAGGAAATGAACACTGGGGAAATCAGGTCAGGAGCACAATTACTAACAACAACATGGGTAAAAAGATTTATTGTCTAGCTCATTTATGTTGGAAAACAAATCAAAAGGCAATCTCTGTAAATAGCATCATAGAAAAGTCGATGTGAAATTTGAGGGTTTTTTTTTAATCTGACAGTTAATGCCCAAGTTTGCTCCCCCCCTTAGCTCCACTGTCCTCACAGTACATCTTTGCCTGCCACTGCCAGTCTCTCACCCTCAGTACTGCTGACTCCAGCACCTCTTCAGTAGTGACCCTGTGGTGTCTCCGTGCTGCTTTTCAGCATCAGGTTTACCCTCGCTGGCAGTATGACACTGCAATTAGGCAGAAATGTGTCCTGTTTTGAGGTTAGTGACCTACAAGGCCACAGTGTGTCATTCAATCTTCTCTTACAATAAAGGGGTTAGATCTTAGGGTGGTATTATCTGTCCACTATGTGATGCTCAGTACACAGTTTAGCTACTTTTGCAAAGAATTTGTATATTTAAAAAGGTTTAATATGCAGAAAAAATATATTATACATTTTGCTGATTTAAGTACTTGCATTAAAATCTTATAAAATGTTCATAGAAGTATGTTGTTTCATTCAAAATAATCTAAATAACTGATGGCATCATAGACTTTTTACTGAAGTCACTTGTAGCTATTTTATTACAATTAAGTGACATGGATCTACTTTTGTTTTGACAGATTCCTATCTGCTGAAATAACACACCGTGCAACTAAAGGAAATCCTATAAATATTCCTATCCATCTCTTGGATTCTCAAGCTGATTTGCATTAAACATAGGAAGATCAGACACAGATTTACCACAATCTGTGCGTATTTTTTTCTATATAAATCTAGTCTATTAGGCGCAAACTTATTCCTCCTTCCTCTACCTTAAACTCCATCCAAACCAGTGATCCTGTGGTAACTTATGGGGTTTTCTTCAGAATACACAGCTGAGGAAGAAAAAATCCTGAGTCTCAATAAATTGGAGCTGCAGGGAAATTGTGAAAAAATTGCACAGTGAGGCAGGATTCTCTCTACCTCAGCTACATAAAGCAGTTCTCTACCTTGGGACTATAGGGACGAGCTATAGAAAAGGAAGCATGACGACAGGAACAAACTGTACAGGAATGAAGGGGCTGGAGACTCGCAACACACAAACCCAGTCACATAAAAACACAGACACACACACACATGGGGAGGCTTGATGTACACAAGCGGGAGGCAGTCTGTCTGATGCCTGTCTTTTTCCGCCAGGGATGCAGAGAAGAGGGATGTGGGAGGGGGAGGAGGAGAAAGAGAAGGAGAGATGAGAATGGTGGGGAGGGGAGGTGGGGGCAGGCGGAGGATGAAAGCAGGCGCAGAGCAATGCCAATTAAGAACGACAGCCGCCGGAGAACCAGACAGGGCAGAGAGAGGAAGAGGAGAGACTGTGCTGGAAAAGACAGAAAGAATCCTCATCGGAGAAATGGAGGAGTTTGGGGGGGGGGGGGGGGGGGGGGGGATTGTCAC
>JAQQZY010000001.1:12426616-12437015 GCA_030068375.1 Ostorhinchus rueppellii
TATCTGAGAAACTACAACCAACTAGGACTTTGGACTGAATTTTTCTTTATTAATGACTCAAATTTGGTAAAGTTGAATGACTTTTATTCTGGAAGCATTTTACTTGTAGACCAGTGTAAGAAGAAAAGAAAATATCATTGATGAACTGGGAAAAGGGGAAGGAAAGAAAGAAAAAAAAAAACCACAATTTAACATCTCACACACACCCCTCCATCCCCAGAGCCACTGACATTATTTCTATGTCTGCATTTTAGGATTACCTTCTATGGTTCCCCATTTTGTTTTCCTTCCCAGAATCCTCTTCCCGTTCACCTGGTACTCCTGGTCACTGCCCACAACAGCAAAAGGAATCATCTCCTGTTGAGTCAAGTCCAAAAAGTGTTACTAATGATTTCCAGATCAGGATTTGTCATAGCTACATTATCAGATTCTGTAACTGTTTTTGTTACAATCATGTCTTTTATAGAACACCAAGAGACAAAAAAATTACACTGTACGGCCTAAAAAAAGGCACACATGCAAAATTTAACTGCACCATCTTTGGTTTTGATTACAGCAGACATTCACTGTGACATATTTTTTGCCACATAATACTTACATAGTACCACAATAAGGTTCAGAATATTTTTCCATCCATCGTTGCATTAATTTTTTGATTACTGATGATGCAGAATCAGACCACTGCGTCAAGTCTGGACTTTCTGTTGGCTGAACCATGTGTCTCATTCTCCCTGAACTATTCTGTCATACCTGATGATCCTGATCAGTCCTGGCATTGTCCATTCTTTTACATGTTAAAGACGTGAGAGGACACTCACTGCAGTTAGAGTTAAATAACCTGCAGCTCAAACATTATTAACCACTGCAGTATTTACCCATGGAAGGATCGGAACTATTTGTTGAGTTAAGTCCAGTGAATGTCTTCTGGAATCAAAACCAAAAGGTGGTGCAGTCAAATATTGACTTTTTTTTGGCCGGGCAGTGTACATGTAACCGGTTTCTAAATTTCAGCCCACATAAAAAAAAAAAAAAAATTAAAAAAAAAAAGGGGCAATGACTATAATGCACTGCAGCCAAAAGCAAGAAACTGTGAAAGTGTGAACTCACAGAATCTGGCACGGAGAACTCACCCTGATCTTGTCATTGATCAGCCTGTCATCCGCATCCTCGTCGAACTCCTTCTGAGGATAAACATCGATTCCATTGGCTCGTAGCTCTTCCCTAATCTGCACAAAGCCAAACACAAAGAAAGTACATAAAAAGGCTTAAATTCACACAGAGTTAAATGAATGAATAATGGATGTTCAGTCTCAATCTGTAGAGGCTATAGTATACAAGTACAAAATCACAATCTGCATTCACAAGGACAAAGGGTTCCATAATGACGTGCGAGGTGGAGGCTGAAAAAAAAAAAGGAAAGTCTGATTGGCAAACGCAAACAATCAAACCGGCTTAAACCTTCCATTCATCATCTCACCATCACAGTGCTCTCCCTGCAGCCAACACTTAAGTCCATCAGTCATCATAACACACAAACATACTCGACTCCTGTTTACTTATATGTACTTAAATCTGGGCTATGACTTGAAGAAAGGCCACAAGAGGACTTAAATAAACCCTTGGTTATGTGTTATACGGTCTGGTGTTGACTTTAAACGGCTCCTAATAGACATGACATGGAGGAGTTAGCATGTCGGTTAACCACTCTTACAAAAAAAAAATACACCCAGACAGAGGTACGGTTGATAAAGAGAACAAGGGTGGCCTCCTTATGTCTCCACAATGACTGAAAGGCAAGCACGGCTGCAGAAAAATAGATAAGTTTCTGGAAGAAATGCTCTTTTAATGAATGACTGTTCCCTCCACAATTACTACTCTGACAATTTCCACTTGGTTCTTGATCAAACATTACATTGTTTATCCCTGAAAGCTTTCTCAGGGTTACATTATAGGATGCAAACCAAGTGAAATTCTACAAAAAAGCCACATCAACTGTTGGTTAAAGGAATGCGAACAGACACTCACAGCTGGACACAGTGAAGCAAAGCATTTAATAAAAAAAATCCCTCTTATTCTGTTTGCATGTCAAGTTGCTGCAGGAAAAATAGCGGAAAACATTTGGCACGAGAGGCTTTTAGTCAATAATCTTCAGGGTCATACAGAGCATGTGCAGCCAACCAAAACAATCCAGCTACAAGCCCCGCAGCTTCCCTTCTGTGCCAGGGCCTGGTCCAAGCCCCACTTTGTTCTTATTGGACAGTGTTACAGTTATCAGGGGGGGAAAGGTAGCCAAGACACCCATTGTGTTTCCTCCTCTCTAAAATGAATAAAGCTGTTAAGGAAGTCTGTAGTCTTGGAAAGAGGGATGGAGAGATAAAGGAAATGATGGAGGGAGGCAGGTGGCTGTCTGCCTCCTGCAGATTGAGAATTATCCAACAGAAATACTCAGAGGAAATGGATGCAGCGCAGAACGTTTAAGATTCAAGCCAGGTGGAGCAAAAATCTGTTGTAGCAGGAAAGGCCATGATAAGGAGACTGCCAAGCTGTGAGGTTTATTCACCTGGATAGACCCCATGCATGGGAGGAAGAATTGGACTACATATGAGCCAATGTCCACAAAAATGAACTGTAATTCAGTAGGTGTGTACGCATAATGGACTGGGCAACAAAAGAAATGTATGAACAAGTATAGAAAGATTCATGTCAACATTTAACTCTTCCCGTGTCATGTAAACTTGTCCTTGGATGGCCAGTGGTTGATTATGAACTTATTACCTCCGCCAACGAGGTTATGTTTTTGCCAGCAATCTGTTTGTTTGTTCCTTTGTTTGTGTTCAAAATAAAACTTCTGAACGGATTTGGATGAAATTTTCTGGAATTGTTGGAAACGGAATATGGAAGAAATGACTAAATTTTGGGGGTGATCCAGATCACCGTCTGGATCCAGGAATTTTTTAAAGGATTCTTTATCATTGGGAGATAGGACCATTTTGGGCATTTGTGCATAAACTCCACAAAGAATGGTCAGGACACTGGGGAAAAATACAGGACATGTTTTCTAAAGGTTCTACAAGATATCAAAGACTGATCCGGATAACTGAATAATTACCTCCACCAAGGAGGTTATGGAATCAGAGCTTGTTTGTTTGACATTTAGCAACATAACTCAAAAAGTTATGGACGGATTTTGATGAAATTTTCAGGAAATGTTAGAAATGGGACAAGGAACAACTGATAACATTTTGGTGGTGATCTGGATCACCATCTGGGTCGAGGAATTTTTAAAAAAAGATTTCTTTATCATTGGGAGATGGGGCATGGGGGCATTGATCACTGATCTGCCTTGGCGGAGGTCTGAGCTCTGAGTGCTTTTCTAGTTTTTTTTATATTTCAAGTTTTTATTGGAGTTTTTACTTGGTACATGACAGTCATACAATGTTGGTTAATGTTAAGAAGCAGGGCTTTTATACATAAATGAAAAGTATCAATCATACTACTGTACAAGGGGTGGAAGTTCATAGAAAGAATAAAAGTAAATACCAGGGGGAAATAAATCAGCTATCATCCTGCTGACTGTGGTAATGGAAGACCAAAAGCTTTCCCTAACTGGTGCTGTGGTCCCATCCCTGTTATTTTACTTATAAAGCTTACATTCATACAAAGCAGTCTTTATCATATTTACCTATTTTTTAAACCGGGAGCCTGTAGGGGTTTGTCAGTGTTTAAGACTAATCTTAATCCTGACTGCTTATGAACATTGAAGTGCTGCGATGTTACGTACTATCAAAGAAACCCCCAGAATGCAAAGGGCTCATTCTTCAAGATTTTTGTAAGCCATGCCGAGCTGAAAATGTAACCAAATAAACATTTTATGATTTGCTTTTATAGGTCGAACTCAGTCTGACTCAAGTAGATGTAATCAACACATTCCCAACCTCTGTTACACTTGACATTTTCAAGTATATGTTGTGTTCACTTTCCATCTATGAAGTCTCACACCTCAAACGCTGCCGAATAATAATTCCTCACACTTACATTTTAACTTGCCTTCCCTTCATTGTTCAGTAAGCATACTTATATTTGCTGATTTTTGGCAAAAGCAGTGTTAAATTAAATTCAGATTTGTACTGTGGAGGACATATTCATTCTTAAAAAAAAAAAAAAAGCACTTGAAGAGGAAAAGATGCAAACATTCAAGGGCAGCAGCTTGAAATTATTCATTAGTAGAAAGTGATGAAAAGTCATTACTTTCCTTCTTTACTCCTGGTCCATGCGAGTCATGTCCCACACAGTTCATGTCTATACTGCACAGCAGAGACGTCTCTGAACTTGTGTAATCACCCAGTAATTCACTAGTAAATGAAAGGTCTGTCTGCCCAGTTGGCATCAGGGTAGAGGTTTGAAAAAGAGCCAAAGTGAGCAGGTGTAGGTCACTGTTCAGTAAATAAATGTTTCACATATTGTTACTGTAATAGACATACAGATTTTTCTCAGATAGGTGCAATGTGGGTATGCCCAGATGGCTTCGCTTTGTGGTGTCTGGCAGCTCTTTCCTTTGCTGACCTGTGGTTGTCAGTGCACACTCATAGAACATGTGTTTAGAAGGGAAATCCTCTCACTGTCTGACCTGAAAATGCTCCTGAACATTTACTTTAAACATCTGCCCTGTTGCAGGTGTGATGGGAGGGACGTCTAAGAAAAAACATGTATAAAAGTAACCACAGTCATGTTATACACACATGCACACACAAGTATTTTCAGACACTGAGTAGATGCCTCATTCATCCCAAAACCACACTCCCAAGCATATCCACAAATACACACACATGTACACTCTGCACACACCGTCTGTTTAAAGTAGTCCCTCTCTTCCAGGGTGAGTGTGTCGGCCTTTGCGATGACAGGTACGATGTTGACCACCTTACTGAGTCGTCTCATGAACTCCACATCCAGAGGCCTCAGACTGGAACAGGACAGAAATGAGAGAATACAGCTTTATTTCATGCATGAATACAAGTCTGTTTGGCTGCACCTTGAGGAAGCCAGCATGCAGACCAATTTAACTCAGAATCACAGTAACTTATTTTTGTGAACTGGAGCGCAATGTTTTTCTAGCTTTTTGTTTCCAAACTGAACAATTTGATGCCTGGATAAAGACTTTCTTCTGTCCGCTTTATCCAATGGTATCACACAGGGCAAAGGCTAAGGAGGAAAAAATAACAAGAAGAAGAATTACAAGCGCAGCAGTCGTTACATAGTGTCAAACAATCGAACACATAAATGTGAAATGGACAGCACACAACCAACAGTGCCAGCCAAAGGAAAAGCAAGAGGAAGGCAGCATAAACAAAAAAAAACACTAACAGGAGCAACAAGGTTCAAAATTAAAAGATTCAAGAAGTTTATTGCCATTTCTGCGTAACATTGGAATTTTTGTGCGGTCGCTCCCAGGATCTGATAAAAGAAGAGCATAAGACACTCATAAAATTTTATATATATATATATAAAAAACTAAAGACCTATGTACATAGACAATATAACGTAAAACCTTACTGTATATAAAAACCCTATGAGAACCGTTTAAAAACCCAGGAGACAATAAATACAATAAATAGAAAAGTGCAGTAAGATAGAATAAATACTGTAAGAAGAGGTAGTTGTTTTGAGGTTAAAAAAAAAAAAAAAATACAAATGCATGCATGAAACAACAAAAAGCCAAGTAGATATTATTGAGGTGGATGACAGCTGTATGTGATGTGAGATAGTGTCTCTTCTTCCAGTGTAATTCCTCACAGATGTGCAGAATCCACAGTGAAACAGACTAACCACTAGAGGGCAATCATGGTCTGTTCTTTACGGTTTCTAATAATGACGTCTTGCTTTCTGAATTTCTGCTGCTTACTGCTCCTTTTGCATGTTTTTTTTTCTCTCTTGTTCTGGTTTCTGTTTAAATCTAAGACAGTAAATCAGTGTTACAGCCAAACCCTGGTGACAGCAGCCCTTTGTTTGCTTTATAACATTTATTTTAAACATTCTGCTCCCAGTGCAAAGCAAAGTTGGATAAAAATAAGTATATTCTCCACAGTTTCATCACCCTGTGACATTTACAAGAGAAGAATTGTCATTCCTGCTGATACAGTGATGGTTGCGGTGTTTGCGTCGCAGTCCATCCTGTCTTCGCTGTGCATTGTCTGTTTTTCTTTTCTCTGTGTTACCCCTGGTTGCTCCTCTAGACAACTCTTCTCCTGCTGTCTGTTCTGCCCTCCAATTAGCCCCGACCAAGTCAGGCCGGCCTGGTTCAACCACCTAGGGGCAGCTGAAGGAGAAGCTTGATCTGCCTTCCTTGGTGACTGACAGGCATGTCACAATAAAAATGATGAAACGCAGGGGGCATGTGTTACATAGAGCAAGGCAGAGGTAAACAGAGATCACACAGTAAGCCATGCAGTCAACCAAAGCATGACAGCATCACACAGGATGCATTTTTCATGCAGAGAGGAAAAGTGGCGTGTGTCATATGGATGTGGAGAGGTGCAGTAACAGGAGATAAAAAAAAAAAAAAAGGGGACGACAGTTGATTTGTCTCAACATTTATCAAATAGTGATTGACAATTACATAAAATATAATGTATACAGATGCATTAATGTATAAATCGGCACGTGAGCTAAATTATTTGCATGACTGGGCACACATACACACTGAAAGATGTGTAACGCACACACGAACATGTGCTACATGAACAAAAACATGCATGCACAGATGCACGCACAACTATGCTTATGTGGTTAGGAAATAGAAGCCACGTACAGAGAAACTGAGCATGATAAGCTCTGTGGTCGAAACATGGGGGAAAAAAATAAAATAAATAATAATAGAGCCAAATGTCTACCTTCCCTCTCTTATTTCAGGAAAAGACCTGAAACCAGTTCTGAGTTTAAGGAGTCAAAGTGCAGCCTTCCTTTTCTCTAGAAGACATGTTAAATGAGGAAACAGCAAACTACCCAGAGGGAAAATAGTGACTTTGCCATTATCGGAAATGCTGCTGATGCCAAGAGTATGTTCTGCTTCACTGAGTACTGTTCATCCAGCTGAAACCACAGAAGCAACTTAAAAGCAAATTGCTGACACGCAAATTACATTAGAGCCATGATAAATACAAAGTGCTGTTTGAGATGCTTTAAGTAAACAGACAATCTGAAAAACTATCTCCAATCTCCAGCGATAGTGGCTTATATGAGCTACCAGGGACGTTCTGTCATCATTTTCCTGCATGTCATTCTTGGACTGTGGTCATATGGCAGAGGCGTCCACAGGCTTTTGGCGCTGGGTCTACGTAATTGGTCACAGGCTCTAAATTAAACTTCAACTGACTTTACTGTGTGAAAAAAGGGAAAATACACAAAAAGAGAATAATGCTCTAAGTTTTTACATTTGTTCCAGCACTTAAAAAAAGCCCCTGGTTTATGAAACAGGAAAATCTGGGGGAGGTTTGTAAAAAAGTAACACATTGAAACTCTGGGGATGTGACTGCGAGAGGATTCTGTGATCTAAGTTTAAGCTTGAGCCTCTATATTTAACTATGACATTACAAATCTGTCCAAAATATACTGTAGATTTATTTCCATACCGAGTCACAACCTTAGCTCTCCTGCCAACTATGTTACAGACCAGAAGAAAAAGAAACACCACTTCCGGACATATATTTGCATCTAGGCGCTCCTATAAAACAGGATGATAGCTCTCGCAGCAGAAAAATGCTGCGTCATATTATGCTCTGCTGTTTATTTTGTTTCCTAAATCTCACACTTTCAATATAATTTTGCAGTGATTTGCACAATAACTCATATTCTTCCTGTTTTGCTTAGTTAATATAGGGTCAAAACAGTATTTAAAATCCCTCTGACAGGACATTTTAGAGATAATTTGACAGATTAGTGTTAATAATAAATGACCCACAATTCTACTTTTAAATTATTTTCTGTTTTAATTGGACCATAGGGGATTATCCAAAACAAGGAGCTATGTACTTTATACTGAAATAAAAGTTGGAATGGTAATCATTTAAGGTTTGCTTTCTGAGCGAACATTACGGTGTTTTGACCCTGTATTTTATTCATAATTCTGCCGTTTTTAACCTTAAAAGTTTTGCAAGTTTGTATTTGGTAGATCTATATTCATTCATACATTTCCCTGGTTTTACACATTTTATACCTGTATTTATATCTTTAAAAGTGCAGTAAGAAGATCCGTCTTTTTATTTGGACTTACATTTTTCAATAAATTTCAAGAAAATACGCTGTATTATCGCATGCACTGTGATTTCGACCTAAAATGGCCTTACATTTTGCTTATATCACACAGTAAAACAGCAGTCATATATAGTTTTGACAAATGTTAGCGGTTAGTTTTAAGATTAAATCAACGGATTATGTCAGTGGTGAAATTTACTATATTTTACTCATCCTAAAATACACAGCACCTAGCATTAGCATCAGCATTAGCATTAGCGACAAACAGGTAACGGTGTGTGTGTATGGACAGCAGAGTTATAAATAAAGCTTTCTTATTCAAACAGTGTCTGAAAATGTAATGTAAGAGGAGGAAACGTCACCAAATGGATGTTATGTGGTAAGGGGTCCCCACAGAGGAATAGACCGACTCGTCTGCGCACAAACTGATACATTCAGGACACGAGTGTCAACATGCCCACTGCCCACTTCCGTCCACCGCTTCACTTTAACGCGAATGTTCTGGAAAGGAGCAGCTGTGGCGACATGAGCAGATGATGAGGGGGTCTGTCAAACAGTGGGACGCACAGACGCACACACCACCCCCCCCACTCACAGGGAATAACATTAACGTCGACAACTGTTGAGTTACTGGTGCGCACACATTTGCAGCAACAGTTGATGGAGTGGTCACCAAAATATGTGGTCAGATGGTTAGAGAATGTAACATGTGTTTACAGTTTAAGCACGTGGAAGTTTTATGCGTCTTCATCTGCATTTGTGCAGGACTAACCGCGTCTGTTAGGTACAATATTATGTAGACGTTGAACTAAACCATACTTCTCCCTGTGTGTCTTCCTCGACCCTCAGTGCACATGAGGACACACCACTCATCACTGTTAAATTCAACCAATTACAGAGGGACCCTGGAGGAAAGGACACTAATAACTCGAACAAAGCAGCAGAACAAACATGGTTTGTGTTATGGCCACATTAGTAAAGTGTGCCAAAGCAAACGTCATGTAAATAACGGAAAAAAATCCTCCACCTGGCTGGTTGAGCAGCAGCCAAAATAGTGCAAGAACATTTAGAAGTATATACACTGGCGTTTCCACAAACCATTTCTTACAATTATTTACCCAAACACACTTTTTGCCAAATTACAGCATCATTAGACTGTTGTAACTTCAGCATTTCCATCTTTCACACCAACTACGATGTTATTTTTTCCTGCTTGGGCTCCAAATTCCCTTTTCTAACAGTAACTTAGACCAGATCCTGAACAACATCAAGTCCGACTCAGTTACTTCTATGGTATCATGGCTTGAATTCTTTAAAATTGTCATATTCGGTGTCTTTTAAGCGCTGATAATTGCTTCCCTAGCTTTTTCAACTGTGGGAACAGTGGAGCTCAGCGTCCCCGTGAAACCTGACTCCTGAAGTGATACTTGAGTGTCTTTGTGGAGGGAATGAGTTCCACATGTGGTCACTACAGTGGGAGAAGAAGAAAAAGAGCTGCAGATGCATGTGGTTAAAGAGCTGTGGACAGACAATAGGTAAGGGAGATTCCCAGTAGACCCGTTTCATCTGTGCAGCTGTGGGAGAAACTGGAGGGGGGATGAGGGACATAATGTGGGCCAGTGAATCACAGAGGAGCGTTTGTGATACGTTATCTCACCAGTGGCCAGTGGGAGGTATGAAGTATATGCAGCAGTGCACCCTCGAGTCTGGGATCCTCTTCTTCCGGTTGATGTTGATTTCTTCCTGCAGATACGCTTCATACTGGTCATTGATGAATTTCATAATCGGCTGCCAGCTAGCAAAAGGAAACAAGTTTTTGACATGAGAGGTGCAGTCCAGTAAATCATCCCACAGTCACACCACTGACTCCATGTGATAGTTTCTGTTTTGTTTTTTGTTTTTTTTTTTAAATCTCTTCTTAAAACCCACCTGTTCTCCTTGGCCTTTTAACTCATGCAATGTTCTTATTAGGGCCCAAGCACCGAAGGCGCGAGGCCCTATTGTTTTAGTGCTGTTTTGTTTTTTTTATTATTATCTTTTGTCTCCCCACGCATTTGGGCAGTTTTGAGAGGGTGCCTAACTTTTTGGGAAATTTGGCACAGACGTCCGGTAGGTGGGCCAGCAGGTACACAAAAAAGCCCCGCCCCGA
>JAQQZY010000001.1:12437115-12449428 GCA_030068375.1 Ostorhinchus rueppellii
TGAATGAAGTGCTAAAAATGTGGTATATATGCATACCTTTTGCCTGAAACTTGATGGGGCTGTGCATCTGACTTGGAAAAAAAAGAAAAGGACGACAGGATCGGGTGACGATATGCCCCACCTCTAGCCGCAGGTGCGAGGGCCCTTTATCGCCGCTTGCGGCTTTAATTTTGTTTGGTTTTATACTTTAACTTGTTTTATTTATTTGATTTTAATTTTTTTTCATGCTTTTATTCATCATTTGTATTGTATTTCTAGTGTTCTGTACAGCACTTTGGTCCACTGTGGTTGTTTTAAAGTGCTTAAGAAATAAAGTTGGATTGGATTTTGACTTTTTAGTGATGAGGAAATATCGTTTGAATTTTTATAGCTTTTAATTAACCCTTGTATGGTGTTTGGGTCTGTGAGACCCATATTCATTTTTATTAAAATAAAAATGATAAGTAATTGTTGTTTTTTTGTTTGCTTCTTTGTTTTTCTTTTTTATTGGGGTTTTTCAATTTTATATTACATACATTTCAAACAGGGTACAATAAAATTCATAACTACGTTCCTGAAAGGGGAAATAGAAGATGAGTAAATAAATACACACATAGCATATGCATCAAACCAAACAAGACAAAACAAAGCATCAACGAGGGGGGTGGACAGAGGATGTCATATGCTCTTCATTTCTTTATTTTGTGTATACATTTTTAATCAGTCATTGTTTTTTAATGATTTTTTTCTTGTCATATCTTAATTGTATTATATTTTATTAAAAAATAAATAAAAATTAGTAGCACTTTAATTCATAAATGTGACCAACATAGGTAAATATTCAACATATATATTTATTGCTTGTAATTAGAATGAAGTAAAAACATTTGTTGAGTATTTTAATGTAAAATTGTTTGTTGACTTAAAAACCCACAAATGCTGTGGGTCCACCACACCCACGAGCACTGGGTGAATAACAAAAATATGAACACCACACAATCATTAAACTTGTCGGTAAAGATATAAAGACCACACACACAGTATTTTAAGTGAATAAGCCTCTATTGAGCTGGAATTAAGGAAAATATGCAAATACCTTAAGTAGTTACATGACTAAGAATATGGTCCCTACTTTGATTTTATGTTTTTCCTGTACTGTTTTTAATGAGTGTTACTATACTTTTTAGATCTGTATTTTAACCCCTTGATGCCGATTGCCGCAAATTCGCATCAAACCTCCTCCGCTCCAAAATGCAGCCAAAATACTAAATACTTGAAAGCAAAAACACAAGTGAAATTTTTTTTGGAAATAAATTCAGGCATCAAGGAGTTAACTCATAAAAACCCAAACATCCAGGATCATCCAAAACCATCATCTACTCATGTAAAAGGTTTAATAACTTCTGAACCACTAAACCTATTAAGTATAAATAATTGGTGTAAAATGTAGTTTCATATTTTCATGCTTAGTTATGACCCATTTGGATGTTCAGTCTTCATAGTTACCGTGGAAACACTGTCATCTTCTACAATATTGATTCACCAGTAAAACCCATGGAGTTGGATCAATGACAGTGGATGGAAGCACTTGTTTTATGTTCAGTTATTGATATCTGTCCTGAAAAAGTCACTTTTTATTCAGTTTTTTTCTGTTTTTGATAGAATAACCTCAACTTTAATCTGAGCTTTTATGAACATATATATGATCAGTGAAATAAATATAGGAAAAATAACAGATTTTCACTGAAAAAAAAGGCAAAATAAAGAAGATAATATTACAATAAATGGTGGTAAATCACTTAAAGGTTAAATATAGAGGAAAAGAATATTTGGGAGCTGCCACAGAAGTAGCACTGGGTCTTTAAGGCTTAATAATACTACCCTCATGCTGCTGGAACACTGTAAATTTCCTTACTGTGGGACTAATAAAGGATCATCTAACCTTGTCATATATTAAGGGTAAATATTGTTAAGTTTTTTCCTCTCTTGTTTCTATTGTTTGGGATAGGCTCCATGTGACCCCCGTGACCCTAGTGAGGATAAAGCGGGTATAGAAGATGAATGAATGAATGTTTCTAAAATATGCAGCTTCTTTCCCCTTTCATACCACTATTGTATAATTTTGCTTAATATCTTTAAATAAATAAAAAATACCTTGCTTAAACAATAATAACACACATTCCATTGTCAGTACAATTTTGGACGATAAAAGCAAAAGGTTGATTTTTTTTTTTTTTTTTTTAAATCTACAAACCCCTCAGCTCACCAGTTTTCATTGTTGATCTGATCCCCAAAGCCAGGAGTATCGATTACTGTCAGCTTCATCCTCACACCTTTCTCTTCAATGTCTGAAAAACAGAAGAGTTGGTGCTTCTTTTAACGCAGGCACAAAAATGTCGAGAGCAACGGGAAACACCAGTGAATTCCAAGGCACTATAACATTAAAATGCTTTTATCGTCGCTGCATGGGTGAAATTAGACCTATAAAAACAGCTACACTTCAGTACATTTCTGCATCGAGCCTTTGTTCAGGACATAAAAAAAAAAATCAATATCTGTATCAGACTTCCACTTGGATTTGTGGCAAATAAGGAACAAAAGGGGAGAGAGAGTGGACAAACCTAAGAACATCCTAAACAGATGGAGGAAACACACTGTCACTGAATACGAGAACAAACCCACCGTGACTGATGGACTTGATCTCGATGGTCTTGGGGATCCTTTCCTCCGGGATGGGCTGAACCGACTTGCGGCTCACCTTGGATTTAAACAACGTGTTCATCAGAGTGGACTTTCCAAGGCCGCTTTGCCCTGAACAGGAAGACAAACATCCAACCGTCAGGGGAAGGGGAGGCAGGGGGTATTGTTTTCAGCTTGGTGTGTTTGTTTGTTTACACTCTAGCAGCAAAACTATTAGTTGGATTCATTTCAAATTAGGTTAATAGATCGCCAGTGACTCAGAATAGATCATTACATTTTGGGAAAAACAGGAAAAATTTTCAATATTTTATGACCCCCCTCCCATTTACTTAAAATGGGTGAAATTTTACACGTTTGAAGCAGCAAAACTTTTGGTTAAATTCATGCTACATCAGGTTTATAGATCACCAGTGACCCAGAATAGATACGATTACATTTTGGGAAAAGTAGATCAAAGTTCAAACTTGTGATAATTTTTAAAATAATTTTTTTTCTTCTCCCATTTACTTACAAATGTCCATAAAAACATCAATTTTGTTTCAATTTACTTCTAACTTGGCACATATATAGAGGCAATTGATCTGCTGACATCAGCACATGCATAGACATGACGACATCAGCTGGATCCATGCCAAAATAAGATACAATACATGCAATAGGCGGGGTTTGTTGTGCCTGGAATCGCTTGTTTTTGGTTTGGTTTGTTTGTTAACACTAGCAGCAAAACTATTGCTTGAATTCATATCAAATTAGGTTTATAAATTGCCAGTGACCCAGTATAGATCACCTTACACTGTGGGAAAAGTAGGTCAAAGTAGGTTAAATCTTTTTTCCGCCTCCTTTTACTTATAATGGGTGGAATTTCACATGTCTGGCTGGATCAAATTAAGCTACGACACATGCGAGGGGTGGGGTTTGTTGTGCCTGGCACCACTTCTTTATTTAATTATTTCTTTACTTCATCCTGGTTGGTCATAAGGTAAAACTGGTGAAAACAACACTATCATTCAGCTGAATCACAAAGGTTCCTTTTCAGGTTCCCTTAGTACAAACCCAACGTGCACATGACACCAGCCATAATGCCATGTGTGCATGTGTGTAAATGGACCGTAACAACAGTGCAGCTGCAGGGTCAGACGGCCAAGCTGTAGAGGCCAAGAGGACAGATGTATGGTAAGACCACACACATCATCAACAGAGGAAAAACATTCATTTGTCATTTTAACCTCTCCAAACATACATCACTATGTTCAGCACAGGAATTTGAGTTTTTTTTCCCTCCATCTTTACATGGTTCTGCTGGACATTACAGATGTAGACTTGTTCCGTGTACTTAAATGAAAACCTTTCATTTGGTTTTCACGCAACAGACAGGTCAAGAAAATACAAGTCTAGATTTATCATCATCTGTATAACCTTCTTTATACCCTTTTATTTCCCTTAGAGTCAAACTGAGGTAAAGCTGATGCTGCTGAAGTCATCCTGAGGCCTCCGTCTGCTCTGTTTTAACCATTAAAGCCCTAGAACTACACTATATGGGCAGAAAATATTAGGACACATCATGGCTACAGCTTGTAAGATGTACTGTTCATGTGGATTTGAGATATGGACATCAATATGTCCTTAGAGTTTAATGGTAGATTTGTCTTCTTGGGAGAAATGTGAAGAAAGGAGATGATTAGTTATGGAAGACAGTGATTATTTACAGTCACAGCATGAGAAATAGTTTAGAAATTTAGAGGAAGAACATTTATAATCCTAAAAAAAAAACAAACAAAACACAAACTCAATGTTGAGAGAAGTTAAATAAAAAACCATTTGAGGCACTTTGGAAGCAAAGAGAACAATAGAATAGAACTTCATATGTAATATTAGTGTTGTAAGGGTCGAGATCGAGACAAGACCAAGACCGTGCATACAATGAAACGTTATTAGAGTGAACAAAGTAAGCATTCTCTATTTTAAGACTGATTTACAGTAACAGTAACACACAGTCTCTGCATTTTTTTGCACATCACAATGCGGGAAATGTCAATTCTTAGTTTATTTTTCTATGTCAAAAATGTATTACCATTAACCAAACAGCAGCCGTTTCATTCACAGAATTACAGCATTAAAATGATGGGAAGATACCGAGTCTGAATAAAATGCAATGATAAAAACAAAACATCTTCACCGTCCAAAGCAAACCCATGAATATATCCGCCTTATTTTTGTCACAGTTTTTGGTTCAGTTTGGTTTTACATGTCTTTTTCACACATATTCTTTGTGGTTTTGGAAACCAAACAGCATCACTAATAAATCTGCAGACATCACCGCTGCAGGACACGGAA
Source organism: Ostorhinchus rueppellii (assembly GCA_030068375.1). Lineage (NCBI taxonomy): Eukaryota > Metazoa > Chordata > Actinopteri > Kurtiformes > Apogonidae > Ostorhinchus > Ostorhinchus rueppellii. Next base: position 12,442,129 of record JAQQZY010000001.1, read on the forward strand.
ATCTCTTCACCTGCTCATCCTTCACTCTTACCGCATGCCTGAGGGAGGGGGTGGGGGGTTGAGGGTGTGGGGAGTGTTGTCACTTGTGCGGTGTGTCTGTATGCAGCCGTTGCTGGGGAACCGTGGGAAACAAAATCAAGCAACCAATAATTGGTTGCTTTAAAATGAGTCCCTTTCCACTTGAATCAGTAGCGTGAGCAAATGACTCAACAGTGGTGGTCTCGACTGGTCTCGTCTTAAAATCCTGAATCCACACAGTCTAAGATCAAGTAAAAATACACCCGAGACCGAGACGAGACCAAGATGTTAAAAAAAACAAAACAACAACACAGTCTTGAGAGCTACAACACTTCCTAATATATTAGACTAAGTCTCGTACATTGCAAAGTGTCATGACATACCTTCTGTTATGATGGGGCACTATATAAATTAAAACTGACCAATTGATTTGATTTTTTATTAAGCCCATAAATTTACATGCTGTATTTTCTGCTCAATCACAACAATGACTGAGAGGTTCCGCTGTCACATTTTTCATCTAAAAATCAAACTCATTGAGAAGTCTGCATTTTATTTTAGTTAGTAAAGCAGATGAAATATTACAGGTCTGTATCTATGCAGTTTGACAGTGAATATACATATTCACATGCACAAACTAACCATTGAGCCTGCTTCCCTGGTTCCTTCCACATTTGTCCACCACCCCCCTGTTCACAAACCCTGGGGGGACCCACTGTGGCGTGTGGAGCGTTGCCAGGGTGCCAGCCCAATGCAACACTTCAGGCAGCCTTTCCCTGCACTCTAAAACTGTCACACACACACACATTTGCTCTTTTACTCCTAGTTATTTGTCGTCTTTTTAATCTCATGTGTTCACCCACTGGCAGACACTCGCACTCTTCCCTCTCTCTCTTTCTGTGTGTGTCACATGCACACACACCTCTGAGACACCTTATCTGCCCCAGTGCATGGCGGGAATCAAAAGGTCAGCTGGCTGAGAGCAGGAATTAGGCAAATGCATCTCATAGTGCAGACCTCGAGGGACGGAGCAAAGACCACAGCTGTTCTAACCTTTCACGTCCTTAGTGACCATCCAAGTGACAACTCTCTTCGCCAAAAGAAATTTTATAGGAACTGCACACTCATGCGAGGCATGGACAGTGTTGCATTCTTGTGATTCTCTGCAGCTGTAACTTCTCACTCTTTGCTTCTGCAGTTACTTGAAGGCTGTGCTTCACCCTCAGACATCTAATGTAGTCCATCTGAGAAAGCTCACTGAACATACTTTAAAACAAAAAAAAACAAAACAAAACACTGAATAGTCTTAGTTCATGAGAGCCTAAAAAAAAAACCCTGAAAAATTTAATAAATATCACTTAGGATTCAAATTTAAAAGGCACAAAGCTAATGCTAAGCCTATGGTGAGAATTAGGAGTTAAGTTGTAAGCAAATATTTGCGAACACATTAGCAGAAATAACCTGATACGTTGCTCCACTAATGTATAACAAAGGTCATTTGTTGTATTTTCATCCCCACAGCAATCAAAAATGTGTTTTTGCGTGTCTGAACTCAGCATTGTTTTTCTCAGCTGTAAACTTTTATTGTGTTCAACTGGTATTATTTCACAACACAGCGTTATATCATCTCTTGACACAAGTTTCACAAGTTTTATCCTGGAGGTGTTGGAGCCATACATGTGGATACACGTTTCTGTTGAAATGTGAATTTTTGCCTGCAACGATAATGGAAACTGAGCAGGCATCTGAGGAATAATAAAGACGCTGTGGGTCTAAGAAATTTAGTTTGTTTCTTCCTACAAATAAACCTCCACTGACTTGTACCTCTCTGCGATTATTCCCCAACTGACACTTTACTGTACACTTCTTTTCTTTGCTTACATCTCTAAATCTGTACACCTCTTCTGTTATTCATAGGACCAGTCTGTATGCAAGAAACCTGTGTTTGTCATGCCACGTGCTGTCTCCATTGAGCTGTGATAACATGCAATCGAGCTAAAAGCACCAAATACTGGCCTTCAGGGAGAAATATAAAACGAACTGCAGTCTACACAACATGACAGTAAAAACAAACAAAATCACCACGGCATCAAAAGTTTAAAAGAGACATGATGAAATTTTATTACATCTACGCAATATGTTTTTCCTTTCTCTGAAGATAAATAAAAAATTCATATATATATTTTATATGTGCCCACATGAATGCAAGAACAAGTGTTTGCATGTGTGTATGCGCTCACAGACTTGATGGTGGCACCTAATTGGCAGTGTATTGCAGATCTCTGAAGGCGAGGCGAGTGCTCCCAAAGGAGGCTGTGCTTCAGCTTGTCAAAGAAATCACCGTCATTATGCCGCTTTCTCAGTCTGACAGCCCCCTTTTATCCACTCAAGCGTGTGTGTGTGTGTGTACGTATTTGTTTGTTACATAATGGATGTGATTAAAAAAAGGCTTACTCAGAGATGCATCACGCTGGTGATTGTTAACACAACAACAGATGTAGACGTTGACAGTCAAACAGTTTTCCACTTCTTAGCTTTTTACTGCGACATCAAAGCACATTGAGAAAAGGTTTTATGATGAATGTAATGAATGTGAAGAATACAAATCTTTTTTTCTGGATTATAGTATGTGCAAACTAAGCAAACAATGTCCCATTTTATGTGTCAGAGGAAATAGATGTACAAAGCATGTGTGCAGCCACACGCTTTGTTCTGCACTGGATGTGATGTTGCAAACTAAATTTACACATTTTAAAATGGATTCCATCTGCTGTTTTTGTAGTCGAATAATTGCTGTAATTGTAAAAAAAAAAAAAAATATGGAAACAAATGGAAACAATTATGACCTCATAAGATCTTGGACACGTCAGAAGTTTTGAGAAAAGTTTTATCTCAATCTAACATGAAGGCATGATGGGACTCGATGTCAAGTTGCAGCAGTATTCTCTAGTATAGTACATGTTTAGATGCAAATATTGAGTACTCCCAATTTATTTTTCACTTTTACAACTTACACCACAATAGATGCTACCACAAGAGGGATTAATATCTGGTCAAATCCCATAAGAAAAAGGTTTTGTTTATGGTTAAATTAGAAAATGAAAACTTTGTGCCTGAAAAGTTCAGTGTGTATGACAGCTATGACAACATAATTCAGAAATGATGAATGATTTATGGTTAACAGAGGTTTCTATGCCCTGATGGACTTCATATTGATGTGAATGCAATTTATTTTGAAGGGGTAATCTGAAGCCAAAGGAAAGGAACATGTTCACAGATGCAGCAGTTATTTGGTTTTCATTTAGGATCCCATTGCATTTATTTAAAGGAGTGGTATTTTGCTTTTTTTAAATGGAATTATGCATTTTCAAACATTTCCCTGTGGTCTACATATTAATTCTTTATTAATTCAACTCCACAGGTCCATCTTCAACACTATTTCTGAGTAATGACACCAGGAAGGTGGTTTTGAGCGCTGGCCCTTTAAATGAGCATGAGCCACTTCAGGCCCCTCCCCCTCCAGGTTGTTGGCTGTACTGCTCTGTCCCATTCAACCAACAACTGAACATTTTAGGCAACTGGCTCAAAGTTTGGATGTATTTTCAGTTTTTACTCCAACCGCTGCTGCTGATAAACACTTATGTCGTACTCAGAGAAATGTTCATCAGAAGTCTGGACCTTATATGTGCAAATGTCATGATGTAACTCGTTATAGATGCAACAAATTATAAGCAGATATTTAATGTGTTGTAGAACTCCACTTGATTTTTGCTAAAAAATAAATATAAAGTTAGTTTTGCAGCACCTGGAGGGTTCAAATTCAAACTGTCTGAACTATTAGGGTCCAAATACACAAATAAAGGAACCACAGACTAATAAAAGTGGGTTTTGATGAATATGAGAGTTTAATGTTCAGATGAACTGTTGCATGTCATACTCACCAACAACCATTATGTTGAGCTCAAAGCCCTGCTTCATGGCCTTCCTCCTCATCTGCTCTAGGATGGCGTCGATGCCCACATAGCTGAAGTCGCTGCCATGGCTCTTCTCCCCCTTCCCCTGTGGGTTGGGGTGATGGGGTTTGGTGGATTCCGACATGTTGCTGTGGCTCAGATTAACCTCTGACCCTATGGGATGCACAGAACAGAAGAAGAATTTGACTTTTCATCTTTTCTTAGTCTCTCAAGGGGTGTCTGAAGGAATCCTTTTGTACTGCGATTTAATCATTCAGCAGTAGATACAGTACGATACCTTCACATCCCCGTCATCAGGTGTACTTTACTAGTACCTGGTGGACCTAATAAGGGGCTGATGAGTGCACGTGCTGCTGCTGTAAACTCAGCTCCTTCAAGCAGTAACGTGTTGTGCATTCAGAGATGCTTTTTGGATTGAAATCTGTGGTTATTTGAGTTATTGTTTCCTTTCTATTGGCCCAAACCCATCTGCCCATTCTACCCTGACACCAACAAGATATTTCTGCAGCTCACCCAATATTTGTTCTTTTTCAGACCATTCTCGGTAAACCCCAAAAATGATTCTTCAAGAAAATCCCAACAGATCAGCAGTTTCTGAAATACTCAGACCACTCAGCTCATCTGGCACCAACAACTATGCCACGTTCAATGCTGATGGTCAGTTAGAACTTCAGCAGATCATCTGAACTATGCTTATACGTCTAAATGGGTTGAGTTACAGCCACGGGATTAGCCATAATTATTTGCATTAATGAGCACATGAATGAGTGTACCTAATAAAGTGGCCAGTGAATGCATTTCAACCTCAAATTGTTAACAGAATTTGGAGACTGAAAAAGGCGGTGGTTCGCCTTGCAACACAAATAAAGGCAGCAGAAAACTCATGTGTGAAGACTGTAGAAGATACTGATCAGAGCTGTTCATTTCCTGTGTGAAACAGGATACCCAAGACTTGAAATTCACATTTATGAGCCTGCGATGTGTATATTAAACAGTACAAAAAGTTGTTTGACTGATACACTGTATCCTAAAAACCTGTCCAGCAGGAAGATCTGTGCAAATATTGTTGTAATGTTAAACACAGGTGTCTTCTTTCACTGACCCTCACAGAAAGAAACATGCATACAACTGTCATATAACCAACAAAATGCACAAGTACTGGCATACATCTACAGCAAAACACTGCATTAATGCTTCATTGCATTAGCACTTTCTCAGAAACATGCCCAAAACACAGACACAACCTGATTTCTCAACATATTCAGACTTAAATGTGTCAACTTGTTGCAAAATCTTAAGCAAAATCAAGAGCTTGGTAGGAACCAGACCTGCCGATGATAAATCACTGCTTACCTCAATACAAGGAGGAGCACTGGAGCGCTGGTGCAAAGAGCAAACGTAAATACACCTAAACTTTGCCAAATGTGCTCTGTGTGTGCTTGCAGTAACTGGTGACAGTGGAGGAGGAGACAACATTTCCTGTTCTCAGTCAGAAACGTGTGGTGTCATCTGCACAATGTCTGCAGTAACCGACATCTAAACCACAGACACACATATACCTGACTCAGACTTCCAGCCTCATCTCTACCAGTGGTAATAGAACTGAAAGATTTTGGCTCCATGTCCCAGGTATTATTTGTCTCGCATGACATAAAGGAGTGTTTGCAGCTTCTATAAGCCATTTTAACCCTTTCATGCATGAATTACGGGAACCTTAATCTAGATCTCCTTGTGCTTTTATTCCTTTTTGGGAATGGAAAAAAAAACCCCAAACAATATGATGGATTTTTTAAAAGAATCTAGTTACAGTTACAAAACCATGTGTTTAATATTATAAGCAAAGAAGCCTTCTTTCTGTTCCCTTTCATTCTAGTATGGAGAACATTTGTATTACTATTAAATTGTTTTTTATTTTACAATGAATGAAATAAAGAATAAAAAAAAAAAAAAACATTTGCTGATATACAAAGTAAGAAGTATGAAATAAAAATATCTTTAATGCTGCTAATGTGATGTGTTCTCACATTTTAACATACCTGCATGAACATAAAAGGCACAAAAAAAAAAAAAACTTGTTAAAAAAGAAAATTGCCTTTAAAAAAAAAAAAAAAAAAAATTCACACTTAACCATGTCATTGCAGATCAGGTTTGTCTAGAACACCAACCTTACAGTAATGGTATGAATTATAATGTTTGGGATGATGCATGATGCATCAGTCTCCACTGTGTTGGCTGATACGGAACTAAAACAATCAAATCCATAAATATACAAGAGAACACCTTTGAACAGCTGTCCACTAGAGTGACCACTATGCATGAAAGGGTTAATCCAGAACCAGCCAGGAGAATGTCTGTTGGTGATTTTAATAGAAATAATGCAGACATGATCGTAGAACATTTTGTGACACTTTGCATTTAACCCAGGCCAACAGACATAGAGTGAGACGAGGACCCGATGGGAAGTCGTACAAGACATTTTCTTACCAAGAGTATCAGTTTTCCAGCTTTTATTACACTGTAGTACCGACTTTTCTTTACAGTAGGAAAAAAAAAAAGAATAAAAAAAAAAAAGACATGGTTCTCAGGGACTTTTTCCTGGGAAAAGTGTTACTAATAAACCACCTGTCTCAGTCCATCTAGCACTGTGGGTGGTTTTAATTTGAGGTCACAGTCTCCAGCTGGATACGTTGGCATGATACCATTAGCTTATTAGCTCTAAACAAAGCGTAGCTGAGGATTAGAGGGGGGACAAGCATTTAGATCCTATACTTAAGTAAAAGAAAAAAATAAAAACTCAATTACAAGTTAAAGTCATGCATGAAAAACAAAACACTTAAATAAAAGATGTTAAAGTATAGAAGTAAAAGTATGGGTTTGGTGTTGACTGATATACTGCTACATAAAATGCTATAAGAATATTAACACTCAGTACATAGAGGTCAGATAAGACAACTTTATGTCATTTCCCTCAAGTAAAAAAAAAAAAAAAATCTATTAAAATGTGCAATTTAGGCAAAGCCTTATAGATGGAAATAAATGAAAGTTATTACATTAACTGTGCAAAGAAGACAAAGTTTAACAAAACAGGTTTAATCATGTAAGATGTGTTGCTCTTTTAAAGGTTTATATACCTTCATCTCAAAAGCAACTAAAGATGTCAGATAAGTGCAGAGGAGTCAAAAGTACTACAATTCTGTACTTAAGTACAAGTACAGTTACTTTGGTGAAAAAATACTCTCCTAGAAGTAGAGGTACTGATTCAACTCCTTTACTTCAGTAAAAGTAAAAACGTACAACTGCTCAATTGT
>JAQQZY010000001.1:12534107-12548825 GCA_030068375.1 Ostorhinchus rueppellii
CCCAGGTTGTCCACCATTTCAAATTCGCGCGCTCCCGTGATGGGGGATTGTGACGTAAGTGCAACCCAGCTATTGTGTCTTCTCAAAATGTAGCCTGCTCGAGCCGTTTTTCTCACGTCAGACCCCGGGTTTAATCTGAGCATTTATAAACATCTACAAGACCAGTCAGTTAAATACAGAAAAATACCTGAGTTCTACTTACAAAACACAAAATACAGAATATAATACTATGATAAATTGTAATAAATCACTCAAAGAAAGGTTAAATGGAGAGGAAAAATTATTTGGAAACTGCCACAGAAATAACACTGGATCTATGTGAATTAATGTACATGTACAATAAAGTTAAAATACATAGACTGAGGTTTTTATTATGTTTATTGGAGAATGTTACTTTCAAAACACAAAAATGATTGATTACGTAATGGAGACAGTACTGTCGTATCATGTGGAGGTTTAGTCAGATATGAACATTTTGTAGTCACAGACACAAATATGGCATGGCACATATTTTAGCTGAGAAATGTGAAATATTCTGTTTATAGCCTACATTTTACAGATGGACAATGTATGAATGGCTTTAGATTTACCACAACAATCACAGAATGTTTTTTTTTTTTTTTTTTTAATGGTTCTTTTCCATATGGTCTATATGTTCTGAGAGGTAGAAGAACCACATGTGGCTCCAGACCTGTGTGTTTCAGCTGTTCCCGATGATGTTAAAATGATAAAATGACTAAATATATTTTGACATGTGCCTGCTTTAATCATCTTAACACATAACTGAATAATTGTGTGAATAGTCTGTCAATGTAATAAGCTTTTATAACATATCATATAGGCTAATAATCCTAAATAATCTTAGAATTATACACTGCTGCCCATAAAGCTGAAATGATTTAGTCTTTAGATTCAGATTTATACACATCAGTAATGAACAGTGACCAGGTGTAATGAATACATGAATCCCAGTGACACTTAATCTATGAAGAATAATAGTAATTTTTTTTTTAAATTACATTGTCACAATAATTTCAAGAGGAGGTATATTCCAACTTTATGGCCAACAGTATATTTTTTAGGGCACTTGAGGAATCAGTTAAAACATTTTTAACCCTTTAACTGCCCGCTCAACTAAAAGGTAGAGCACACTTTGACTCACTATATGTTATAGAAAAACACATTTTACTTAATTCCACCTGTTTCAGCCATCTCTACCACTCGGATCACTCAGTACAGTGGTAGAGATGAATACATTTCTAGAACATATGTCTAGAACAGCTAGAATAAATGTTTACAACATCTATTTTTTGTAAAAAACAAAACAAAAACATTTCTTTTTGATTGTTGTTATTAGTGCCCCAAGGACATTCTAGAAACTCTTGACTCGTGCTGCACCTTTCTTTGGACAATTTATCTTATTTACTGTCCCACCTACCCCCTGATTTTGACTTCATGTTGTGATGACGGTTTTGTTGTTGGTCCTTTTGTTTTATTTTGTTTTGTTTGTGTGTTTGTTTGTTTTCTTTGTCTTTTCCTGATAAAAAGTTAATCACAAAAAAAAATTAGTGCCCCAAGGAAATTTAAAAAATGTAAAGAAATCATTTTTTCATTTGTCACAACCCGGCTCTGAGGCTGTGGCAAAACAGGGAGACGGACGAGGCGGTAACAATTTATTAGGTGGAGGACACAACAACTGGATGCAAAACCAACGAAAACAGCCAGCTGAGAGTGGACCAGAGCAGGATGGTCCAAGTCGGGGAGTCTCCACCAGAGAGCAAACTGGAGCGGGCGGGCCGGGACCCAGAGAACAAACGAGAGAGACCAGAACGTCCTAGTTGAGCTGCTTAAGTAGGCGCCTCCTTGATCACAGGTGTAACGGATCAGCTCACTTCTCCATCTAAAAACAAAACTCAGATAGTGCCCCTAGTGCCCAGACGGTGCAGGGCCGTCACACGTTGCTTTTTTCTTGGTGAGGACTTTAAAGGGTTAATGTATGATTAGAATTGCATAACAAGGATTCTGAAATAACACATTACCCAACGTATCATTGAAAATAGTTTTGTGACCATTACAGCAAAACTACCAGCTATACTTTGTATTCAAACTTAAAGTACTCAAAATACTAGGATACATTTCTTTAATAAAAAGTAGTCATCTTGATGATGCCAGTGATGATAAAATTGTTGAGAAGAACATGATCACAGGGCAGAATTGAAAAAAAAAAAATCTTTCCTAATAAAGTTGAATTTATCCTGAAGAATAGCTCCAACTCACGGCTTTGCATTAGTTTCAGAGAAAAGACAAGGAGGTGAGCAACAGAATAAAGGGCCCATCCTCTTATATAAACACTGACATCTGTTTTCAGCAGGAAAGCAAAGGCCCCTGGGAAATGTATAGACTTCTGCTTATCATAAGGACATAGACACACAGAGGCTTACTATGTCTATAAAGCAAATAAACATAATTTTAAAAATCTGTGAACTTTTGAATATTGTCATTAATATTAATTTGTCATGAAAGGTTCAAGTGACAGGGAAAAGAAAGAGGAACTTTACGAATGTGGAGACAATGTTTTGTGCTAGTAACACTCTTGACAACTCAGTAGTTTGAGAGGGAAATATGCAAACTATCTAGTATGTCACCATAAAAATAGCCACTGACTGACAGCCACAGGTTAAGACACTGTAACGGAGACAGTATGTATTGCAGCTATGAAATGTAAGTCATCCTGATATATGTGTTCACCTCCTGGAACTTATGTTTGTGTGTGTTTGTGTGCTGCAAATCCAACAAAAATCCTGTATATATTTCACCTAAAATATAACACGGAGGAGGAAGCAACAATAATACACCAACAATCAGTCATAGTTTTATTTTAGTGTTTTTAATCACATGAAAATACACAGATCGGTAAAAAACAAGCAAAAAAAAAAAAAATTAAGATATTCCAATAAAACTCACGATATATATTCAAAAATATACTCTACAAATGTACACAACAGTCACATTACACTGATGTAGTTGTAGATCAGCTTGTTTTGATGTGACTTCCATTTTAATGATTAACCATAAGTGTGTTAAAACATTTGCTTCCCACAGACGTTGATAAGATTGTATTTTAGTGAGTTAATCTGGTCTCAACTTAAAAAAACAAAAAACCCCACAGGAACCCATTTCTGTGAAAGCTGTTTTCAGATGAGAAGTGAAACCAAATACCTTTGTGAGATAGTGCTGATAAGATCTGATTGGATTATAGAGTTTCACTGTTCTGCCAAAAGTTGCATAAACAAATATTCACATTTTTGCAGAAGAACACACAATTATATATTATATATATTAAAAAAAAGACAAATGAGCTCATGTGACACAAAACACTCAGCACTCATGTTACAGGGTTTTAGAAAAAAGCTGTGAAGATTACAAAGGTCTATTTTTACCAGACGTTATTATGTGTAAAATAAAATACAGAGCTGTTCAAAGTTATGAAAACACTTTGCATAATTTTATTTTAACATAATATCTGAGAGATGTAATTAGTTTTTTTTTAATTGGCCATTAAAACAACCATAAAACAAATAGAATATCTACAAAGTCAACAGATTAGGATTTAGGTCATTTTCCAAAAAAAAAAAAACCCAAGCTCGGCCTATTTCACTGTCATTGTCAGTTGTGTTCCTTGACAGAAGAAGACCAGTTCTTTGTGTGATCATTGTCAGACGTGATCATGGTTCCACTGATGGTTACTGTATGTAGGAGTCTTAGGTCAGGGATGTCCAAGGCCTTTCCTACTCATTGTGAAAGTATTAATGTTAAAAATGGATTTAAAAAAAACATTTGGACTCACTTCATCCGATATTTGCTGTACCCATAGCAACCACCTGCATGTTTCATGAACATTATGAAACAACAGTTTAGCCACTACTGCATGCATTTACATGTTTTGCCTCAAAGTTCGAAAGGACACATGCACTAAAAACATGGCCGAACACAGATTCTTTACAGAGCAGCGCTGACTATAGTTTTCTTACTTGGACAAAATAACCATGTATCTAACATACGTAACTGCACATATGATTGTCTGTGAATCCAGTCTACGTAGCTTCAGTCGTTCATTTTCCATAACATCATAATCTTCTGTGGGGTTGGCTTAAAGAAAAAAAAAAAAAAAACGTACATTCATGCTTACATCTAGAGGGCTACAGAGAGGTCCTGCCTCTCTGAGATACTACTTTCCCCACTTTTTGTTGCCTGCATCTCAACTTTTGGAAATGTGTTGCTACCTTTCTCTTCAAAAGCACCTGTTTTTTTGCCTGAATGTTTGATATGGTTTATAAGATTTGAAATCATTCCCCGCTGCTGGCAGTTACACTTTACACACTGCCCTAACTTCTTTGGGGTTGCAGAGTTAATAAGGTGTATGTCAGACTATGGGAGGGATCTGCAGAGAATGTGTGAGCTCCACACAAATGTTGGTAACATCCCGTGTACGTATTTTCTCCTGGAAAATGTACCATTCTGTTTTCCTTCACCTTTTCTCTTAATATTACATCACACTCCTATGACTAATTGTCACAAACCTAGGAGCTACATCTACACCAGGGGTGTGAAGCATAAGGCTGGCCCATGGGATGAACAAGAAACATGCAAAAGTTCCACTTTTGACAGACACTGACAGATAAGGGTGTCACTGAGTCTCAATACATTGTTTTAATCATAAAGTTAAATATCATACTTTTCAGTTCAGTTCCAAAATGTTTTGTGCCTTTGCCAATCCACTGCCGTTTATAAGTTGTAATACCCATGTGGAGATAACAACTGCTGCATAAAATTGTTAAAATTGTACTTATTTTTATGGAGAAATTTTAGGTTGTTCCGAGGTGTTCAGGTCATTCGAATTTTCATTTTGTAAATGTAATAACTTAAATAATGTCATTTTACTTTTTTTTTTTTTGCACTAAAACAAAAAGGCAGATTTGGAGCTGCCATATTTAATACGTTATTACCCTAGTATTTTACTGGTCCTTCCTACTTGAGATCAAATTAAGCTGTGCGCGACCCCTGCTCTACAATGAGTTTGACACCCCTGATTTAGACCCAGTAACTGTCACATTTTAGCCGAAAACTACAGTCATGTACAAATACAGTATTTATTTTTTAATTCAGAGCACTTCCTGTTCCTTGTTCACCTGCAGTCTATTAAAGTAAGCATTCGTGTGCCACGCTAAAATAGGAAAATAGGGCAGTGGCACGTCTGTTTCATGACAAACACAAAGACTGCATTGTTTTGAGTTAGCACCACCTAATGCCACAAGGACTTGTTAAAAAAAACAATGTTACCATCACCTGTCCAACATTTCAACACTGTGGTGCCTCCTATTTGACTTTTGTTATGCCCCAATTCAAACAAGAAAAAGGATGTTTACATATAGTTATTGTAAATGTGACTCCTTTTCATACAAAAAATAAACGCAAAAAAACAAAATATAGAAAACAGCGTTCCACACCACCCTCTCCTTTTTCTTGCACACAGGAAATGGTGGCAGTTTTTTTGACTCATGCAGAGAAACAAGGAAAAAGGGAACTTGCTACATGGCTTAAGACTTATTCTGGATAAACACACACACTCCCCCACACACACACACAGACACACACACCTATACACTCCATCCCTCTAAAACCATTCAGCTTTTTCCTTATGACGCTGACATAATATAAGAGGGGTTGGTTAGGAGGAAGTCTGCTACAGCTGAAGTTTACAGTAACCATTTGGGCCAGTGCTTCCACTAACAGGGATGGTCAGAGGTTCACTGGAGTTCACAGTCACAGCCAAATGGATTTAAATGTTGCTTCATTTTGCGTTGGATCTGGCACTGGGCTTTCATATAACTGCCCTCTGAGAAAAATCACATTAATACACATTATTAGTCGTGATTAACAGTATTTTACAATGTGATTACAGTGATACAGTGACTGGCAGACAAGGAAGTGGTGACGTCAAAAGCTTCTTGTAAATTCCTTTTCTTGCAAGATTTTCATTCCCTTGAGAGACAGAGATGAAAAGAGGGTGAGGTTTTAGATATTTGATATGTTCTATAGACTATTAGCATGAATGTGGACTCGGACTAATGCTTTTAATGGATGCTTGAATGTACTTACTTCAGGCCCACCTTTTCTTCACATTCACCAACCATTTCCTGGTCACCACCTGCAAAAAAATATCACATCCAGGTGAATAAATCAGTAGATCGAGGTCAGCATGGATGGACCAACATTATGGAAAAATGCTCAAGTAAAGAAGACACTTTGACAACCCAAACCTACATTTAAGGTCACTTAATATGCAAACACTATTTAATTTAATTTTAATTTTTAAAAAATTATCTTATTTTTATTCATTCATTCATTTGTGGTTTTTCTACCTGTATTTTCTCTGTATGTTGCTGGGGTTAACTGTGAAATTTCCTCATGGTGGGATAAATAAAGTCTTATCTTACCTTACCTTTTCTTTTCTTATCTTTTCTTATCATATTTTATCTTATCTTGTTTTATCTTTTCTTATCTTATTTTATCTTATCTTATCTTTTTTTATCTTTTCTTATCTTATTTTAACTTATCTTGTCTTATCTTGATAACTTGTTGCTGCTCACCTTCATAACAGACTAAAACTTCTTTGTCTCATGCATCCCATTTTATCATTTAGTTTCAGTTTGCAGCTTTAAGTCCACCAGAAACAATGGATTAAAAAACAAAAACAAAAAAAAAAACGAGGAGGAAGCTATCTTTAGAAAAATACCCCTGTTAGTGTGGATGGGACATTAGAGTTTAATCGACATACCTTGCTCAGCATCAAATTCACACCGACAAACTTGAGGATCACCTGGAACAAATCAAACATTTTAATGTGAGTCACAATGTGTCATGATAAAAATATGCCATGCAAGTTAAAGCAGAGCCTTATTTTAACCAGAAACATTAGTAATCTTGCATGATTAAAAAATTGGAATGTGCTAGCCAAGCCCAGACTGTTAGTGTCCTGAAAAACCATGTGTTCAGTGGAGAGTTGGACATACCACTATGTATCCCAGGGCAAGCTTGTTAGATCACATGAAACCCATTTTACATCCAGTTAAACATATTGAAAGCTACAGTGCTTAACAGGATGTTATTTGTTAATTTTTGTTCAGTGACCAAATGTGCTCCTGAATTTATGGCCAAAGTTCAAAACATTGCAGGAGCACATTGAACAGAAAGCGAAAGAAAGCTGTCTTTTGTGAGTGACCTTGGTTTTACACTGTGTATATCATATGCAAGCCAGACATTTTTGATAAATATAACTCAATTTATTTCATAATAATACAATTTATACCTAATTCTGATACATTTTAGTGATCTATATGTTAGTTTAAACTCACCAAAAATATTACTTATAATAGAATAGATTTGTAGTAGATATTCTAAAGGAGGCAACAGATAGAACCATCATTTCAGCCCTTAAAGACATTCAAGCCAAGAAAGAAAACAAGATGTCCAAACATGGACGTACGCATAAGTGGTGTTGCAGAGGGCCTCCGAGCCTCTGTAAAAAAATTTTACATAAACATATAAATGAACATTCACTGCCAAGATCCCCGACTGTTATTACAAAGCGCTGTCTAGCTGTGGCAACTGTTACTATTGTAGATCAGTTATTGTTTGGCCTGAAACCCCTACAGCTTGTGTACTTCCCCAAATAACACGGTTGTGTGTCAGGTGCATGTGACATTCAGCAGCACTACAGGTTTATCCACTTCAGTGCTGTGGGTATCACAGTTGAAACCATGACATAGTTTCATAGTTCTGCATTAGTACAGGGAATAAAATACAGAATGTGTTCCCTGAGAGTGAAGGGGGATATAATCTAACAGAGAAACGGTGTGTGGGGTTAAAACAGCCTGTCAGATGATTTAAAGCAAGGTAAAAACATAAATCAGATTAAAGGAACATAGAATAGAATAGAATAGAATAGAATAGAATAGAATAGAATAGATATTCCAGAGTTTTCTGTTTAGATCTGTGGTTTCTTTTTGCTTTTTGTTCACTTCATATGGTGTTCTTACTTCTGTCATATGATATGATATCATGTATCATAAATACTGCAACAGCATAGAATGTAAAGCAGAAGGTAAATACCAAAATGATCCTGTACGCCTAGAATAATATACTGTAAATGTTACTGTGGGGGATATCCAGGTCTCATCTGAAACTGTAGAAGACCATTTTAATGTCAAAATTTCATGTGTTATGTACTCACGTCGAGATCGTCTTCTAATAAACAGCACCACGAGCAGCAGTCCGACTATCAGCGATCCGATGACCACCAATGGAGCGACTACTGCAGCATGGGATTTTTGTGGGTCGGAACCTAAACAGATCAGGTGGGATATTAATATTTAATGCTTCAAATCTTGACCAACAACATAAATGTAAATAGATATTAAAATGAAGTTTACATGCACAGGTGGGACATTTCTCCTCTGATACACTACATTCATTTTAATTCTGAAACGGGTCTAATTTAACCACGGCGTCTACCTTCTTTGAATGGTTTTAAATAGACTGCAAATAAAGAACAAAATGGTGGCAACAAAATAGAGGTGATTGCAGAGGTGTTGCAATAGTGTGAAATCTATCCGCGCTACATCTGAACAAGTGAGAAGTGAGAACCAATCACAGATCAGGAGCTGTGGGGTTACTACAGGGTTGAGTATTTCTGTATTTTCATGGATTACCCGATGAATAAAGTATAATGACATGACTGGACAAGCACAAACTAATCTTATCAGGATGGCTTCAAGTTTTGTTTTTTTTTTTTGTTTTGTTTTGTTTTGTTTGAAGAACATTATTTATAAAGTTTTATCAGATGGAAACTGAGGCATGTTGCAGCCTGTTGATGTGTCCACAGCTAAATCAAACCAAACATAAACACAGATGCTTTTCTAGGTCGGATTAAAAATTACAAGTGATGTGAATGCCAAGACCTCTATCTGTACAGAATGTGAGCCAACATACCCACCCACCCTTAGCTTTTTTCCCATGACAAACAAGCTTCTTTTTTACTTCCTCTACAACCTCCCGCCATGTACAAAAAAAAAAAAAAAGCACTACTTTGTGGTTCAAGTTACTCTGAGTTGGGAAACAATGGTGTTTATGTAACTATGGCCCGAAGTACAGGTAAGGTCTGCAGTGACATGTTTGAGTGTTAAAAAAAAAAATCTAATTGTTATTAGACTGCTCATAATGAAAATGAGAAAAAAAATCAGATAAAATAAAAGTACCTCGACCCAGTTGGTCCAAAGGTGGCTGTTGGATTTCAAATGTATCTTCATTTTCTTTCTCTCCACTTGCATTGAGGACTTCACAGGTGAATTTTGAGAATTGGGAGTCCTTCGTCAAAGTCAGTCGGCTGGAAAGGTTATACGTGCCACTTTCACTTTTCTTTACATCTGTTTTAATGATTTCCTTCCACGAGTCACCGTCCACAATCCAGCGGAGTTGACCTTCAGGGTAGCCCCCATCTGAGTGACATTCCAAATCCTTTTTACCAGAGGGAAGGATAGTTGGTTTGTTGTATTTGGCTGTGAAGACAAAATGCAGGATAAACATTATCATTAGGCTGAACTTTGAAGTCACATGACTCCTTTTTTACAGAGGAGTCCTGTTCCCGAGGGAGTTAATTGTACTTGTATTAAGAACAAATCTCCAGGGTTGATTTGAATAGATTTTGACGTTTTGACATTTTTATCACTTTGTCTTTAAGTTCTATTAAGATTTTGTTTGATTCAACCTTTGTACCTTTGATCTGCTTTATTTCACAAGGAACTACCAGGGAACAGGTCACATTGTCAATCAGTTGTCCAATTACTTTAGAGTTTCATAAAATAGAGAATGTTTAAGCTGACAGTCCACGCTTCAATCCCTTCTTAATTAAGTCATATCAAATGTTACCAATAAAGTATCACAATAAAGCAGTGTTTCCAACCTTTTACTGGCTTGTGTCACAAATTTCTGGTGACCCCAGACATTCAAAACTGCAAACATGTATTTGTTTTGATCATGTAATAATCTACTATGCTATTTTGTGAATAAATGTTAATTTTATATAACATTTAGTCTGTATAACGTATATTATTATGGACGGAGGCAGAAAAGTCAGGTTCAGATTACTGCACAAAGTTAGTATTTTATTTTCCTTGGTCAGGATATGTACAGTCAGTCCAGCTTGGATTCACAAGGCTGATAATTAATACTGAACAAACAATAACTGAACTACGAGTTATGAAAGAGCTGAAGCATCTGAAACTGACCACAGTGAACATTTGACAGATAAACAGAACCACAGTGCTTCAGTTTCTGCTTCACAGTTTGTCATGTATTATTTTAAGTATTTTTTTTTATTAATACGTTTGTTTTTTTGGGGGGGGTTTTAATCAGTTACTAGAAATTTCAGACGACCCCACGTGGGGTCCTGAACCCAAGGTTGAAAAGCACTGCAAAAAAGTCACATGATAAGAAATAGATTAACACTACTAGTGGAAAAAATCTGACTCAGTATGAAAGTGAAAGCATCTCTAAACATCAGTTAGAGGCTGTTGACGATATAGAGGGAAATACCACTTCTATAATCCAGGAAAACCCCTACAACCTTTGTCCATTCTTTCAAGCTGGTATTGTTTTTTTTTTTACAAACTACAATAAATATCAAAATGATCAAAGGAGGAAGATGTGTCGTTAGCTTTTGAAATTCAGTATACTGCTATCATGATTCTATTAACAAACACACTGCCCGGCCAACAAAGGTTACATACAGTATTTCTTTGAATTATGTTCGGCTTTGATTACTTTAAGCCTTTGCCACGCCATCATTTTGATAAGCTAAAGCAATATCACAATAAATTTTACAGCTTTTACGACCTGCGTTGTATTAATAGTCCTCTGGTATCTTGTTTTGATGATGGGGGACGCACCACTGTGTAAAGTCTCTAGCACATCCAAAAACCTCAATGGGGTTCTGCTCTGGACTCGGTGGTGTCCAATCCACATGTTAAAGGGATGTCTCATAATCCTGGAACCACTCTTTAACGATCTGAGTCTGATAAATACTGGCTTTGTCATTTTGGGAAAGGCCAGTGCCATCAGAAAAAACCTGATCAACTTGTCCTTCAGTACATTCATGTTGAGCTGACCTCATTTTATGCACAGATAATGTTGCTGAACCTCGATCTGACCACCTGGACCAACCTCAGATCATAACACTGCCCCCACAAGCCTAAACTGTAGGCACTAGGCATGATGGGTAATCACTTCATCGACCTTTCTTCTCACCCTGATGCACCCATCACTCTGGAACAGGTTCAGTCTGGACTCCTCAGACCGCATGACCTGTTTCCATTGAAACACAGTCTAATTTTTATGTTCTCTATCAAACTGATGGTTGTATAACCCTCACAGACCTACAACTATTTTTGTTTTTCAAATGAATATTCCTCTACATTTATCCTTTCCTATGTGTTTTATCATTATTTATTATAATTGTATCCTCTGCATTTTGTTTTTTTCAGTGAAAGTCAGGTATTTTTATGAATAAAATTTACTGACGATGCAGACGTTCATAAAAGATCGGAGTAAATTCAAAGATGATCCTACCAGAACAGAAACAACTGAAGGCAAAGTGATGTTTTCGGCAAAATACATGAGAAACTGAACGCAACTGAACAGCATGACTATATTTTGATGTTCACTGTGGAGCCTCTGGACGTCCAAATGCATGTCTGATGCTGTGGCAAAGAAAAAATATTTAAATGCATTAAACAGAATTATGACTTTCAGAGTTAGTTAATGTTTTAGATCAGTAGATGGTAGTTGGAAGTAGCTGTTCAGACCTTTGGGGGGAAAGCTCCTCACTGCATTGTTATTAGTTGAGACGTGTTAATCATTGCAGTAATCATCTTATGTGCTTAATTCCAAATTCAAGAGACTTTTTTTCTTTTTTTGTGGACTCATAGTTTTAATCTGTACCAAATACTGTACAGATCCCAACTGTTCCAGGGGTCAACGATGGGTGGAGGTCCTTACCTGTGACTTTGAGGTTGATTGAATTACTGTCATCACCGCGGTCTGTAACTACTGTGCATATGTAATTTCCAGCGTGGGCCATTTCAGTGTTGGTGATTAGCAGAGATATATTTCTGTTACTGCTGTTCCAGTGCTCCTCAGCAAACCGGTATCCTGGCTCCTCGTGTGTTGAAATGCTATCCCATCCATTATATGCAAGTACGAGTTTATCAACGTCTTCCTTCTTCCAGTTGACAAATACGATGTTTACGTCCGGCACATTGAAATGGACAACACACTCCAGCATTGTGGGCTTGCCATATTGTCCAACATTTTCAGCTTTACAGTCCACTGTCACAAAAGCTGAGGAAAGAAACAGATGCAATTTAAAAAAAATAAATTAAAATAAGCATTTCAGAGCACCGCACAATTGAAACTTTCACAACAAATAATCTGTGGTGGAACTTACTTTTTGCATTTCCAAGACTGAAAAGTAAGAGCACAATGATAAACAAGAAGGTTCCAAGGGAGGCCATGCTCATTATCCTGCAATGACAGAGTTGAAAAAGTATTTATTTAAAGGAGTGGTATTTTGTTTTTTAAAATGGAATTATTCATTTTCAAACATTTCCCTGTGGTCTCCATAAACTGTAAATGCTCGGCTTAGGTCTGAATTCTTCATTAATTCAGCTCCACAGGTCCATCTTCAACCCTATTTCTGAGTAATGACACCAGAAAGATGGTTTTGAGCGCTGGCCCTTTAAATGCAAATGCTCCACCCCCTCCAGGTTGTCGATAGTGCTTTCTGTCCCGTTCAGCCACATGTGTTCGTTACTACATCCAAACACTGAACCTTTTAGGCAATCAGCTCAAAGTTTGGACATTTTCAGTTTGGACTACAACCGCTGCTGCTGACAAACAGTTACGCCATACTCTGAGAAATGTTCGTTGGAAGTCTTGGCCTTATATGTGCAAATGTCAGGATGTAACTAGTTGTAAATTTTATGAACTATTAGGGTCCTATTACACAAATAAATGAACTAAAGACTAATAAAAATGCCCAAACATCAAACAGTTTAAAAATAAATATGAAGAAATGATTTTTTACAAAATACAAAGAGGAAAGGGCATGAGGGGGCGGGGCACAGTGTTTTACTGATGATAGGGCTTTATACAGAATATTACATAGAATATTACTGCCTTATTGATATTTGTTGATGATTGTTTTTTATAAATTTATAATGGTATTTTATGTTAGCGCAATTATCAAAAAATGTGTGTTACATTGTTACGTTATTGGTATTAAATTAGTTATTATTATTATAAGCTAATAATATGTCATTTTATCTATTTTTTAGTTATATTATTACAGCTTACATTGTTACATTACATTGTTCGCCTATCAACCTTTTAATTATCACTACTGATATCTGGTTGGTGGGTCTTGTTGTGTTTTCATTTATTTGTCTACATGTTTGAAATAAATTAAATTTAAAAAAAGTGGGTTTAGTTAAATATGAGCCCTTTAAATGGGGATAGTTACAGATGCCATGGACACCAATGAAGACGACTGTTACACACAGACCTATTTTCTGTATCACCTGCTATTTACTCCAAAAGAAAAACAAACTCTTATCTCTGGGACACAAATACAAAGTCTGTCTATGATAATTACATTATAAAACAAGTTCTCTATCACCATTAAAATATGGTGTTTCCTTTCCTTTATAATCTAACACCATTATTGCTTCACTGGTGCATCATGTTCTAACTGTAACCTAGTCTTATAATATCTCCTGCTATCTCACGCACACCTTTGCACTCCACGTACTATGGAGCTATTTTATATAGCATAACATAGCTAAAATATCGTTAATAGCTTGCAGTAGTGCAGAGGTCTGTGTGCTTGTTTCACAACAGGTAGGTGCTGTTTGCACATTACTAAGCATTTACCAGCACAGGCGTCTAACCATTCACGTCATTCAGATGAGTGTACCAACAGTTCCTGAAACCACAAGTCTCCACCTGATATCCATGTCAGACACTGGTAAGAATTACAATTAAGAGTTTTATGTTGTTTTGCAATCTGGTTTTTTATGTGTGCCATCCAAATTGAAAACAGATTGGCGAATATGCATTTAAAACAGTAAAACAAATAAGCAAAAAAACAAAGCATAACAATATTTTTCTGACAACCCTCGCTGTCTTGTTTCCTTAAACCCCACCCTCAGATTGTTAAACCTGCTGACTGCATGGCTCAAGTTGCAATAGAGAAAATAGTAAATTAGACCTTGGGTTTTTTTTTGTTTGCAACTTGAGCTTTTCATGCCTTGCAGGTGTGAAGCATATACTGTAACATGAACGTAGGGCTGCTCGATTATGGAAAAAATCATTCATTCATTTTCCATACCCGCTTTAACCTCACTAGGGTCACGGGGGTCACGTGGAGCCTATCCCAGCTACTTCACGATTATTTTGATCCATATTGAAATCACAATTATTTACACAATTATGTCTTGAATTTAGAACTGCATTTATTGAACATAAAAAAAAAAATGCTCTCCTGTTAAATAGCTATATAAAAATATCTTGTAATGTTGTTGTTATGCCTTTGGATTAAAAATG
>JAQQZY010000001.1:12581025-12598014 GCA_030068375.1 Ostorhinchus rueppellii
GTGGCTAGATTGTTAATCCTCTTTTTGTAAGTCGCTTTGGATAAAAGCGTCTGCCAAATGCATAAATGTAAATGTAAATGTGTGACATACATTACCATGTCAAAACATGTCTTTCTAAATCCTGCCCCTGTATGGTAACAGTTTCAGTGGCATGTCTAAATAAGACCTTCTCACATTTCCTCAAGCACACAAAATTAAAGGTTATATGTAAAATGTTGCAAAGGGCCACACATGGCTGACATGCACTTCGGTATAATGTTAAGGTAAAAAGGGAACTGAAAATCTAATTGTTTTGTGCACAGATACAGAGGTAGAAACAGAGAGGAGGCAGATTGAATATTAATAGTTTACAGTTTATGGGTATTGAGTGTTTGGCTTATTATTTACTGTGCATCCAACTGACACTGTTCTGACACAGGAAGCAGTGAATCAAACTATATTTGCAGCTTTCAGCTGAAATGATCAGAAATAACAGACAGCAAAGTTCTAATGGGGGGAAAAGGAAGTCATCAGTTATGGCAAGTCAATGGAAAAGCAGTTCATGTTTCAAAGGCCTATTTCATGAGTGGAATTCCATTTCCTATCATAGATGCATTTTTCCAGCCTCATAATTGCCCATCATGTTTTTGCCAAATTGTGGTATCTGCATAACTGTAGCACTAACACTGTCGCTTCATTTCTAATCATTGGCTACAACCTGAAATATAAGACAGGCAATTACGCTGAGGGTTCTTTATGTGGGACACACTTAAATATAGATGTTTTCTGGTCAATCAGTCATTGGCCTGACAGTTCGACAGTATCAGTTTGTACATAGATCCTCACTTTCAGGGGACTGTTAAAAATAGTTCATGTTTATATTCAGTAAAAATGTCAAACTATAAGAGTAAGTTTCCAATTCAAATAGGTTTATCAAAATTAGTTTGGTTTACAAGTGAAATAAGAAATTAAAATCACCATAAGACACCAAGGCGAGGAACAAGCTTTTCAAAATGTGGATCCAAGTACAGCTTTCTTTTTATCACAGATTTGGTAAGATTAGACATATTCACTTAACCATGAGGCCCCATCTACTCTGGAATGAAAACTGATTATCAAACATTGGTAAATAAATTAAATGTCTTTCTTCAGACATTCTGAGCTAGGAGAAAAAAATATATCTGCTTCATTTTTATAAACCATACAAGAGGCACAGATAAAAAAAAGATTTTATTCCAATAATACATTTTCATAACAACAAATGTCAGTGAATTTAAAACACAGGCTTCCTTGACAATAACGACATTCCAAAATAAACAAAAACCTTTTTGAAAAAAGGTAAAAAAAAAAAAAAAAAAAAAAAAAAAAGTTCCCCCACAACTTTCAGAAACCCCCCCCAAAAAACACGAACAAGTTTAGGTTCTTGGGCACATCAGACTCACTGCAGCTTACTGTACAAGTTGTCTACATTGCACAGTTCTGATATGATGATGTACAAATGGTAGTAATAAAAGCTATCTATACCAACTGTGCTGCTGCTGCTGCTTTTAACCACTTTGTAAAGTATTCCATTGGATGGTATCAACACTGGTCATGGGCATAAAGATGTTCAGGGGCGAAGAGGGGAGGTAGGGATGTTTATAGGAAACAGTCTTTAAAGAGAAGAGCCTCCAGTTTGCTGTTGGAATACATCAATCGTGTCCTCGTCCTCCATTTCTAGCTGCAGGAAAAGTTGAAATGATATGCGAGTGTTAGTGTAGAAAAAAGATAAACGCATCATTGGTACAGTCGTTTTTCATAAGTTGTGGAAGAGATTTTTCCTTACATATACTTATGACATCGAAACAATGTTTAAAGTCTTAAAAAGAAGCCTTACCTGCGACGGGGTATCTGTTTCATTGATGGGCTGACCATCAAATCGAAATCTTATTTGCCTCATCGACAGTCCCTGTGTGAACAAACAGAAAAACATTTTTGAGTATTGTGGTTTAGTCGTATAAAATAGAACTTGATCACCCCTGATTTGTGTTGTCTGGAAACCTCTACCTTGTGTTTTTGTCACATAGTTGTAAATACTCAAGTGACAGCCACATTTTTGATCTTAAACAAATATAAAGTGTATGTGGAAACGTGAGCAAGACCAGCACAGATTTATTTAACCATTAAATGGTTTGAGCATAATTTTGGTCTGGTAATTTCAGGTAAAATTGCATAACATATTAGGATCTTTTTATTTGACTAAGGACTATCCATTTCACCAGCTAACTGGAGATGGTAATTTGAGCACTTCAAATTTGTAATGATCCCTTTAATGCCTGATTCCACTGGAAGTTATTAATTCCAACTCACTTCATGGGACCTTAGTCAAACCAGTTTTTTTTTTCTTTCCACATTGGTGATTTCAGATTTTCTAGGCAGATTTCGTCAAGTTGATGTTTCAGTCATTTAACATAAAAGCGGTGAATGACAGCTGCAATGACCAACAGCAGTCCCGCATCCTTCAGGTGTGGGGATGAAAGTTAGTGGTGACAGGCCAGAGAACATGATGTCCTAGGATCTCTGCTGTGCACACTCTGACCTTAAATACACACCGACAAGATAGCAGCAATCGTGACTCGTCGATTTTTGCTTTGTTTTTACACAGTAGTGAGTCCATCTTTATACACAATCTATGATTACATACATGTTTGCACCTGAACGTTCCTCCTGCATTAGCACTATTGTTGTTACACCTTTTTGGGTTTTTTTTAAATACACAATTTAATTTTTTTTCCCATTCTATGCTTTATAAAACTTTCATTCTATAGCAAGTAAGAGCTAAGGATAAACCAGTCAGACAGCACACAGCAGGAAAATAAAAGTGATGCATACCACCCAGATGCCTTAAAGAACAGACCAGGGGAACACAGGTTTAAAAGATAGCGCTTGGAAGCATGGCTGTGGTGCTCTGATGCAGATGCCGATGCAGATACAAACTTCTGAACCACAAGTATTTTGCCCAGAAAGCAAGTAGTGGAATCACTGAGGAAAGCATGTATGATAACTCAACACATGACGTATGTTTTGATTGTGGATAGTGAAATATTTAGTTTGTTTTCTACAGAAACGTGTGTGTGGAACGTCTGAGTGGGTTCCTGGGGAGCTGTTGAGGGGCCAGAAAAACTAAACAAGTATTTATTTATTTTTGATTAGACTTGTACGATGAAAACCATTTTTGATTGAAATAAGTCTTATTTATGTCTAAAGACACTATTTGTTTTCCTAAAAAATGTGGACTTCATTCCACCAAAGTTTTTTTTGTGCAGTTAATAGGTATACATTTTAGAAAAGTATTGCTTTAGATACAGTAAATGTTTTGCAGGTAACTTTAAATCTTTATTTGTGAATAAGAGCAGCTTTTGCTATATTAGCCACTGCTACCTTTTTCCTGTTGGTTGCCTGGTGGAAAATATGTTGGATCATTTAGTGGTTTGACAAATAAAAGAGGTAAATTTGTTTGATAACTTGAATTTTAAGATACCGACAAATATACCTCATTTAAAAGTATGAAGTAGCCACAGAGGGAGAAAAAAAAATCGTGAATGGGGAAAAAACATGCATCATTACCATTGTGATAATTGTTGATTAATTGAATCATAGCACCGTGAATTGTAATTGAATCAAACTGTGAGGGGCTTTAGATGACACACTCCTAATTCCCAGCATTGCAGTGAACTTAGTAGAATGGATGCTCAGATATGATCCGTCTTTTACACTGACAAAGGCTTTTGACAAATGACATGTCACACTGATACAACAAGCCTATTGTTGTAATATTATAATCCATAAATCTGTATGAGTGAACTGCAGCACACTTACAGACTTCAAGTTAATGAATTAAAATGTCAACTTAAGCTTTTCCTCAGCACAAAAATGGGCAATAAATAACAGTACAATATGCCTCAGTTACTATTCAAACTGGCACTTTACACATCAATATCATAAATGACACATCTCTAGTGATCCGAATTAGATTTGCTGCAACAGTAACCTCACCTGCCGTTCACAATAAGCTTTCATAAGTTTGCTGAGAGGAGTGTGCCTTTTGATCTTGAACTGCACCACTGATCCATCCTGTCCTGCCACCTTCAGGTTGATGTGCTCATTGTTTTCTGTCTTCACTCCCTCCTGAAAGCGGGAAAGACAACAGTTTAGATAAATAAATAAATGAATAAAATTAAGACACCTTTCAGACACAAGGAACTGAGGAACTACTCAAATGTAAATGACGCAAAACATGAGAAGTGTTTTAATATACGGTCGGAATTATGTACAGTTTATACATTTCCAATATTAAAGCAGATGCCCTTAACTCTATGTAAGTTTATACATTACAACAGTACACTACAAAACCGAGTAGCACATACCGGTGAATTGATGTGGCGCGTGAACACAGAAGAACGGTAAGATTGACGCAAACTAAAGTTAGCGTTAGCATTTAGCTATCAGATACACAGACAATGGCCTACAACTGTCAGTTGATGGCCAACTAACAAATCGCAAATGGAGACAGTTATCTGCCATCACCCTCCTCT
Source organism: Ostorhinchus rueppellii (assembly GCA_030068375.1). NCBI lineage: Eukaryota > Metazoa > Chordata > Actinopteri > Kurtiformes > Apogonidae > Ostorhinchus > Ostorhinchus rueppellii. Next base: position 12,585,579 of record JAQQZY010000001.1, read on the forward strand.
CCTCCATAACTTAACAGGAAATATCTGGAAAAACATAACGTCAGTGTTTGATTTAAAATCCATTAACTCTGATATAATTTAAATTATCGGTCCGACAATTCATTCTGGCCCACTACTGCTGTACGCCGACATCTCCGATATTGAGGCATGTTCGGTTCTTTCCAGGCTTACCTTAAGCTGCCCTAACGCGTGAATCAGTACTTAAGTCATATGTATAGGATGCAGAGTTAGTCTGTTTAAGGGCGAAACGATTTTTCTTTCCTCCATCGGGTCTCCGGCACATTAGCCACGCTAGCTTATCGTGCTAACTTTACCCGCTAGCGTGCTATCACGGTAGCATTAGACAGAGCCGTTGGTTTTTCTGTCATTATGCGATCGTTAATAAATTACGCATCCACGTAGGTTTTCACAATGCCGGCTTCCCAATTAATGCACAAAGAATGTGTACACATTGTTTGGAACTCCGTACAAAAAGTCCACTCCTCACCTTGGGTTTTTCGTCTGCCATGTTTGCTGCTGTGTCTGTGCCTGTACTGCTGCGGCTGCGCAGTACGCTGTCTGGCGCGCCACTTTCCATCGGATGTAGCGCAAACAGCTGCGCGAGATCCTCTGAGCACTGTGTGAAAGCATACACGCTTCTCGACTTAAAGATAATAGAATGAAACACTTACAGCTATTCAGATTAGCATCTTTGGAAATTAAAATGGGAGGAATGTGATGTGCAAACCCCCCCCCAAACAATTAAGCTATATTATGGTTAATGGTAGAAAATTAAAATCTTTAAAAGACCAATTATTTAGCAGGCAGCTATACTTTGCCATTTCACCTTACCAACAACAGTAACAATAAGCTTATTTTAGATTAAATACTTCGAATTTATTGTGTTGTGTGTTTGCTCTTGCATTCTACTTTTATTGTGGCACACATTGGTGCACTGTAATTTCTTAGATCCATTCATCCACCCGTTTTAAATGCCAGAATAGAATATCTTTGTCATTGCAGGTACAATGAAATTAAAAGGGCCATTCAACCTGTACATCTATACACCTAGTATAAAAATACAAATAAATGCAGCTAAAATAAATAGAATTTGGGTAAAAAAAAAAAAAAAAAAAAGAAGCAGAAAACAGTTACACTCAAGCATATAGTACGTTAATGCCCTGATCCCTTTAAAACATATAGCACATCAGATGTGTTTTTCTGTATTGAGTATGAGAGTGCTGTTGAGTAAAAACTGTTCTGAAATCCATTTGACTTGTCTTTATTGTTCTGGATCATCTGAGATGAGTCCCACCACTGTGGTGTCTGACGATGGTGTTCCTGTGGTGGGTGGAGGTGCAGTCATAGGTGTAGAAGGGCGCAGAGCACCTGGTCTTCCAGATCTCCTATCCTGAATGTTTTAGGAGTTTCCCTCTTCCAGTACACAACAGTCGTAACTAGGTTTCTGCAAAGCTTGATGATAGGCTTATCATTTGAATTAAGTATGCTGGAACACATCTAAAATATGCAGGAGAGTAGCTCTTGAGGACAGGAGTTGGTGACCCCTGGGATGGGGCTCAGCCCTTGGGGAAGCTGGTGCTGAGGGCCATGGATATGTGAGAACCCACTGTCACCCTCTGACTGTATTGGAAAGGGTTGTTAATGAGTGTCATTGGTCGTTTCTCATAAGTAGGATTTGTTGATAAAGGGCTATTGTAATGAGCATATACTTACCTGCAAAATATAATTAAATAGACAAGTGAAAAAGTAAACAGAGCTCTTACACCTCCCCCACCCTGGGTGGGTGGGGGTATACTAATGTTTTTGCATTTGACTCTAGAGACTTAAAAAAAAAAAAAAAAAATCAGGCAAAGTTGAGAGACTGTAATACAAATAAAATTACCTTATCTTTATTTATCATGCACAGAAATAACTTTTCAAAAATATGCAATGGCAAGTAAATTTACCAATCTAAGACAAATAAATAACTTTGTACGAAATATGTAGGGAATCTCCTATATAGCACAAATAGCCTCAGAAAAAACACAAATAAGAAGTCACAGTCATTGATGACCACTTGGTAGGCATAATACTTTGGATTAACCGCCATGCTTTTAGTGTTAGATTTCCTCAAAATTAAAATAAATACGTTACCAGTTTGACATAATAAAATTCCCATGTCTTATATTAATGGATAACTGAGAAAAATATAACCTCCCATGTAGCTCATTTCCCAAAATATTGTTTAATACAAGGAGTCCATTGTCACCTGGTCTGTGCCATCTGAAACGAATGCACCTTTTGCAATCTTTGCCCATAACAATGAGCATCACACCTGCAAAAAGTCTTGGCTGCTATAGTTTTGCAGGAACTACTTCTTAATATTAATAAAGTTATTTTGCATATTTTGCAGGCTGAGCATGTATCAAGATGTGTCATTTATAAGAATCCACCCTGCTGTTGCTACATAACGTTGCATATTATGTAATGTCATGTCTGAATATTTGGTAACATTAAAGCAGACAACATCTAAGTTGTGTGTACTGCAACAGAGAAAGAAGGAGCCACACAGCTCTCAACTGCAATGCTATAGAATAGAGACATGATACTTTTCTGCCCAAACATAAATAATATACAGTCAATATTACCAAGAAAACTGAAAGAACACAAAGCACAATAGCAGTGCTCAACAGCAGTCATGAATCATACAGTGTATTTGCATTTCGGCAAATTTTAAGTAACTAACTGCTAATGAGCCAAACCGTCATTGCTGTAATTAGCTACGGTCCAATATCTATTCAGGTAAAATGTTATATACACAAAGTCATTTCCAGATTCTGTTTAAATGGTTTTGCTTTTCTGTCTCAATATAGGCTGTTGATTGATATCAGGACATCCTGATACACAAAAGTACTTCACAATCAGATCTGACGCCAAAGAGGGACATGTAAGCATTAAAGTAACAGCAAAAAAAAAAAAAAATAGAATAACTTACCGGTGCTTCACTTCACCAGACAATGATTTTTCCCACGAGTGTTACCCACGGTACATTCAACTAATTCAAACATCTGTTAATGCACTACTCGGACTACTTCTGCCATTATCACAATAGTCAAGCTGGGTTTGTGCAACATAACGTCTGCTATTTCAGTGGGTCATCTCATGCAGACTCCATCAAGTTCAATTAAAGTTTATCAAAACCATTTCTTTGTCCCTTGAGTTGCACAGACGAGCTAATTTCTGTTTAGTGTTGGTTCAGGTACCAGTTGTGGGAAGGGCTATAGTGCTCCCCATTGGTCAGCTGGTGGAAAGTCATTCACCTCGCCCACTTCAGTGTGAGGAGACTCTCCCAGTGTGAATGTCAGCTTATACCTCATCCGGACTTTTTCCTGCAAAATACAAACAAACAGCTTTCATTATGATCTTAGTTAATCAAGGTGCAGTAAGCATAACAAACTCCCATAGTTACTTTTTGATTAAACAGTACAACATCCTAGAGCAGCGTTTCCCAACCAGTGTGCCGTGGAAGATTATGCAATTTCACCTGATTGGTTCTGTAAGCAAATGGTGTATGATATAGATCCATTCGAGTGCACACGCCAAAGATCCATACTATAACAACAGTCTCCTGCTTCCCTTTGCAAAATAAAAATAAAAGTGAACCAGCCCTGATGCGGTGTGTTCTGTAGATAAAGCCCCATCAGTAGTGATGCGTTGATTGGCAGCTTACCCATGGACCTCAGGTATTGGGTTGGGGTAGGAGGAATTTGCCTCCCATACAAGGACCTCAATCCAGGAGGTCTGTCTGGTGCACCCCTCTGAGCTTTCCTGTTCCAAATGGCCCACAAAAATGTCGCCTGTGTATCCCTGATGTCCCCGCCACACGATTTGCATTATATTTCAGTAAATACACTTTTTGTGATATTTTTGTTTGGTGTTGTGCCTTGTGATTTTTCTCATGTCAAATATGTGCCGTGGCTCAAAAAAGGTTGGGAAACACTGTCCTAGAGCATAATGAAGACTGTAAAAGGACTTCAAATAGTGCTGCATAAATTAGAATGTTAGAAAATAATGACTTGGCATAAGCTCTACCTTGAATGGGTTAGCGAGCAGCATGACCTGTGTGATGGCGGCTGGTGGAAGTATAGGGTTAAACGGAGCCAGCTCTGTCCCAGAGGGGGGTTGCAATCTTACTTTCATTGTCTGGAAAACAGCAGAAAAAACTGCTAAATTCCCATGAGCGATGATTTCTCTCTTTTTGTGATTGCAGCAACCAGCAATGTTCAATAACCGAGCTGAAATGGAAATCAACATTTTTTCCCCCACTGGCACTTATTATTGACAAAGCTTTCACTTCAATACAAAACTTCTGTAAAAACTTTTGGATTGTAATGTAAAGTTTTGTGTTGCATTATCCTAAGACACTGGTTCCAAATACGACACTCTTTGAATGGTAATAATCCAATCGATCTCACCTCATATGACCTCTACAGATCCTGTTATATTTATACTGTACATCACCTATGGCTCTGTATGTGGTAACAGCAATAGATTTGTACCTTGGGCACAGCAGCCTGCAAAACAACACTCCTGACAGGCAGAGGGGCCGTGTTTAACATAGATGCCACCATCACCAGAACATCAGGCCTGCCTGGTGGACAGTCGGTGGCAAAGTGCAGCAGAACACGAACTCCACTTTTATCATAGGCTGTGACAGGAGACATTTTACCTAAAGAAAAATACACAGAAAAAAGCACAAAGACTTAAGATGTCAGACCTCAAACACTGGAGCTTCACTACTTGGGAGTCATTTGAGTCAGTTAAAGTTAAGTGCACAACTCAATCCCCTGTATACTTTCAATGTTTGCTGTGGTAAGAGTATATTTACTTGAACATACTGACAAAAAAGCATCAGGGAAAATATTACACAACCCTCCTTCCCCAGTTTTTAAGTTTGACATAGTGACCACTAAGTGGCAGTAATGTACAATGTTCAGATTTGCAATTTCCAGTCACTACTTATATTTATTCTGTCTACAAAACCACTTTTCCTTTATCTTCTGCACAAAATATTACACAAAATGTGGAAAATAATGCAAAATAACATGAGATGACCTGACATACTTTAGTCCAGAGTCTGAGGGTATAAACCGTATCTGTCAATTAGAATTAGACATTACTTCTTTGCATTTATCACTTAATCCTGCCAGTAATCCCATTAATTTTGCTGCCATTTATCTTGTCAAGATACTGTTGTAAAATACCATTTTAATCCCAATGAGTCTTCACTCATGGAAAAAAAATAAGACAGATACTAATTCACCCAAACCTACTCATTGTCCTATGTAATTATCACATCAAATACAATCTGTTGCATTAGCTTGCTGATGGTGTGCGTCATTGTCTTCTATATTATTGATTCCTCATTTTAGTGCTGAATGCAAAGATGGACCTTAGAAGAACTGAGGCGTTTCTTAAAAATCTCAAGAGTTGAGTCGTTCAACTGAAAATTAAAAACACTTCTATATAGCATCTAGGGACAATATGACAAGGAGGTATGTATAAAAAGATAGAATTTGTCAGTATTTGCTTGCTGCCAATGTGCTGAGCAGAGGGATACAATGTGTTCCACCACAGAGAAAAAGGAGAAAAAGCTATAATGAAAAAGCCATGTGTGTCCAGCTCTCAGTGCCTTTTCTGTCCCTACTCAATCTTTGTGGTGAGTGTAATTACTACAACTGTGACACTTTGATTTATATGTCCTGATTACTACTTACTGAGCACTTTATACAATTATTAGAAATGCATTTACTGCAAAAAAACAAAAACAATTCCTGTTACCTCCTTGTTAAAGTTTTTGACCGGAGAATCAGCAGGAGGCTTTTATTATTACCGCAGTTAGCAGATGAAGACATTAGCGGAAATATAATCATATTTCACTACGCTATTTAAATCCTTATGCCTCCAGCAGCTTTATACTTAAGACACATAAAGTTTCAAGTCTAATTTAAAAGGGACTCACTTGGTCTGATGGTCTCCAAAGGGACAAAGACGTTGGCCAGGGACACATCTTGCCCCCTTCCTGGGCTTGTGTGGTTCAGTGGTAGGATGGGGGACAGAGATCGTAACAGAGGGCTGTCATCTGCTTGACTCTTTGCAGCTGGGAGCAGTGCCCCATCCCTCTGTCCTTCTAGGACCAGGGGATCGGACGTCTTTGAAGTGACACCAAGACCAGGGGAATGAGCAGCAGCAGGTTGTACATCCTCATCTTTGACCAGCAAGCTGCCAAAATTAATCGCACCAGGAGTGCTGTGTGCAATAAAAGATTTAAAAAGTTTTTGGCCAAAGACATTTTAAGGTTCCAGGATTTTTCTTTTAACACGGAATTGAGTAATTTTTAACAGAAATGCAAAACAAATTCAGACACTAGATATCAAGGTGCAAGGATGTAACATCATTTTTAAATGCTTAATCTCAAGCTTGCTGCCATCTGCTCTGAGCCATGTTGCATGGTTACAGTTCTCACCCCAGCTCCTGCTAATGACTGTAGGGGTGAACAAAAAAATCCCTTTGCATGAAAGGTTAATGAAATCCTGTGGAAAAATCTGCCAAGTGAAAACTAAGGGTAGATCCTCTGTGAGTGACAGAGGAATCAATTAATCATCAAAATGGGCAGAAGGGACTGTAAACCCAAGCATTCAGACACCCACTCAGGTAAATGTTCCTAAAATTAGGGCAGTTACTCTTTTTTCATTCAATCAAGCAAACACAGTATCGATCGAGTAGAAATGAATCAGATTCCCTAATGAATTTTACACATATTATTCACTTTTAACTTACTTTTTAGGACAGCCCAAATCCAGCTGCGCAAGGTCAGGCAGATTGTGAATGACAGAAGGTGAAGCAGATTGCAAAGACCCTGCTGCGGTGGAGATCAGTTGTGGAGGAATAGGAGTGGTTGTTGGAACCGTGGATAAGACAGAGGATGATGTCTTGCAATACGATTGAGGAATGGAGCCTTTGGCTGTGTTGGTAAATACTGGACCAAGTAATGGCTGTGGGTTTGTGACTGAAGATGCTGAGACAGACTGTGTGGAAACTGCAAGAGTGGAGAAGATGGAGTCGGGGAGGCTTAAATTAGAGCCAGTTGATAATGAATTCACAGAGCTGACTGGGGCATCTTTGATGGAGACGGCATCTGTAAGAAGTGGAGATGTAGAGAATGCCAACGCTGGAGGCAAATTTGGATCAAACAGGTCTACATCCTGACTGGAATCCTGGGAGACACAATAAAAACAGACACTGGTACCATCCAGGAGGAAGTCATACACATTGAATATATTAACTGCTATCAATTTGCACTGTTCTCAAACCTGAAAAGATGGTAAATGACTGCTCAGGTTGACATGCGTTGGTACAGTCGATTTACTTTGACCAGAGACGTTTTCACTAAGGCCTGAGAATAAAGACAAAAGTAGAAAACATATCTAGTTATTAACACGGCACATCTTTAAAAAAAACAAAAACAAAACAAAACCCAAAAAAACCCCAAAAACCGCTGAAGTGACGTAATTTAATGTCACAACATTGATTTCCATCCTTTTTTTAGACACGTGACATTGCTGAACCAAGACCTGACCAAATGAATCAACCACAGCTCATAAATCTGCCCCCATTGGCTTGTACTGTAGGCACTATGCATGATGGGTAATTACTTCATCACTCTGAAACAGGGTCAATCAGGACTCATCGGACCACGTGACCTTATTCCATTGAAACACAGTCCAGTCTTTATGTTTTCTATCAAACTGATGGTTGTTTAAGAAATGCGAAGCTATGCACCGCATCAATTAAAGATAAGAAATGTCTGTGTCTTAAAATTTGTAATCACTGCAGGAAATGGAGGGACCTGAGCTTTTTGCTAACTGAAATCCAGGTGGAGACTAATTTTGGCTGGACTGAATAATGCTTGCGGTTATGCACATTTAAATTAGGTTATAGTGCAATTATTGCGAAAATACTCTGTAATGTGTTATAGTATGATCAACTTGATGTATAATACGCTGTGAACTGGACAGAGATTATTTGACATAATACTATGATGTAATGGACAATTTACTTTTGATATATGTATAATATATAAAATTATATTATGATATTTACCGTTATTGTCTTGTAGCCCAGATCCCTGTTAGAAAAGGAACACCTGAATTCAACACGTCCAAATACTTTTGTTCATAGTGCTTGTGTGCACACTTTGTCCAAAGTTTTATCTTTTACACAGACTCAGAGTAGTGCAGTGAGAAATGAGAGGAACGGAACAAACTGATGTTTTGCAAACTGCATTTTTATATTGGTCCGCAAGTCACAAAATGTCACAGCAAAACAAGAGGAAAAAAATAAAAAATATATGGAGAGGGATGGGACTGTGAAGTTAAGTATACCACTGCAACACGTTCTCCTACTATAAGTCGGGATTTTTTTTTTTTTTTTTTTTTACAAGAAATGTAAAAGTTTATATTTTCCATCTTTAATTTATACAAGTAAACACATTATATTGACACCCCAAATTACACACAACAAAATGTTTAACCACACATTACCTAAAGACAGCAGCTCTTCGTCAAGCAGAGATAGCGCTGCAGAGGGTGTGTTTGGGTTCATGGATTGAAGGTCGGTGGTGGCAAACCCGCTCATCAGATCAGCGGTAATTACCAGAGAGGATGTTTGTGGCTGCTGCTCAGGTGAGGAGGAGGTCTGGGTGTCCAAACCAACCAAGTCAATCAAGATTTCTGAGTGATTTGTGCTGCTATGGGTGACCGAACCTGTCAAGACGGAGAAGGACAAGGACAAAAAAACAAGGGTCTTTTTTTCCAGAGTTGCACAACCATTGGCTGTCCAACAAGTACATTTCAGTGGGTGGAAACATTCCAACAAAAAATAAATAAATAAAAATGCCAAAAACTATTAAGGAAATATTTCCTTGAATTATTTCTCGTGAAATACAGTTCACAATAAATTCATCCTGAAATACCGGAAGGGTTCAAATGCAGACATCTGCTGCCATCTTTGTACCATGAATCCCTTTAAAAACTTTCTTAAAACCTTGTGGAGGAAGAAATAATAAACTGAAAAGTGTATTTGAGCATTTACTGAAAAGTGTATGCATCAGCTTAATGAATAACCTACAGTCTTTGCTTTTACTAAGGCCATCAGAACAAAAAGGGCTGAATGCTCTCTATTGAAAACAGGAGCAGCTTTGTTGAAGGATTTAGTTTTGCATTTGCTCCAAGTAATTTGACATCTCTCCATGCCCCTCAAATGGATTAATAGAATTCATGTTTAGAGAGAGAGATAGAGAGAGAGATAGAGAGAGATAGAGAGATAGAACATTAGTGACATGTATGTGTTCCGTTACTTTAGTGACCATTGTGATCGGCAGTGCAACTGTATCTGTATCCCTGTGTTGTTTAATGTAATCTTGGTGCAGTTGTATCTGAAATTCCTTCAATTTCCCTGGCGGAACCTCCAATAGGGATCAATAAAGTAGTCTGTCTGTCTGTCTGTCTGTCTGTCTGTCTGATGTGATGGACATGATCCTACATAAAGGCACAACTGGAGATAGTAAGGAATAGGAAAAATAGAGATTCCCACTGTCCTTCAGTATCAACAGACAGCTCTGTTAGGTCACCAGATGCTCAACCTTTGTGAATGTGAAACCATCATGTTTGAAACGGATGGCATAAGAAGGTGGTTACAGAGGTTGTGTTAACCGAAAATATTCCATCATTGAGGGATTTTTTTTTTTAAAAGACAATGGACATTTCTGAAGGCTGTCCGTCATTTTGACAGATTGAAATACTGAGGGTAACCTACCAAAGAAAGGTTCACACAACTCTGAACAGAACCTGCTGCAGGATCGCTGGTCTGTCTCTTAACAAGGCATCAAACAATCCATAACAGCATCCTATCTGTATATAAGCCTACAGCGCCACCGTTCACAACTACGCTGAAAACAACACCGCAGAGTCCTGTACTGGGTTGGATGACCGACAGATAACCTGCAAAAACATACAAGGATGGATTTAAAATAAACTAAATAAAATAAAAAATTGGGGGGATATGGGCACAGGTAAAATTAAACCAAATATGGGTGGGTAGCTGGCAAGGAAGTGAAAAATTAAAAGATTCATGGATGGAACCATGGTTGATCCACAGCCAGTTTGTTTTATTTGGAAGTGAGCTTCACATCCGGCCACAGATGTCATTGAGCAGCATATATGGTGTGTGTTTTAGCTAAAACTCAAGCCCTTAAGCCCTTAATAATGAGTTATTATGTAGACAGTGTGTTTAATCACAGGTCAGGTTGCGTACACATGTATGAGCGCGTTTATCAAGTGGACCTGTGCAGGACTCTGTAACACCAATACTTCTTTAAATGACCCCCTGTCTGGTTGATGGCAAGTATGCATATTAATCACTCATTGTCAAGTCTTGTCTCATTGTTCAGCTGATTTTAGCCAAAATTATATGCTACTTTGCTAGCCCAGATGTCAAGATAGCAGAGTGTGCCTAGTCATTTTAAAAAGTCCAGTAAACACAATGGCATTGATAAACACAGTGAAAATAAGAGGGACTGCTGTGGTGGAGGATGAAGGACAAGTAATAGTGATAACGATTATCAGCAGCAAGAACTACAGTTACTGCATCAAGACATTTTTGAACATGAAATATGACTAAATATGCATCATTAAAAATTACATTTGAAATGATGGATAATAATGTGCTATGATGGAATTGTTACGCACCCTGTCCGTCAAAATGACCGACAATAAAAATGTCTAGCGCAGCCTCTGGGTGACTGGGATCATTTTGGTACAGACATAGCCTTAAGGAAAAGTGTAATGCTTTAGGGAAAGATTAACAGAGGATTAGTTTGTCAACAAAAATATGAGAAAATTATTGAAGTGTTAAAACCATATTTGTCAGAGAAAGATGGAAAGAGATTTGGGTATCACCTTCAGTAGCGCAAAATTTTAAGTAAAATTAAAACATTGGTTTTACACAGTCAGTTTTGTTCTTGTAATCAGCCCTAAATCATAAGCCACACTGTGTCATAGCTTGTATGTCTCTGTGGAGAAACACGGATGTGAATGCATGCAAGCATCTATATGCGGATGTGTTCTGAATGCATTTACAAGCTCTTCAGAAAGTATTTATCTGGGTTATGACCATCTACTTCAAGCTTATCTATTGTTTTTGTATCTGGTTCAATGCTGTAAACTTCCAGTCATGGTCTAGTTGACATTTTTCTGTATTTACATTTACGATTTACATGAGTCGAACAACTGATACAGTAGACAAACACCTGTTTAACAGCTTAATTTCAATCCATTGTAGTTTTACCTTGTTTGTGTGATGATTGATGTGCTTCTTTAGTCTCTCCATTGATAGTTTGTCCTTCCACAATCTTCTTGTAAGTATTGATGACATGGGAAAGATCATCACTGGCCTGCAGGATGTCTCCTGAAAGTGGATTTAAAACAGTTCAAACTTTCTTATAAAGCAGTGACATCCTTAAGCACTAGGGATGGACATTTCAAGCAGAAATCCTTATCAATAATCTGTGGCAATTTGTTGCCACTATTTTGGGCATATTTCAACAGAGGATACAGTCACATAAAAAGAGTTTTGTAGTTATGAGTAAATCCCTGTTTGATAATTCTTCAACTGTCTAACACAAATGACGGGTTAATTACAAGTAAATTGAAGCCTGTGCTATATAACACTTGAAGTAGAAGTGGAATAAACAAGATGAACAAGTGAAAAAGTAAGCAGGGCTTACCAATACCCCCACTGCACAATACTTTGCCCCTCTTGCTCACTTATACCCTGCCTAGTCGGGGATTAATTTTTAATTCTAATTAAAGACAATTGTAAACTACATTAAACTAAATTACAGCCCTTTTTGGATAGTTCAGTCAAACTAAGACAAACATTATCCTGCCCAAGTCTTACCCTTCAATTTGATCACACTATCTCATGAACTGAGTGAATAGTCTTGCAGAAATTGGTTTGACAAATCCAAAAACTTAAATTCAGCCATTAAACTTGGCACTGCAATTCCCCTAGTGGCAAAGAACACGTGTCAAATTTTACGGTAACTGTCTGCAGCCGGTGTGATAGTGATGGAACTAAACAAAACCCAACTTTATTACCCAACACATGTGACAAATCAGCTTCTGCTTTAGTCAGCCTCTAAAACCAGGTGCCTCTTAATAAAATCATATTGAAAACTTGGCAAAAATGAATGGATTCTACTTGTATATTTGGTAAGCTTTAGATATGAATCTAGAATGATAACAAAACTAAATGATAACTAAATAAAGACAAAACACAAACAATAGTTTTTGGTCCAAAGGAGGAAAGAGAAAAACTCAGCACCTATCTGGAGTCT
>JAQQZY010000001.1:12651854-12663492 GCA_030068375.1 Ostorhinchus rueppellii
CGCAGACACGGGGAGAACATGCAAACTCCACACAGAAAGGTCCCAAGGTCCTACCCGGGAATCGAACCCAGGACCTTCTTGCTGTGAGTGCTGACCACTGCACCACCGTGTCGCCCAACAGATGAGAAACAGATGCATTCTTTTCAAAAACAGTGTAAACATTGTGCATTTGCACTTACATGTGTCCACTGAGTGTTTAGAAATCAATGCACTTGAGGGCGCCACTGTGAATTACCACACTAGTTTAACCCTTGTGTGGCCTTCCACATCTACATCCCATAGACAAAGGCTGCAGAATGGGGTCAAATTGAACCCAAGGACTACACAAGAGAAGTAGAATTTTCTGAGAGAACAAGATGATGAAACTCAATAATAACAAACATGACAATGACAGAGGAGTTTAACTGATGCTGATAGTGAGAAGGGTTTTGTGTCATAAATATGTTGACAGATTTTCATTAACTCATTTCTAGAACAAATATTTGCTTCAAATCTCAACACTGGCCCCCTAGTTTATGCTGGTTCTGCACTATATAGAATAGAATAGAATAGAATAGAATAGAATAGAATAGAATAGAATAGAATAGACTTTATATTCTCTGTTTGGTCTGTATTTGCAAGTTTCCAGTCGACAGACAGAAATAAAAACAAAATGAACGCAGAGTATGGACAGACGGCTCTGTGTCACAGCTGAAATAAACCTCAATACAGGATTTTATTTTCACTTCAGCGTGCATTAGAGGCAGGTCTTTATATCTAATTTGGTCCATGTTACAGCAAAACCTTGGTTGGATCTGCTTCTGTTTACCTGTTCAAGTTATGTTCTCAATATATACTCAGTGTTTTACACAGAGGTATTGTTGGTGTATCAAATGCACAAACAGCCACATGGGACTAAAGGACAATCAAGTGGAACAGAAAGACACAATCACCAAATGATTAGAAGAATAATTTACAATGATAGTGTTGAAAACAGTGTTGATGAGGTTTTTTTCCTCCGTCAGCTGGTATCTGGGGCAAACCTATGTGTCAGCTTCAGGTTAGGGTTAGTTTATACCCGTAGGTGGAGTTGCTTTACAGTCAGATGACGACATCCTTTGACATTTTCTCATAACACAATGGTATGTAACATGAAACCAAGACACAGCTGCTGCTTTTTATTGATTATTCCCAACTTATTTCTTACTTTTTAAATGTAGCAATCTGTTTTTGTTTTACTGTTGATAGAGTAAATGAGTAGAAACTAAATAATCAAATCAGTTATTATTCAGTCAAGAATTTTTGTCATTTAAGAATGGGTTCTTTGAGTTTTATCAGATATCATTACTTCTGCAAAGATAGCTAAATAAAACATGAAACCTTTATTTTATAACCTCAATTTGGTCTGACTGCAATAGCTACGATGACTTAATGAAAAGAAAAAATGGAAACCGATAATTCAAATTTTACAGGTTGCATGTTTTCAACTGCAAGGATCTGATGCCATTAAAAAATAAATAGATAAATAAATAAATATAACAATGTAAAAAAAAAATTAGACTTCAATTTTCCACTCCGTCAAATTCCTGTCAATCAATGTGTCAGGAAAAATCTGAGTGAATTTTTTTATATGGTCAGAAACTTACTTTGGCAGCTTTTGGTTCAAGTTTAACTTGGGAACAAAAATCTTCCAGCTGCTTTCCATCTTATCTGAGTAATTTCCATAGTGTAACTTCTCCAGACTTTCCGTCATAAGCACCCTGAAAACTGGAAATGATCGGGATTTCCTGGTACAACAGCAGAGACGAACCCAGGTACAATAACACACACAAACACACACTCACAGAAAGCATGTCTTTGTACCGGTGAAACCAGCAAAGCTCTGATGTCCACAATTGGGAGGACTGTGTTATTTGTTAAAACTATTGAGGTCAGTGGGAGAGCAATGGTGACTGAAGGTAGAAAGCTGAGTATATATATACACACACACACACACACTGTAGATCTATACACACCAAATACACACACAGAGCGACACGGAGAAGGTGTGACCCTGGTTTAGAGCCGAGGAAATTGAGAGGATTACTGGGTATTAAAAGTTACACACTCTCACTCCCTGACACACACATATGTACAGCTGAGTGTGCACAAACACAGGTACACACAGAAAGAGTGTGTCTGACCCAGTTCATTATATGAGTGTTAGTGAGGAAATCCGCATTATTAATATGCAACGTGAATTTAGAGGCTATTGCCAGCTAAACGGTACCCTGCTAGGCTGTGTGTGTGTGTGTGTGTTTGTGTGTGTGTGTGTAGGGTTATTTCCTCGGCCTTGTAGCAAACGTCTCGCTTTACTTAAACACGAGAGAGAAAGTGTGTGTTCTACATTTTACCAAACTTCCATCAGACTTTCAGCAAATAACAAGCAAACAAATGCTAAAGCAGCCTCGAGGGTGTGTTGTCGTTGTTTCTGCGCTTATGTGAGTATACAAGTGTTGTTTTCTGTTGTACAGCAGCGGTGGAAGGTGTTGTGGCATCAGCGAGTGTCAGCCAGGTGCTAGAGACAGATAGAGAGACCTTTATTTTAAGTATCTCCCTCTCTCTCTCTCTCCCGGCCCTGAGGTTATGTGTGTCTGTGTCTGTGTGTGTTTAAAAAGTGAATGTGTACTGTATAAACAGCTCGGAGGAAACGATTACACAGACCCAGAGCAGCCAGAACATTCATTGTCTGCAGACACACACACACACACACACATATATCCATTCGGTCCAGTCAGTCTCTCCGTCTAGGAAACCGTTCAGTTCCTCTCATTGTGTTTGAGGAAAATCACTGCTTGTGTTACATAGTCAATTTTCAGTTCAAGTCTAATTATCTGCAAGCATATCTATGTGGGTAATGAGTTGTAATCAGATTGAACAGACTCTTTACAGGACTCTTATAAATTTTAATGTAGAAAAAAGGCGGATCATTTCTTTTTTTCTTTCCCCCCCGACAAGAAATAAAGGCCAGAAGCAGACGTCTTTATTGGACATCTTTATAGTTCTGTGTTTTTAATCATGGAGCCTTTGCACGACTGAATCTTCTGAATACTTTTACACAACACAAGTGTCTTGGTATTGTGCACGCTGCTCCCCAGAACAGTATATCAGCCATCCTTAATTGGATTAGTCACCTCAGTGAATTTTCTGTTGTATTAAGCCAAACTGTCTGCTGTAAAATAGTCCACTGTGACCGGTAGCATTGTCACAATACTGGAATTTCTCACTTTGACAGTATAGCTTCTAAAATATCAGAGGAGATAAACATATAAAAGGTAATTATATGACAAGTTCAAACTTTTCTTTTCTAGTCTTTTTACATGAATGAAAAGTACAATCATTGAATTTTACACTGATAAACCATGACATTATGATCCCCGACAGGTAATGTGGAATTTATTGTAATGATAATGGGACCTGTCAGTGGGTGGGATATATTAGGCAGCAACTGAACATTTATTCCTCAAAACTGATGCGTCATAAACAGGAAATTGGACCAGAGAAGAGATCTGAGAAAGTCTGACATGGGAGAATTGACCAAATACCAAAAGTACAGCATCTAAAGAACAACAACAGGATTTCAACCTATCAAACATCTATTGGATCATAACATTCTAGTGTTGTGTAGGTTCTCCTCCGACACCTCAGACCTGAAGCTAAGACTCCACCCCACCTCTGAAGGTGCATCGTGGTATCTGGACCAAGACGTTAGCAGTCGATCCTGGAAGTCCTGGAAGTAGAGAGGAGGACCTCCATGGATCAGATTTATTTGAGGAGTAATTGTCCTGAGACTGGGATGTCCTTCCTTAGTCCATTTTTGGTTAGTACTACCCATTGCAGACCGGGACCACCCAACAAGACCTGCATTTGTGGAGATGCTCTGACCCAGAGATCACTGTTATGACCTGGTCAAAGTCATTCAAATTACATGGATCATTTTTCTGCTTCCATCATATCGGTTTTGAGGACTAAATGTACACTTTCTGCCTAATAAAAGTACTACTCTAATGATATTACCAATATTATTACCACTTCTCCTGTCAGTGATCATACTGTCATGGCTGATCAATGTAAATACATATTCTTAGAATTGACATAAACCATGTTGAGTTGAACAGTATCCGAGTTTATTTGTGTACTTAAAGCATTCTCCTGTTAGCTGAAACTCTGCTGTCTGATTCCTCATCCCAGTTAGCTTGGAGGGTGATTAGCTTTGGTTTGACGACTACAAATACCTGCTGGGCCAACAACAGGGCAGCACACTTACCACGGGTTTGCTGTAAAGCACTGTTTAATGCTTCAGTGAGGTTGAAATGGAGGCTTTTACTGACCTTCTGGAACTTCACAAAAGTGGTTAAAAGTTACTGAACAGACCAGTCATTTGTGATTTGGCCATGTTGGTGGTTTCGGAGCTGGAAGTGACTATATTTAGTCAGAGGGGTTAGAACTAAGGGAGCAATAAGCTTCATTAAGCACTGTGTAACAAAGTGTCTTTAGAGTTTTAGTGGATCCTCTTAACCATAAATACATTCAAGCTGTCTGTTAAAAAAAAAAAAAAAGTTTTATTAAATTAAAAAGAAACCAGGAAGTCTGACTTGGCAGGTGAACGAGGCATCATACAGACCTGTCAATCATAGGCAAACTATTTCATTTGCCAAATTAAACTGGTTGCAGAGGCTCTGGCTTCCCCTTCTTTAATCATCTGGCCTCCTTGGCTTCAGTTTTGTTTTGGTGCCAGTGAAGAGAAGGAGTCAGAGCTGCATTTGTAAGTCAGCTCACTGTCAGAGGGGAGGAAGGGCAGCAGGCAGAGGTGTATTGATACTGGAGAAATGAGAGCTGAAACGGGTTCAAATATTCCAAATCAATATGTATTGAAAAATTGATATTTCTGACAGTTACAGACATGTCAAAAGCTAAAGGGGAAAAAAAAGCAATAGCTGGCAGTATTTCTGTGATACTTACAGGTGACTTCACAGCACCAGAATGTGAATAACTTGAGAATGATCAACTAAACATAAACCTTAAAAGGGTCATATTTTACTAAATCCACTTTTCTTAGTCTTTGGTTCATTTATTTGTGTATTTGGACCCTAAGAGTTCATAAAGTTTGAATCTGAACCCTCCAGGTGCTGCAAAACGATCTTTATATTCAGTCTGGCAAAAATCAAGTGGATTTCTACAAGCAGCAATTCCTTCTTAATTTGTTACATTTAATAACTAGTTTTGTCACAACATTTACACATTTAAGGTCAAGACTTTTGACGAACATTTCTCCGAGTACGACATAACTGTTTATCAGCAGCAGCAGTTGTAGTAAAAACTGAAAATGTCCAAACTTTTAATTGATTACGTAAAAAAAATCAGTTGAACAGGATACTGCAGCACAGCCAACAACCTGGAGGGGGCGGGGCCTGAAGTGGCTCGTGTGCATTTAAAGGGCCGGCGCTCAAAACCACCTTTCTAGTGTCATTACTCAGAAATAGGGTTGAAGATGGACCTGTGGAGTTGAATTAGTGAAGAATTCAGACCCAAGCAGAGCATTTACAGTTTATGTAGAGCACAGGGAGAAGTTTCAAAATGAATAATTACATTTAAAAAAGCTAAATATCATACTTTTAAAACTTCAGTGATTGAACTGTTCAGATTTCCTCAGATGTGACTACTCTATGGCTTCATGCAGAGGCCTGGAAGAGTTTCATGAAACAGTGAAACAGTGTCAGGTGTTTTGTTTCAGACTGATATGAGAGAGCTCCAGAGGGAAGGTATGGATGTTTATATTCTGGTATTTTCTCCCCATGATTTCAGCAACTAAAGCTTTAAACTCCAAAAAGCTGTTCTGGCCTAAGCTAAAGATAGTCCCTGAACACAGAGAGGTTACACCTGCACATTCAGCACAGCATGATTTAAAGTGAAGCTCTACAGTTATAACGCTGTCCTTTTAATTATAAAAGAGCCCCTGTAAAGGCTGATAATATGTGAGAGGACACCAATTATGGCGAGGATTGTCGCTAGCACTGCAGGTAGCACTTTAGTGTATTATGACCATCAAAGTGTGAGTGTGTGTTTCAGCCAGCCTGTGCTATCTGACAGGGCAGATTGTGATTTTTAGCTGAGCAGCGGTAATCTCTTGTTACAATATGAGGCGCTGATTAAACTGCTGCACACTGTGGGAACGAAGCAAACGTGTGCACATGTGAGAAACAGAACATATAAGAAGACAGATAAGACGACAAGATGTGGGTGAAGTGAGACACTTAGAATTAAGTTTAGAAGAAGAAAAAAAAAAGGAATGTGTTACAGAGGTGAGATGAGGATTATTCTGGGGTTATCTCTACGTTTTTTCACACAGAGAGAGTGAAAGAGTCAGTGAGACAGCCTTGGCCAAGCAAAACAGGACAGTGCAGAGGCAGGTCGTAGTCATAACATCCCTACTGTACCACACTGTGTGCACTTTGCTCAGAATGTGCATGTCACTGTTGAGATAACCACACAATACTCAGCTGGTAGAAACACACAACAACAGATGGAAAACTCTGACACACAAAGATAAAAACAGCCAGTGACTCTTCCTGTGTCATCGTTTCCCAAAATCTGATGCAGCACAATCATAACCATTTTCTAAAATTCATGATCTGACCTAATGATGGTCATAATGTTCAGGATATTGTATATTTCCTGGACAGAAAACAGCAAACTGCAGCATTTTTGTATTTTTAGACATAACAAGGTGGTTTTGGCTTTCAACGGCAGCATGACTGCACGGTGAGTCATGAAAGATGTGAACAAAGATAACCTCTACACATAACTGCAATAAATTTGACTTTGACTGCTCAGACCATTATCATTGAAATCAGTGACACATTTCACAAAAAAAGGGATGCAATTGGAAATAGTGTGCGACACTGTACTGCTATATGCCCATAGGATTGTCTCATAAAATGTAGATAATGTGAGTTTTGGAAACTTTTCTGACACAAAGATACAGGTTTTAATCACTAAAGGGAGGACATGTTTTAATTAAACCGTGTTAATGTAGCACCTGGTGTTTTTGAGTAGATTTATATAATGTAATGTCACGTGTAAATGGACCCAAGATGCACTGATATGACTCAGACCACATTTGGAGGTGGTCTGGGTTACACATGGTCACATTCTACTGCAGTGCATATGTGAGCCACAGTGAGGACCACCCACTCAACTGTCATTTTCAGTAAACTGCAAATGGATGTGCATACGCAGTAGCTAAAAGCATCTAAGAACAAAGCAAGACCAGAAAAGCTGTACATTTGACAAGAAATAATCTGTATGGTTCAGTCTTTCAGTTCTAGTTTTGTTGTGCACCCATATTAAAAAACAAAGCCTTTGGTTTTTGCATGTGATTACCAAGTGTAAATATGGTATACAGTATGTAATTAAAGTTAGACATGATGCATTTTCAGCTGTATACCTATGCCAGAGACACTCCTGTGTTCAGAGGAGAATAGTGTCTCATCTTCTATTCTAAATGATTGTGTTTGAAAGCTAAAACAAATTCTATTTCTAATATATCTGATCCTTTTAAACCTAAGAAATTGCTCAGTGGTTCTTTAACTCCCCTTTGTTTATAATAAAGTTGGGGGTTTCAGCGCAGCTCAGAACGCCAGCTTTCAACCACATGTTTCTCTTTGTCACATCTGTTTTATTATTTCAGTGTCATTGTCCATATTACTGTCCATGTTTTATTGCTTTTGCCCCAGAGCTGCTCCTCCTCATCCCACTGCAAGATGAAGAGGGACTTCAACCACACAGTATTTGTACTATTTTATTTTTTATTTTTTTGTTCCTTTTAGTATTTTCTCTGCGGTTTCTTCTGCTCTGAGGGTATCATATGGACTCTGGGATCTGGCTTACTTGGACTTAGCTACAATGATGAATTTATGGTGCTCCTAAATAAAAAAAGATGTCATATGTAGAGCTGAGATTCATTTAAATGTTTGTTCATTTTAGTTTGTTCACACTGCAGTTGTAAAAACCACTGCAAGACTTTATGCAAATGAATTGAAACCAAATACATGCAAAGCCGTCTGGTGTGAAAAATTACTTGTTTTGATGTAAAATGTGACTTACTGTGAAAGACATTAAACGTCATGTGAATAGCTGCCCTGCAGAGCTGCTTTTTGACCCATCATTACTCACTACACAACCATTTTCAAGAGGCATACAGTATTTACTGTGTTTTTCAACTCCCTGAATATTTTACTGAAGAGCTGGGCAAACTAGACAACTGGTCCTTCAACTGACTTGTTCTTTTCTCTCCGTGAATGCAGGCAAACATACAAACTCCCATGGAGATATCTATTAGATAGCTTGCAAATTTTCTGAGCATTAGAGGGGGACCATGGGAAAAGAGGGAGGTCATAGAGGAGCTTTCATCTGCTGGAGAGTCGAGAGGAGAGGGGAGACCGAGCTGGGAGCAAAGGAGAACAGAGGAGAAGAGGGTCAGGGCAGATTTACCTTTGAAGACCTCGGCTCCACGAAAGAACAGAGGACGGTGGTCCTGACATGAAACGCTGAAGTGAGGAGATGAAGGTGGCAAGTGAGCAGAACCAGATAGAAAGCAGCACAGTGACCGCTGAGTAGAGGCTGCAAACCCACGAGAGGTTGACACAGAAACACGCTTCATGAATAATGGATAAATATGAACCAGCATAGGGTTTTTAGCACTGCAGTGTCTTTGAGGTTAAAGGAAGATTGTGATAAATAAAAATGTGTGTCTTAACCACAACACAGTGGGTAACATTAGTGAAAATAAGAACATCTGAGATCATCCCAGGGTAAGAAGAAACTCAGTGCTTCCATTAATGTCACTTTCTCCTCATGCCGGTTGAGAATTGCGTGAAATTAGATGATGAGGGTAACATCTGGATTATATATTTTGCAAATTTGCAAGAAGAATGAGAGTAGGTATACAAAACCATTAAAACAGGGGTGTGTTTCAACGCCACGTTACGTTTCAGAAAATGTCCCTGCTATACTATAACTAGAGTTGACAGGATAGATAGCATTTACATGGCAACTAAGGTGGCTGGTGACAACTCCCCCATGCAGAAACATACTTCAGCCAAGTACGTTTCTGACCCACTTGTCAGTCCAGGCAAAAACATTGACACTGAACACTGTAGTTTACTGGATTTTTTCCACATGTAAGTTTTAGTTTCTGAATTACAAAAATTGTAACTGCTTTTCTTGTGAAATATAGTGATTAGTAAAATATATTTGAGCTTTGGATTGCTGCATGAAAGGAAAAAAAAACAAACACTTTTTTTAAGTTTGGCGCTGGAAAAACAAAAAGAAGCATTTTTTTCCAATTCATGATTTACAATGACTACATAAAAGTAGCACAAAAAACAGATAAGACCTTCCAGTTGGAGAATTACTGTAGTAATTAACATGTTCCTGCGGCAATATGTTCTGTAAATGATACAGTAGCCTCAAATTTCTTCAACAAGTATCAGTTTGATATAGACCATAAAGACTGGACAGGATTCATCAGGTTTATGTAGAAGTAGTTCAGGGAACATGAGATGTCATTTTCACACCTGGATTTACAGACACAGTCCAGTCTGAACCACAGTGAGACTCTTTGGGATCCGATGGAGAGTCATTCACACAGGGGTCCAATCCATGAATACAAGACCTTGGCCAAAACTTAATACAGCTATAGATATAGAGTACTGGACAAAGTCTAAGGTTTAGTACAGTTCTAATGACCTCTGACCTCTGTATTAAGATACAATTTTCAATAAACACAAGCCGTTGTATTTAATGTGACCTCCCTTTGCGCTCAACCTGTCTTTAACCCTTTTGTTCATTCATTTATTCATTAATTTTCAATACCCTCTTTATCCTCACTAGGGTCACGGGGGTCGCATGGAGCCTATCCCAGCTACTTAGGGCGAAGGCGGGGTACACCCTGGACAAGTCGCCGGCCCT
This sequence comes from Ostorhinchus rueppellii, assembly GCA_030068375.1. NCBI lineage: Eukaryota > Metazoa > Chordata > Actinopteri > Kurtiformes > Apogonidae > Ostorhinchus > Ostorhinchus rueppellii. The sequence goes on from JAQQZY010000001.1 coordinate 12,661,845, forward strand.
TTTGTTCAGACAATCACATTTCTTGCACTAATTTTCCTGATGTTTTATACCAAATTTCAGTCAACATTTCAGATGTATGTAACTGTTTGTGCTGCTTCTCATCATAAACAGTGACTTTAACCTTCAGAACCCATTCATTTCAGGGGTTTTTTGTCTTTTAAAACTGCACACATATTTTGTGTATTTTCTTGTATATAGAAAAAAATAAAATGAGAAGTAAATATGTTTGGTCATTTTGAATACATGCAAAAACAATAAAGTTAAAGCTGGCTGACAACTTTCACACAATACTGCAGATTTTTTATATAGTGTGATTGCATAAGCATTGTGTGGTATAAAGGATCCCACAGTGATTGTGCTCCGTCATTACAACTAAAAGCAGACAATGAAACATTGCATTTGGGAATGTTTTTTTCCTTTTTTTCTGGATGGCTATCCTTAAAGGACCCTCTTTTAGTGGTTGATTAGGAGTGCCTGGTCCTGGTGAAATACTGGGACAACAGGAGAGGGGTGGGGCCTTTATGAAAACTGCCAAATTAGAAAAGAGTGGACTTTTTGATACTGAAATGGCCTGATTTTACCAGAACATATGGGCTCCATAACAGCCAAGATAATGGTAAGATAACGAAAGAAACTTTTGAACATGCAAAGTCTGAACAAAAATATGGATGAGGAGCTAACAAAAAACCCCAAAACAGTCCACTTCCAAAATATCTGAGAACGTTATGAGGTTTATAAGATATTTAAATTTTGTTTTTAATAAAGAGGAAGCAGAGGGAGAGGAAGTCATCTATTTAATAATCAAAATTCAGAAATGCCTTATTGAGAACATTTCAGTCAGAATATGAAGTGAGATAGGCGGCAAGTGCCACAGGGTCTTTTAATAAAAGTTTCTCCTTCATTTCTCCTCTACAAGTTGGCAGGCGATAACAGCTGGATATTAGTTTCCTGCTGAGGATTTCATATATCATATCATTACTGCACTTTGTTATCCAACTATTATCTTTAGAGAGGAGTATTACATAATATCTCATAGTGGAAGGATTCTACTGTGAGCTGCATTCTTGTTTCTTCTCTCTATCCCCTTCTCTCTGAGTTCAACACTGTCTGAATATCTTTTGGATGTAACAACCAGTATTTGGATTGATGCATCTGAAATACTTTGAGCTGAATATTTAGCATTTCCTATGTTGTTTTAAGTTTCTGTTCGTCGTTTTTACTCTTCCTGTGGTAGACTGCGCTCCGAAACTTTGTAAAGTAACTTAGTACAACACAAACAATGAGAGAAAAAATACAACTGAATGAAACTAAATAAACTTTATAGCACATGATTATCGATATTGACTGAATTGATTTCCTTGAATGCTTTGGAATCCAAACTCAAAGTGCTAGAGACAACGACTTGCACTTGTTTTTCATAGTTTGAATTGTCCTGTAAATTCTTGTATGTTGTATCTGTGTGTTGGATTTCAAGCTGCCTCTTGGCCAGGACTCCCTTGAAAATGAGGTTCTTAATCTCAATGGGATGTTTTTTCCTGGTTAAGTAAAGGTTCATTCATTCATTTTCTATCCCCGCTTTATCCTCACTAGGGTCATGGGGGTCGCATGGAGCCTATCCCAGCTACTTAAGGGTGAAGGCGGGGTACAC
>JAQQZY010000001.1:12741704-12754230 GCA_030068375.1 Ostorhinchus rueppellii
TATTTAATTGTGAATATTCAGTAAACTCATCCAGATTTTACTCTAGTCTCTGGTCTCGCTTCTGGGTTCATTCTTGGAACATTACAGTGGTGAAAACTGTAGGAGCCAGAGGACACCTGTACAGCAGGTAAACTCCATGTGAAAAGGCTAATGCTGCTCAATTATCACGTAACGTACTCTTCAACAAACATAACATTACATAAAATAATACCTACAGTATGCAGTTAATGCTTTCTCACTATAAATGGTCTGAGCATCAGTGTAATTACTTATTTTATACAGAGTTTTATAACATTTATGTTGCTAGCTCTAGATAATTCCATTCACATTGGTGTCTGCAGTAAAAATGCTATTCCACTTTAGCTGAGTTTGTCACAGCGGCTAAAGAAATGACTGAAGAAGTGATGACTTCAGATAGTATAGGAATACCACAATTCCATGAACTGCTGGTCTGAATGAGGAGCGCTGACATGAAGTGAATCTGATTTACACAGATACTTTGCTAAAGCAACCCTGAAAAACACAAAGTTAGAGCACAGAGACATTTTGGTTCATTATAAAACTCCTGTGGAACAAATTAGGTCGTCACAGTCTGGATAATTAATAGAAATACTGCAGCTCTCACCAATGTACAGTTGGAAAAATATGAATTAGTACTTAGTTCAAGAGCACATTTGTTTCAGGTTTCTGCCAGCTACTGTAATAGAATTGTTAGAATTTGTCCATAATGATGTTAAATGCAGATTTTTTTCCCCCTGTCACATAACAAGAACATACATCACAGCATAAGGTTCCAGAAAAACAAGGAAAAGCTACTCGTGCTTGGTTGTAACTAGCATACATTTTATAGAAGTTGAGATAAATGTCATATGGTCCTTTAGTCAAACTGCCCAGTCTTAATTTTAATAGAACATATATTGCAGCACAGTAGAATTTTTTGCAATCTTACAGTCCGCCTGTGTTCACTGCAGGAGACCAGGAAGCTCATCTGGATGTGTGTTTTTAGTCAGCACTATATTCTCACAGCTAAGCTGGAACAAGAGCAGATTCCTTATTCTTTGGAACCTGTGTAACTGCATACCTCTGGTTATGAGACAAATCACCCCACCTTAAGCTTCATACACTGCTGCCCTCTCATCCTTTCTGCCTGTCTTTACAACTTTGTTTTGCAAAGACATGCTTATCACAGCAATAGTGAAAAGTTTAAGCAATGCACTCTTTGATATAAAGGTATTTGAGGTTATTCAGGGTAAAGACACAAAATGTTTGGCCATATCTATCCCATCGGGTCACAGAACACAGCCTGAATCAAGATTAAAATTTCTCCAAGACGACAATCTGGTAAACAGTGAACAACGTGTCCTGAGCAGAAACAAATAGGAATATGGGATGCTACAGCATTTCTTCCCAATCTTTGGGAAATATTGTACATTTCTGCTTCATCATTCAGTGTGGCCCTAAAACAACTTATCAGAAAGGATGTAAAGAATACTTTCTCTTCCTGGACTTGAGACCTATATTTACCCTCCCAGAACATCCTCACCTCAGCTCAGAACTGAGTTTTGTGTGAAATCAGTGAAACATTTCTCCAGCGCAGCCACTGTAAATCTCCATTTGCCCTTTTTGTCTGCTGTCGAAGGCACAGCTTGCCTTCAGAGATCTTCACACTCCAATCCCTACATGAAAACATATGTTGTTATTAAAGTCCTGCTGATTCCCCATGGCATGCATTCATGTGAGACGTTACACAGGCGTTCGTCTACAGCATGCTGGGGAGTGAGTGGGAGTTTGGCTTGCTATGTGTGGTTGAGTTTTCTAAAGTGTGTCTATACTTTGTGTCTATGCATGTGTATATGAGTGCTTGTAGTTTTAAAGTAAGCAAAAGAATATGAAATCCTTGTTCCAGTGGGAAAGTGTGGGTGTTGTGTAGTGATTGTGGATGGGTGAGTCGGTGTACCTACAAAGCACAATTACAGACCATGAGAGGCAAGTTCCCCTGCAGGAAGAAAGTATGACCTATCACCAAAACACTGCAGATTTCTGACAAGTATCTGCGCTCCAAAATAAATTAGTCATCGCAGTGATACATCACAACTGAGATCTCAGATGAAGGAAACAAAATCTCATTGCACTGTTAAGTATAAATCACTTTCCCTGTGGGCTTAAATTACAACTGTAAAATGTGTTTAAAAGATATTGCAGCATAAACCACTTCACAGCCAACCATCTGTCTGTAAAATCTTTGTCAAACATCTACAGTTTCACCAAAATATGTCTTACGGATGTGTTCCTTTTTTGTATTCATCCCACCAGTATTTACAGTTTATTATTTAGCTTTAGGTCACATCATTCATTTTGCTCATGCGTAAGAAAACTATGGCTTTAACCACATGGATGTAAGGTCAATTAACTGCTGGAGTCTACTATAGCCCTATGCATGGTCTTTATTGAAAAATAAAGCTAAAAACTTCCTGGTCTCCTCAGGGAATAAGTGATAACTTCCTATAAATATGGCGTCAAACATTGCATATCTGTTCTTTGTTAGTTTTGTAAGCTTGCATTGCAATAGCAATTTATTTTCACACATAAAGAGATGATATTTTAAGACTTAGGAATGACAAATGTAAAATGTCACTGTTACTTGGTGTCTGAATAATTGCAGTGCTACGCTGGACCTCAGGTAACAATAAAGAAATGCAATTTTTAATAATGCCAATGCACTCAGTGACCTAAGCTGAGCAGAAAAACACATATTTTATTGAGACTAAAAATAATCTCCAAAAAAATAAATGGTGTCCAACTGAAGAAAGACGCTGATTCAGTTATCGTCTCAAACCACATTTCTAATCAACTGGCTGGCTCAAGGGGCTTAACACGTTCACCTTAGCTGCCAGCACCAGCTGTGAGTCATCCCCACACACACACACACACACACACACACACACACACACACACACACCCTTGTTCACGCATACACAAGCATTCAACCCAAAATGTGCATTCAGGCCGAGTCATAATAGTGTCTATTTCTTGCAAAAAGACTATAATTAAATGGCCTTTGGCTAGTGGCTACGAAGCAGGTGAGGTGATAAAGCAAAACTGTGACAGAAAAGCATGAGAGAAGCTGAAATAGGTGTGGACTGAATTTGAGATGCTGCCACGGCTCTTCTTCAAAATGTGTTTGCACCACAGTGAAGGAAAATGCATTGTGTTCTTTAAGTGTCAGATTCCGCCAGGGCAACTGGGCATGTAATCTCACACAGCCATACCCCTGGCTCAAACGATGGCGGTCAAGAGAAATTCTTACTGTAAAACCTGGGAAACCAAGCTCTGAGCCGAGCCAAAGCTCAACCCAGACCACTGGATACATTACAGATGAAGCTGGGTTTCTTCCCCAGGATCAAAGCAACACGAGTTTCAGGATGGCATGACACCAAAAGCTCCTTTGAAGGGGTTATATGTAGTATTTCCACAAAAAAAAAGAAAGAAAAATTCTCTACAAGTATGATTATGATGTTCAAAATAAAGATCTCTGGTGTTGTGTCAAAGATGTAATTACGTTAGCCATTACATGAAAATGGTCCAAAGAGGACCCCCCCCCCACCCTAAAGAACTGGGGAGACACTGTGGAAGAAATTCACAACAGGGAGAGACTTACATATATCATAAGACAACAGTAAGCAACATGTGGAGATCATGTAAAAACTGGACAATATACAACAGAAAAACTGACACTGTTATAAATGTTTGTGTTGTAAATTAAAAAATAAAACAATAAAATAGAAGTTAAAAAAAAGATGTAATTACATTAATCATAACCATAAACTGGTATACCGCTGTGAATGTATGTGACCACTAGAGGAAGTAGTGAGTCACTGTAGCCTTCAGTCTGCCAGCCTCCTTTTGCATTGAACAAGGACTAAAGCAGTAGAAAAAGTGAGTTGAGGATGTAAAGAAACAACTTCAAAGTTGTGACAAAGTTATGAAAAATAGAATAAGAATGTTGTAATTAGTCATTCATTAGTTGAAGTCACTAATTGATAGATCTATGACAGCATTTTCAGTTCCTGTCTTGTTAAACTTGTATGTTTTTGCATTTCTGTGTGTTTTCTGCAATGTCTTCTCAGGGAACACTTCATAGCAGATGAAGTAGTCCACACTTTAAACTGCTGGTATCATCTTGATGTTTTTGGGCTCCACAGGAAGAGATCACATCTCCTGCTGAGCGTGTGAATTGGGCGAGCCGATGTTGACATAGCTGTTGGCTGCTTGAAGAGACAGTTAGGTCTACTCTTGTCTTTCCGAGAAAGTTTGGCATCAGAGCATTTGAACAGCGATCATATCGACACAGGCCAAGTTTGAACAGAAGTGAACATGTGTGCCTCACACCTGAGACTGTCAACACTGTCTGAGAAACACAGATTTGTTCATTTCAGCTCAGTCTCTAATTAGACAAATTTACTAACAAATCAAGCTGTGCTAAAAGACTTTAATCTGCTCTCAGTTGGCAGTGGCTGAGTGTGGACAATAAGAAAAGGTGGGGAAAGAGGGAGACAAATAACATGAAGAGAATAGAAATGTGAGAGAAACTGTGAAGGAAACAGCCTCCATTATATGCAACAAGCTGATCAGAAGAAAGAGTGGAGGACATACAGAGGCATTCATCCTGTAGTTATACTAATTGGATATCAAGGCTACAACAGACCTTTGGTATTAAAACCCCCTGACAATTATACAAATGTTAAGTTTGAAGAAGTTTGGACCCTTTTTTTTCCACTTTCAACAAAGGGGTTTTATTTCTATGTAGTGGTACTTCTACCTTGTTCTGACTCAGACTTTTAGGTTTAGTTCAGGGATTATCTTATGATCTGCCCGTTTCATCTGTACTTTATGAAGGTTTTAAGTTTTTAAGCTTTTATGGTTCACTTTGTAAGATGTATTGGCATCTAGTGGTGAAATTACTTCTACCTGCATCAACCTAACCCTGTGGAGCCCAATTCTACACATAGTGCCTTCACTAGAACACATATCTCATCTGTCCATACTGGACTTTTTGTAGAATTGAGGATCTTTTGTGAAATCTTGCACATTCCATAACTGAGGGAGGCAGTGGTGCAGTGGTTAGCACTTTTACGTCACAAGGGCGGCACGGAGTTGTACTCTATGTTGCATGTTCTCGCTCCTGGGTTCTCTTCAGGTTCTCCAACTTCCTCCCACAGTCCACAGACATGCACTGAATGGGTGACTGGTTCAATCTAAATTGCCTGTAGGTGCAAATATGAGAGTGAATGGTTTTTCATGTACGTGTCAGCCATGCAATGAACTTGCGACATGTCCAGGGTGTACCCCACCTTTTCTAATAAGTATCCCGGACAGGCCCCAGTTATCCCTGAAACCCTCTTGAGGACTAAGCGGTTCAGAAAATGGATGGATTTCTTATCTTCATTAGAGCTGCACGATTTTAGCCAAAAACACAATCCCAGTTTTTTTCCTCTAAAAACTCGATTTCACGTTTCGATTCGGGCTGGTGGTGGTGTTTTAGCTGGCATGTTATTTTCGTGTGTAGCCCACAATGCAACATACAGCTCCCACTCTGGTGTGTGATGTTGTTTGACATGCTAAAAAAAAGTTGATTGTGCTGCTGTCCTTGACTGATACCGCCTTCAGGCTGAATTTGCTGAGAGGAATGGTTTGGGCTTCACTGGAAACTTCGAAGCCGTACCAATTCCACTCAACCGACTTGCTCTTGCAATTTCTAGCCACAGACCTCTCACTCTCCTCAGCAAACACCATTTTTGTACTGGTGTGTGGAGACCAAAGACTGTGGAGACTGCTCTCCCAGTTAGGAGGAGGAGCCTACAGCAGCCCGGACACACAAGAGATGAAGTTCAATTTGACGATCACCCTTTTTTAAACATCGTCGCAATTAAATAATCTGATTCTGATTTAAAAATCCAGTAACTGTGCAGCCTCAACTATGATATTCACAAAATTCAAAAATATATGGAAATACATCTTAAAGCCCTATTCGCACGGGACTAGATTTACCTGTGGACCACTGGTAATTCGCTATTACCCCTGTACCTCTGTGTTAATTTGTGTCGCATCCTTACGGGCAAAGCAGAAGTCTGTAATTCTCGGAATTTACAGACATTCTGACCGGATGTGTCGTGATTTTGCCATTTCCGCTGTACATAGCATTTCAAAAGTGATGAATGAACGTGCTCGGGACTATAGTGAGCTGTCAGTATTGCTGTGCAAATGGGGTTAGCATGACTAGCGTCCTTACCACATGCTGCCACACAAGCCATCCACTTGAACAGTCTTCGTGTTTTCTTCTTGGGGTTCTTTTTCAAGTGTGTGTTCAACGTCGGGATAAGCCTATTGCCACTTGCCCCTACAAATATGTTGCTCAAACTTTCGCCGATGTCCTCCATTATTCACTCCAGGAAAAGGAAAAATGCACGCAATTCCAATCACAAACTCACACCTGCGCATTCGCACGGGATTAGTATTATCCCTGGATGTCTGTTTTTCACCGAAATACAGTAGGTAATTTGTGGCGGAATTATTACATCGCAAATTACGGACATGGCGCATTCGCACGGGACTAAGAACTCAGAAGTTTTCCGTAATTATTCCAAATCACCAGTGGTCCACAGGTAAATCTAGTCCCATGCGAATAGGCCTTAAGAGGCATAAGCAGCACTAATGCAGACAAGGCTAAACGTTCAGTTTGACTGATCTTTAAATTCATCAACACTCATTCATCACTGAAACAATTTATCAGTGATCAACTTGAATTATTTTTGAAGCTCTGAGTAACTCATTCAATCCAACATTTATTGCTTATTCCAACCAAATAAATAAAATAAAATGACAAAAAAAACCTAATGTTGAGAAAATTGACACAAATGCAAACACCGTCAACCAGCTGGACTTTGACCACAAACCTAGAGACTGAGGGCCACACAGTGGTCCACAGGAGGAGAGGAATGACAGAAACGCTGTCCGTGCAGTAAACTGGCTGACTCACCCCTATTCTTTGAGCTCCGGACGGCTGCCGCTAATTCTGCCCATTCAAAGCTGGCTTATGTTAACAAGGCAGTCTGGGAGACAGCGGTGAAAACCATTGGCATTTTTAACCCCCTTCTTCCTCCTCTTTGCCTCTGCTCCACTGCTTCCCTCTGCCCTATTTCAGCCATGACTCCCCCTTACCCCCCCCTTTTTTCTTTTTTTTTGCAGCTGTGATTATTATATAGTAGCACCGAATAAATGATGACATGCTGGACTTTGATTTTTTTCAAAATAGCAATGAATTATCATCAATCAATTAATTCATCATTTAGAAAAAAAAATATATCACCCGCTGTGTATCAGGAGTAAAAAACACCCCTCAGTGAACCCCTTCACTGTGGGATTTTCTCATTTTGATCCTTTCTCTGTTAGAGGACCTCTGTATACCCACTCGTTTTCAAATGGCACTGAGTACAGCCAGACACACCACTCTCTGGCTGTTACTATGGAGATGCCAGTAGAGCCAAAACAAAGGCAGAACAGAAAATTAAGCAGCCTCAGACAAGAGGCCCTGGCAGAGCTCTGACAGCCAAATCCACCTCGACCATCAGGCTGCAGCCATCTCTCTGTATCTGTATGTATATCTTCTGCACAAGTGTTCACTTCCAGGAAAATATAAATTTAGGCACATAAATGATGTGGCACGACTATTTAGGATTAAATGGGGAAAATTCTGCTGATTGAATTTGTGTCTGACAGGAGTTGAGCTTTTACAGGGTCAGTGCCAGAACCGCTAGTCTTGAAAGAAAAAAAGGAGAAATGTGGGACTGTGCCTAGAAAACTGAGATGGACAGCAAGAGACGTCATTACAACTTAATCTGAAATATAATCACTCTGAGAGAGGTTAATATCCTCATAAATGAAATAACTTCGCTAGACTTAATGAATATCCAAATACGCTTTGTCTCAACACAATTTTGCAGAGAAATGAAGATGGACAAAGGCCAAAATAAACTGCTGTAATTAAGCATCATCAGATTTATGTGGCTGTTGAAGTAACAGTAAAGTCTGGTAATATAGCTGATGTATTTCCAAAATTCAGAGTATGGAAAAAAACCTAAAAAAAAAAAACCAGTCCCCTCCCAGGTTTAACGAAGCAATCATTCAGATCCTTCCAAAGGATAATTACTACAACCATTAATATGTTTCAGCTGCAACAACAGCTTTAATCCTAATTGATGCAGTGAGTATCTTCTCTCTTCTTAAACAACAGTTTGATGTAGAGGTATAAAGATTTAACTGAGTTTCAGTGGAGGAAGCTCATGTGGTCTGATGAATCTGACAGTGGATGAAGTGATCCCCCATCATGCCTAGTGCCTACAGTACAAGCCTGTAAGCGCAGTGTTATGATCAGTGGTCAGGTGTAGGTTCAACAGAGTTAGGGTGACCATATTCTGTTTCTCTGAAAACAGGACACACTTCCAGCTCGCACGCGAAAAATTTTCAGGTTTTTTTCCCCCCATTTTTAGGGGTTTCCGTGGGTCAGGGGCAGAGGCGATTCTTGTCATAAGGCAAACCAGGCAGCTGCTTGGGGCCCCCAGGCCACTAGATGGCGAACAAGAGTTGACACTTCACTACAGTATAGTGGTGATCGCGTTTGTCAAAATGAAATAATGACTTTGAGAAAATGAAGAGGAACTATCCATCAGGGAGCGATAAAAGGAAGAGAAAAAAGAGGATGAAGAGAGGAAAAAGCAAGACAGTGGTAAGTGGAAAAAATGACGATATAAATGATGCTTAAATGCTGCTAGCAGAGAACTGTATAGGCTCTGCTGCTAGTCTGTCTGCACTCGCCTTAGCAAGCATACTGCTTTGTGTACTATGAGTATTTTTAAGTGATACTCCAATTGGCCTGTATTTTGAATTGTGCCATTTTTACCTCCGCCAAGGAGATTATGTTTTTGCAGGCGTTTATTTGTTCGTCTGTCTGTTTGTTAGCAACTTTACAGAAAAACTACTGGATGGATTTTCTTGAAATTTTCCCCAGTGATAGAGAATCACACAAGGATGTTCCCATTAAATTTTGGTAATGATCCGGATAGCAGTTTTGACATTATGACATCATAACCTTGGCGGAGGTTTGCACTCACCGAGCGCTCTTGTTTTTTTTGTTTGTTTGTTTTAAGCAGGAAACTCATTATTTTGTTTGAAATTATTTTGCTTTAAATTATTGTTTTAAATTATTTTTATAAGCTTTAAGAAAGTCCATTCACATGTTCAAAATGTTAACTTTCGAAATAAAAACATTTACTCTTCACAATTTTATGTTGATTTATTAAAATGAACTTTGTTTAGAGGGGGGGCCCCTTGGGGCCCCAGCAGACCCTAGAATCGCCTCTGGTCAGGGGGCTTTCTGTGCTTCTAACTCAGTTAAACAAATATTCTGAATTCCCCAGAAAAGAACACTTTACCTGGATATACTGAAATATAGCCCAAAACACTCACACACAGTTGCTTTAGAAATAATATATTTATTAATCTAAAGCAATTCTCCTAAACAATATAATCAGTCACATAGAAATATGGCATGCTCTAGTCTTTAATAGTTATTGACTCAAGTTCTGTAGGGACACAGGTATTCAGATGTTTAACAAAATAAGAAATAATGGCCACGGAGACATAAGTCCCAGCTTTGCAGACTGTACATTCTGCCTCCCATTTGTCACGACCTGGATGAAAACAGGGGTACTTTTTTCGCATTTCATCAGTGAAATGACATTTGCGTTTCGGCATTTTCTTTCTGTCCGAGTGTTCTCTCGCAGTGTGCCTACCTGTCTGTCAGCCTGTGAGTGAGTGAGTGTGGAGTGTGGAGCGCCTCTGTACTGATGAGTGAATGAATGAATACACGTTCCAGGGTTCGGCTCAAACTCCGCCTCTCAGAGCGTGTTTCCAAAGGAACCGTTCAACGTGAAGGATAAATACACTGGTCTGTGACACGCTCAAGCTAGGCAAGATCAAAAACCCAGACATTTGAAGGACTTTATAAACGCTGACTGGACAGGCTGGACAGCCTCTCAAAAGAGGACATGTCCGGGCAGAAGAGGACGTATGGCCACCCTAAACAGTTATGTGTCCAAAACATGATTGCATGAGCTTATAAAAATGATGCAAAGGCAAATGCATGCCGTAATCCAGGGGTTACTTTTCATCATCATGAGACTCCTGCCCCCCACCCTCACCCCCATAAAAAAAAAAAGTACAATAGGGGGCCTTATAGCGCTACGTAACAAGTTTTCAAGCAGAGGGATTGGGGGTCAGTGAGATGGAGTTTACACACATTGCATAGGTAGTGCCCCTCGGGACTGGAGGGGACAAGACAGACATTAGCAATGAAGACTGGAGGGCCGTGACATATTTTTTTTTGCAGGGGGGGGGGGGCAAAAAAATTCACCACTGATCGACATAACATGCTGCTTGATATTGATACTTATACAATGCCCCCATTTCAGTCTCAGCACCCCCCTCTTGTTTTTCAAACACCCCCTGACGGTGTCCCAACACCCCCTGGGGGTCGGTACCACCCCTCTTGATAAACACTGCCATAATCAAAGGAAAAAAAATATTAGAATGTACATATTATATCAAATATTACACTGTAAAAAGTAAAATATTGAATCAACTTAAAAATGTTTCTTCAATAGGTCACATATAAAAAAAAATAAATAGTTGAGTGAACCAAATTAAATTATATGGAATGTAACTGAATGCAATTTAATTCGGTTCACCCAGCTATTTTTTTGTGTGACCTATTGAAGAAACATTTTTAAGTTGATTCAGTGTTTTACTTTTTACAGTGTAGAGTATAAGTGGCAAATATGTGAGCCCATTTGAAATAAAGCATAACCTTTAAATAGTTTTATCACTGAACACAGTTGGTCTGCACATCGTTCAAATGTTATTTTAATTCAGTAACAATTTTGTCACCAGTGCGTGTTTCGCTTTGTTTTGCTTGTGGGATTGTGCAGCACAAATTGACTGTTTTTTAAACTCTTTATCCTTCTACAAAATCTGCCACATTGGCATATTAACACTTAAGCCTCAGTAAAACCAGGGGGGTTTAAATATCCACACACACTCCATCATAATCCTTTTACACTGCCAATGACAATTCACCTCCAAAATGTTCTGAAAAAACATAATGTGCAAACAATGAGGAACAGGTGACAGGAACGGGTCAGATTGCATTACAGTCACTAGTCGTGTTCCACAGGCTTGTCAACCTCAGGAAGATACGACCATAGAAGGAAGAAGAGCTCTTGAAAGTGGGTGTGGTGAAAGTGGCTCTGAACAATGAGGGCCAGAGTTTGTTTACATCAAGACAACAAAAAGCACGTTCACATCGCCTATCGGATTCCATGTGCACTAGCGCGACCTGTTTTCAGCACGTAACGTTCATCACACAGAGGACAACAGACGATAATAAGTGTGAAAAATGTTACATGAATCCCTTTGAGGATTTAGGGTAGACCAGTTATTTTTCTCACTATACCTGTTTGTCAGACGGACTCCATAGTGGCAACAATAAAATACTAATAACCTCCAGGAATCTTCATCTCCTCATTAATTACTGTTAAACCATAGCGAAGATGCGATACGTGAATTTCACATAGCTACAGTAATTTCAGATCTGTTATCAATACACCTTACTATAATACTGTATCTGTGGAATATAAATGCAGCAGCCATCGGGGGAATTTGAAAGCAGATCAATATATGCTGCGTTTGAGGGAATAAATTATTGTGTGGAGCTTTAACTGAAACAGACGGGTAACAAATCATTCCCCAAAGGTCAAACTAACCACAATTGTTCAACATTAAGTTAGAAAATGAAAGGTTATCTGTGCAAATTACAATTAGAGGGACTGCCACTCTCACTATAACAGACACACCTTTTACTAAAATTAGAAATTGACCGGACAATCTATTTCACATATGCTACTAGAAATAATCACAGGGTTTAATCTGCAAATGAAAACAGTCATATGCCATTTATTCCTGTTAACAGCAAAGAGGGCTTGTGGTTCGTGGACATTCAGTATTGAGTAGCTGAATAAATTATTGTTTTGGTCTTTGCGGCTGATTTGTTGACAGTATATAACACGCTGATACTTCAATATGTAAGATTTGTGGACTTACGTGGAGTTTGTGTTCGAGTCTGTTGTGTGCTGGGAGCCAATAGGGTTTTTTTTCAAGGGTAATTAAATCTATTTCTGAGCTAATAATGGTCTGAGTTTCCGACCTCCGTGTCAACCGGACTCAGGTCTTTTATTTTTCCTTTAAAATTCACACACACACACACACACCTCCCAATTCCTCATTCCTTATCATCATCTACAGCACAGGTGTCAAACATGTGGCCCGGGGGCCAAATCCGGCCCGCCAAAGGGTCCAATCTGGCCCATAGGATGAGTTTGTGAAATGCAAAAACGACAGTGAAGAGAGGATTATT
>JAQQZY010000001.1:12797949-12809260 GCA_030068375.1 Ostorhinchus rueppellii
TCTTCTTCTTCTTCTTCTTCTTCTTCTTCTTCTTCTTCTTCTTCTTCTTCTTCTTCTTCTTCTTCTTCTTCTTTTAACTCTTTCATGTATATGGTGTTATGGAAGCTTCAGTTAAAACTATAATATTTTCAGTAATTACTCCAAAGTATAAAACTAAATTAATACATGGATTGTTTGATTAATACTTTTTCCCTACATTTTCAGATAATTGGTATCACCACTTATGTGTAACATCCACTACAGTTACATTGTCGATGAATTTTCCTGTTATGTTATCTTTATGGAGAGAGGCTTTTGGATACTATTTATTTATATATATATATATGTATATATGGGTCTGTATATAATTGAGGGGCTTTTGAAGTCCATGAGATATATCTTGCTTACATCTTTTATGAACAGTAAACAAAGTAATGTTTTTTTTATGCTCATTATGATCATGTCCTTAAAAATCCCACAATTATTCAATCACAGAAAAAAAACACTAGATATACTAAAATGTCTGAATTAAACAACAACCACCTTCTAATCAGCTAAACAATAATACAATGAGCATATTCAAAAATGGTTTTGATTGTGTTCTTTTTATGAAGTTGAGACAATCATGACAGATGTTTATTTTTTTAGCAATATATCAAATTTTATATGGAAAATAACAAATGGTATCTGTGTCTGAAAAATCCCTTTCAACTGAGTTACCCATTATGAAAACACCTCTCCGGGAAGTGTGTTAATTCTAAATCACATGACCTGCTCAACATGATGTAAACACTGGCAAGACTCCAACATGTGTTCTTTCTCCTCTTTCTTAGTTATTTAATATAAAGTAGTGTGTGAGTCAAGTGTGTATTTATCACACTCTCATGTTAACAGTGTTACTACAATATTTCTATAAATAACTTTCAGGTTCAATTTTACTTAAATGTATATATGATGTTTAGAGGAATCTTTCTGTAAAAAATACCATGTGGTCTTATGGTTATGTTGGTTTTAGGTCTGAAAACAGTAAAAATATTAACTTTACCTGTCAACTACTGCATGTTACCCTGTAAAGGCAACTCAGAAAGTCCCTCAATTATCTATCGACCCATATTTATTCATTCATTAAAGTGGTGTCGAAGCAAACAGTTGACTTCAACATGTATCTCACTCGAAATAACCCAACTGGATACATTATTTGTTTGGGAGTAATGATCCTACTCAGTTTTCTAATAATTCATGCATGAAAGAGTTAATGTATCCGTCTTGAACAATAGTGAGGAGAAAGGGTTGACATCAGAGACAGTCAGAGATACCGTCTGCAAAGATACCCCCCCCCCAACCACCACCACCACCACCAGACCAGAACCCCCCAGAGAACCACAGCCGATGCGTTCACTGACTCTACTTATCAGCAGGAGACAGAGGAGTCTCTTTAAGGTTGATTTCTTTAGTTTTTGTACATTCTGAGTTCATCTGCATCGTCAAAGCACTGTGTGGCATCATATACACTTCTTAAATGTAAAGTATCTTAATCCAAAGACGACCCTGCAGTGTCTTCACTGTCAGTTGAAGGCTAGTGTCTCTTCCTAATGAGGTCCTGCGGGCATTTACTGATGATTTCCCACATATGAAACGACTCTACCAGTGTATTGATATCACTTTTGTATACATGTACTTCATCTTAAAGAACAATCAAATATACAGGTGAGTTCAAAGTATTTATTTCTATTGATCAAAGTGTAAATACTTGAAAGTGAACTGCTAAACTTTCACTAACATTTGTGCAGGTAGGGGAATGTTTCTATTTTAGGACAGTTTTGGACAAAGGTGTGAATAAATGCAGTGTTATTTGATTAATCCACCGTTCATTTGAGCATCTAAGACGCCGTGTCGAATTAAGACGAAGACAGATGGGGGAACTTCCAACGAAGAACGGCTCCGTCTTCACTGGTGCTGACCAAAATGCGGTTGTTTGTGCAGATTTGAACACTGGTGATAGTGCCACCGTGGGCAATGCCTACGTGGGTCACCACTCCTTCCATGAAGTCCCACACCTTCAGCATTTTGTCATTTCCTCCTGGAATAGAATTATGAAATATATAAGGAAATATGAGGAAGGTCCAGAGGGTGAATGGATTCTGTCTTTGAGTTGTAGGATAAAAAATAGCTCATAAATAAATCAAAGGTGAATAATATTTACCAAAAACAGAGTCACGTTAACTCATAAAGACCCAAACAAGCACCGCCGACCAAAAACATCTACTGATCTCAAATCTTCAATAACTGTTGATCCACTAATCCTGTCAATACATGTAAATAATTGAGGTGAGATGCAGTTTTTCATCATTTCATGGTCATGAGATATGACCCATTTGGATGTTAACAGGCTCTGAAGTGAAGTTCTACAACAGTGATTCATCAGTAAAACCCATGGAGTTGGATGTTTTTTGTGTTTATGTTACCTGTCTGGGGACTGCAGATGAAAAGTAGTTATTTTTTTTACTAATTCTGGCATAGTTACATGGGTGTATTTTTTTTTATACAACAATGTTCATGAATATGCATGGTCCCTATCAAATAAACTATTAAAAAAAATAAAAATATATGTCAGTGGTTGTAGATGCTTGTTTTATGTTCAGTTAATATGTTTTGTTGAAATATCACTTTTTCCTAATTTTTTTATGATTTGATGAAATTACCTTTGAATTTATTCTTAGCCTTTATGAACATTCAGTGGATTAAAACAAAACAAAACCAAAAAAACAGCCCTAGGTTTCATGGAATGAATGTTTACACAGAAAATATTAAGTCAAGGGTGTTTCAGTTCCAAACTCCCAAATTTTAACAATATTATGCCTGTTACTGAAAGTTTTGTGCCATTATAGATGCCCTATGATCTGTATGTTGTAATATACACACGTAATGTTCTTGTTATTGCTTAGTTTGATCCTATTTGTTGGCTTATTGTTTTTTTAACACATCATTTTGTTCATGTTTCTCAAATTATATTCATTTTTGTCCAAGTTTTGCTCTTATCATTCTGTATCTTGTTCATATTTTTAGTTTTTTGTTATTTTTTTCCATGAATTGTGTTCATGTTTCTCAAATTTCTCCAAATTACTTCATGTTTTATGTCATTGTGGAACCACTATGACCTTTAAGTCGTAACGCACATGTAAATGAGAAGATCTTGTTAAAATTGCACATTTTTCTTTAGAAATTTCAGGTTGTACATGGTTATTCCCATTTTTTGTGAAAGCATGGTTTGTAAATGTAAATACTTTCATAATGCAGTTAGATTTTTTGCAGTAAAACGCACAAAAAAAAAAGGAGTTATAATGCTATTATTTTTTCTGGTCTGACCCACTTGACATTAAATTGTGCTGCATGTGGCCCCTGAACTTCAACAGTTCCTACAGGTTCAATTTCAGATTTTTTTGAAACCTTTTTAAGACTTCGTAGAACAGAATCTCGGGTAATGCGTGTGACTAATGGCTACATATGTGTTGGGCTGAAGGTTCTGTAGTCATTTCTCACTGGGGCTGCAAAGTTAGCAATTGGTTCCTATTTTCAATATAAATTGTTGGTTGGAACAGATGGAAACGAGTAGACTATTACTTTCTTTGCAGCTCGGACATTTCTCAGACACATTTAAACACAATACAGCAAACAAGTTTATGGCAATATAACTCAAGACCTACCGTATCAAATTTAATACCTTTTAATTAAAACCTTTTTTAAGGTGTTAAATGCATATTTTTCAATTGAAGACTTTTTAAGACACCTTGGGGACTCTGTAAAATGAGTTTGACACCATTGATCTGCATGATACATTAAATATAGGTCCATTAAATATAGGAAAATACATGAGTTTCATTGAAAAATCAAAATGCAGAGGATAAAGTTGTAAAAAAAACATTGTGATTACTTGGTAAAGACAAAAAAAGTTTGGAAGTTTTGACAAAAATAGAATTATTCAGCATAATTATCAATGAACCAAAGCCCTTTGTACCGTAGATGTGTTACCTGTGTCATTACTGAGAGCCCATTGTGTGGAAATCACAAAAAAAGGCGTGCAGGAAGTGGGTAACAACGGGCAGGTGTGTAATGGTCCATACCTGTCACAAAGTGTTTTCCGTCCTGGGAGATGTGCATTCCATTAATGGGTCCTGACTGTGAAGCTTTCAACTCTCTGATGGTCGAGCCGTCGTACACATTCCAGTACGTTACCTGAAGACGGAAGAACACAGTGAAGCTCTCAGACACAGGGAGAGGTGTCATCCACTTGTTTACACATCCAGTTTGTGTTCACTAGTTTGTTTTTCGGGAAGCTATTTTGTTTTCAGACTGTGACAATGATCAGTAAAAAAAACAAAAAAATCAACTGACAACCACTCGTGTTTGCTCCGTTCTGTTAAACCATCATTGTCTTTTATGCTTTATTTTGGTAATATGTAATACTCTACGTGTCTTTAAACCATCAGCTTTTACTTACATATTTTCATCACACTTGATAAAAATGTGCAGGTCTGTGACTAGACTCGTGTCATACAGATCTATTGAAACTATATTTGTTGATGTAAATGAGATTTAATAATCCATCTCACTTTAAAGTTATCACGTAGTCTCACAAAAGGCAGTCGTTTGCCCAAGTTATTTATAGCATAGGCAGCTGAAACATCACAAAGAACACACCTTTTTTATTATTCATCTGACACAGCTTATTACATCTTAAAAGTTGAATAAAGGTCCAAGTAGATTCAGTCACTTTTCTATTTGATCCTATATTAATGATCAGTCCCTACACACATTTTAAGGATTTTCAGTCACAAACTATAAGATGTACATCTCAAAATCAAGTTTTTTTCTTTCTTTTTTTTCAGTTTGTTTGCATTTATTCTCACAGTTTAACAACAAAAACAGGGCGTCAACTTTTTATGAGATTGACGCATATTTTATTCTTGCAGCCAAATATTTTAATATTTATTGCATGACCGTCACCAGCCCTCCCAGAGTTCAGTGCTGGACTGCGGTGAGTTAAGGGGGACATCTGTAGAAGGTAGCAAAGGACAAGACGAAAGGGGGGGGGGTGTTACCGACAAGCAGAAAAGCAGTGCTATTTAGGATGCAGGAGTGATAGAGACTGTGTTAATCCCAACAACTGACACCACTTCCAAACATACGCACCAAAGTTTATTGCTTTTACAGCAGTGTAACCGTTTTTTCCCCCACAATTAATTAGTTTATATATTTATAGTATATTTGTCTGCCTGATGGATCTAAATGAATATGTAGGAAGTGCTCATATTACATGGAGCTTCTCAGAATAAGGCCAATGTTTATAAGAATAACCTCTGAGACAGGATATCCTTTTTCTGCATTAGACTGACGCTATACTGCATCAGAGGGGGGAAACATAATCTGACAGACATATCAAATACTGATGGTTATTATGGAATGAAAGAGGAACAAAAGGCTCTGTAAGAGAGAGTCTTATTTATACTTTCAGAAGTGCAGAGTGATTTTCAGCGCAATAAGGTGCCCCTGCAAGTGACAGGAACATTTGTGTAGAGGCTGCTTGAATTTCTTTTTTTTTTTTTTTTCCATCTGACTAATTAGACGAAATGGCTTGCCAATATTAATATTTCCACAGAATACAAATCAGCATTTAGCTAAATATCTGAACAGAAAAGTCATTTTTCATCGTGCACAAGATTACAACGGCAAGATTTACATCACATTAAACTATTGTCATTCATTTACTCAGGCCAAAGAAACAACATCACTAATTTATGTCTACTCTATCTGTGTGAGAGGTAAGACCTTATCACTCATAGGCGAAACTAACGGTGACAGGAGGTATGCCTCAACATTCTCCTCTTTTCTTGGCTCTAATATCACTCTCTGACTTTTCTCCCTACCCACAGTCACGACCTCTCCCACCTTTCTCATCTCATTACAGCATCTTATTAGAGACTCCCACCTGTGTGAGTTGTCTTAGTCCATCTGTGTTCCCTCCACCTCAGCCTGGGAAACTGGCCTGCAGCCACAATATGGGCCACCAGGAAATTAATTACATACAGCAAGAAAGGGTAAGTCGGAATTACATGGCCTACTGTCTGTACTGCTCACCTTACGACAGGAAAAGACCTGTATGTAAAGTCATTCTTGCTACCAACAGGGTTTTTCATCATGAGGTCCTTTTCTGGAGTCTGTACCGTATTATCTCTGCATTTAAAATTCATTACTGCCATCACTAACAGGGATATTAAGTATCTTTTACAGACAACACCTCCCAGACCCTGATCTGATTTGTCTCTTTGCCACTCTATCCACTCTTTCTTCCCCTTCTATTAGAGTGATTTTCTCAGAGAGGCATTCTGGGATGTGAAGAAGGAGGGGAGAGAGAGCAGAGTGTTGGTATTTGTTCCCTCAGACAGAGTGCCTGTGTGTTGGGATGAGCAGATGGTAGATCTGGCTGGCACTTAGGTGGCATAGGCACATCCGCAGGAAGGCACGAACGCCACAGCACCCTGCTTTGTGTCTCCTCTCTCTTTCCATCTCTGAATCCCTCCTTCTCTCTCTCTCCCTCTCTTTCTCTCTCTCTCTTAGTGCTACTCGCGGCTCACTTAGCGCATCCACAGTGCCGTGTTAATCAGCACAACTTGTCCTCACCTGTCAGCATGCAGTGGAGGCAACAATATGGCTCTGGAGTGTGACCTGGCTCAAGGAGGTGTGGATGAAACACGCAATCAAGGGGACGAGTGTTTCATTCGGCTGCTGTGAACTTATGACCTCATGTGTGGTGGCTGAGTTAACCAAAATTATTCATAAAATGACAGATTTAACCCTTTATCAGGCAAGTGACTATTTTTGGTCATTTCCAAATACATTATTAGACAGTGACAGCAACAGTTACAGTCGTGGTTTTTTTCATTGGACATGTGTGCAAAACTTTACCGATATTTAGTAAATGTCAGAAAAACAAAAGTGTGTAATGTCAGTTTTTCCATTAAATCCCAAATGCAATGATTTGTTTATTTATTATCACAAGATGACACGAGAACTCATTCCCTAAACATGTCATTGAACATAAATATCATGTTGATTTACAGATATATTTATTATTAGCATATATTACCATTCTAGCCCATACTAAATTCAAAAATGAATCCGTTTCCTGATGTGTCCACACAAAAGTCAACAGTTACCTGAGGAAAGCAGACGTGTCTTCAACTATTACTTGGATCAAATCCAGGACTTTCCACTGTTCCACGTTACCACCTGAACTGATTTTAACTTTTTATAACATTCTGTCGACTTTACTCACATACTTTCATCCTGTTCTGTGAGTTCATATGTCTAAAAAAGGCACCTTTTCATGAGCTGAGACAAAAGGCCTACTTCTAAAATTCAAGATGGGTTTTTTAAAGGGTTTATTTAGCTCAAATATAGAAAATTTCTCAGTCCAATAAGTTTATTAAAAATAGGACCAAGGGTCCTGTAGTCCAATGGCATTGACAATTGACATTCATTTGACCTTTCAAGGTCATTCAAAGTCAAAGCTCATGGCACCAAAAGGAAAGCCCATGTGACTTCCTGTCTATTTCCAATACGAATTACATCAATATCTTCAACTGTTTTCAAGTTTTAGTACTTTGAATTTTTTCCCATTATCAATCAATGGGCATTTTTAAAATGACAAAAATTCATAAAAAATGTTAAAATATTTCAATATCAATATTTCTTAGTCCTTTGAATTTGGTAAGGCTTGTCCTAAGGAACTTCTGCTGTGATTGATTCTGGTGAACAGTTTTGGAGAAGTTTCTAGAACTCTGAACATAGATGACCCTTGGTTTGTCCTTTCAAGGTCACTGAAGGTCAAAGGTTATGGCACCAAATGAAAGCTCATATGTGACTTCCTATCTATTGCCAATAGTAATTATATCAATGTATTCAACTGTTTTGAAGTAATACCACTTCAAAATTTGTCTCATTATAACTAAAGTCACTAAAGCTGTCAAACACAGTGGAGTCAAAAGTGCAATATTTGCTTCTGAGATGTAGTGGTGTATAAACATAAATGTGGAAATATCTTATATTTGTAGTTGAGTACTTTAAGACAATATTCAACCAATGAGTGAAACTATAGTGACCCAAAACCTCACCGTTCTGTCGGTGCCACTTGTAATGATGTGGTGTTCTTCTGGGTGGTAACACACAGTCCTGAAGAGTGTGTTGGCAGTCATCATTTGAAGACTCACAAATCGCCTACAGGAAAAGATGCAGAATAGACAGATGATTAAAATTGGAGCACAAGGTACAACATTTGCCTTGGAGATCCAGCAGAATTGATGTCAACATTTCATGAGCTTATGATTAAAAGACAATTTAAACCTCATGAGTGATTTGCAAATGTTCGCATTGAGAACTCAGTGCCCCAAACACACCACTCAACAGTTTTCTCCGTAGATACAAAAATCACGTCAGGCTGAAGAGGGTGCGAATGTCTGCCTGTCTATTAATCGTTTCAACCATTAGTTATTAGACAAAAACGGAAATTCATAGCATTACTTTTACTCAATACATCCCTAAAGCCTCTAATCCACAGATTTGTTCACTGAAGAGGATCGAGAGTGAAAAACGACATTACCACCTTCAGAGTGTTAAAAGCTTTTATTCTCCTCACAGAAGACGCCGGTGGATTAAAACGATTTAACGCTTTCTTCATAAAGAATGCATGGGATTTCTTTCTATTCCTACTGTGCCAGCCAGACACCAATGAACAGCTTCAGCATTTTTCTCAGTATGAAGTGTGTGTCTTGTGCTGTCTCTTTCTCAACAGTTTACACGGTTGTTTGGCTATGCAGATGGACTACTCACACTAAATCCCAGATGAAGCAGGCACCGTCAGTGCTGGCAGTGACACACTCCTTGTCATCACTCTTGATTTTGATACAAGTGATCATGGCTTTATCCTGTTGCTCATGTGCTTTTCTGCTCATGGTTCCGAGCAGACGGTGTCCACATGGCCGCAGCTCCCAAACCTGCACCTGTGATGAGTACACCAAAGGTCATGTGGAATCAGATATCAGGGTTCGGTTATGGATCTAAAAGTTCAAAATGTCACCTCTGAAGCAGAGGCTTAGTGAAAACTACTCTGATGCAGCAGAGAACTGTGTGTGTGTGCCTATTTTAGTGTTTTGATTTACTAATATCATATTAGTTTAGCATCCAGAAATAAAGTGTTGTTATGCAGCTGCTGAAATATTGTAAGAATCGTTAAGCTTTACTGTTTCAGGACATTTTTTCATATTTTTTTCAGGAAACACAAAGAAAAAACTTAACCAGAAACTGAGAATTTGATTATTTAGGCAAAAAGAAATACATTTTTGTAAAAAAGAAGAAAAAAAATGACTTAGACAATTATTTTAGAAAGGTGTTAATATGCTTTATGTATTTGAAGAAAGAATAAAATCTGGTTATTTTGATCAGATCACTGTAAGTCTTAGGCGGAGCTTCTTACAAACCTGTCCCTCTCCCCCTCCGCTGACTATCCTCTTGCAGTCTCTGGTTCCTGCAATCGCTGTCACTCCCAGCATGTGTGCATTGTGAATGATGTGCATCAGCTTGCCACTTTCCGGTGCAAACACACGAATCTTGCAATCATTCCACGCTAGAAAAGAGAGTCAGTGTCATTCCCTGCTCTTACTTAGCAAGAGCATGGAACAGTACAGCATCCAACGAATGAAGCAGATATTTTTGACTAAACTTAAATCCTTATTAACAAACAAAACAAAACAAAAAGCCCAAGTTGTGGGTGGTTTTGCAGATTTCTCTCCCTCCATGATTCCCACCACTGATGATGCTACATCCATCACTCATGAAGTCCAAGGCGTTACAGGTCATGTTGGGAATGGTGATGCGTAGCAGCTCTTTAGGTTTACCAATGTGCCACACCCTGATGTCTTCATATGAGCAGGTGGCAAACAACTCTGATGTTCCACTAATACAAAAACAACAACAACAAAAAAGAGACACTGAACTGTATTGATAGGTAAAGCACATGTCGTATCCATCTAGTGGAAGGAAAAGTCACATTTGTGTCAATACATTTCCAAGGTCTACATCACACCTAGAAATATTTTTGCCCCGCCCTCTGAAGGGGGAGTCAAAGGGTATTATTTTTGGTTTGGTTTATTTGCTTCATTGTTAACACTTACACAGCAAAACTATTGGTTGAATTCATCCCAGACTGGGTTTATAGATTGCAAGTGACCAAGAATAGATGCCATTACATTTTGGGAAAGGTAGGTCAAAGTTCAAATTCCCCTTTACTTATAATGGGTGAAATACATGTGAGGGGCGGGGTTTATTGTGCCTGGCACCACTTGTTACTATTGTTTTGTTTTAATCACAGTGATGAACTAACTTGGACAAAGCAGGCATATGTCACCCTCTAGTGAGCAAAGTGTAACACTGTTTTTTATGGATATTTGCCCAATCCACTTTCTGTAAAGGTTTTTTAGGACCCAAACCACCTAAATCAGCTGATAATGTCTGATTTGTTTGCTACTCACTAAGGTATGGCTACATCTTTTACTGCACTGGCATGACCCGTGGATATGAGTTCAGCCTTGAAGTCCTCATAACGGAAGCGGTACATCTGAGCAGCTTCTGTTCCAACAAAAAATTGCTGTCCTTCTCCTCTGATAGCGATGGAGGTCACTCCTTTTTCTAGGTTGACTTGTCTAATGTTAGGGAAGAGAAATAGAGGAGTAAATAAGCAGAGCAGATGCTAAAATAGACACTTCTTGATGCTGGTAATACAGCTCTATAAGGGATTTGTGCAAATACACATATGATACGGTTGCTTAACTTACTTAATGGTTTTGAAGTTGGTGCCAGAACACAGGGAAAAACAACCAGATCCAGATCCAACAAGTATGTTCCCAGATTTCAATATTTTTAGGGCGGTGACACCCTGCACAGAAAAAGTAACACAGAGATTAAAATGTATGGTCTTAAAAGAGCTATCATGTACACAGAAAAAACGTGTCACCTAAAAGCTGTTGTAGGAACCCAATGGGCTTATCAGTCAGTTCAGATATTTATGAATTACTTGTGCAAAATACAAGCTACAAGTGACAATACTGATGTCAGAAACATGAAATAGGGCATAATTATGGGCTATATGGCATGTGTTAGACAGATCATGAGTGAACAAAGACTAAAAATACCATATCTGGAACCAGCCGTGTGTGTGTGTGTGTGTGTGTGTGTGTGTGTGTGTGTGTGTGTGTGTGTGTGTGTGTGTGTGTGTGTGTGT
>JAQQZY010000001.1:12847167-12860339 GCA_030068375.1 Ostorhinchus rueppellii
TGATCTGGATAATTGAATAATTACCTCCACCAAGGAGGTTATGGAATCAGTAGAGTTTGTTTGTTTGTTTGTTTGTTTTTTAGCAACATAACTCAAAAAGTTATGGACGGATTTTGATGAAATATTCAGGAAATGTTAGAAATGGAACGAGGAACAACTGATTACATTTTGGGGGTGATCCGGATAACCGTCTGGATCCAGGAATTTTTTTAAAGGTTTCTTTATCATTGGGAGATGGGGTGTGAGGGGACTGAGCTGCCTTGGCAGAGGTCTGCGTTCTCCGAGTGCTTTTCTAGTTATAATTTGGGAGAAATAGTGACGATAGTACAACCAGGTACTCTTGATCTTTATTACATTTATGACCTGCACTGTTAGTTCAACACCTTGGTATTTAGAGGGAAAAAAAAATTAGGCTTATGCTGTCAGAGGCCGACAGCAAGGGTACGTCGCTGAAATCCCCCTAATCATCTGCTCCCCAAACCATTTGGAAAAAACACACCACTTGGTGTCAAAATATGACATCATGTAAACTCAAGGTAGTGGCATGAAGAAAGATAATTTTTAGATAATCGATATGAACTCAGTTTGAGCTATGTTAACCTGATAGTAGCAGAATAATCCTCAGAGATCCAATTTTTCGCCTCAAAACTGCACTCAGTGATAGAAAATGACACCATATGAACTCTGGATGGTAGTGAGAAAATGGACATTTGTAAGACAATGAAGAATATGAACCAAATTTGATCTCAATTAGCCTATTATTGCTTGATTTATGTTCAGCTAAAATGCCATCATTTGGATTATACTTGTAATACTCATAGAGAAGCTGAAATAGATAGGGGTCTTCCACTAGGGGTCTCCTATGTTGGTTATCAAGAGATAAGAAATCCAACCAAATCTGTCCTAGTTATCATGTTCACACAAAGGATACATGGCGGTGGAGTTGCTGGAGGCATTCAGGGTAAAACCATTATACCATTAAGCCATTATTTATTAGTATTTACTGATATTTTGTCCTTTTTAATCCCAACCAGGGAAAAAAGTTCAAACCTGTTTTTAGAGAAGATACCTAAATATCAGTGTGTGCTGTGCATCATTAAAAAGCATTATGTTTTAATATGCAAACAGTGTCTAGTTTCAGCATAGCCTCACATATAATTGTCAGTATTCCAATCAAAAGGCATCTAGCACTGACTTCTGAGGTTTATCTTTGTTGTTGTTTTGCTCATGTGCTGTTTTGTCCCTCAGTTTGCTGTGATGTATAGGAGGTAAGACCTTCTCCAGTGGCCAACACATTGTAAAGTGAAATGTGTGGCACATAACTATGTGATTTATCTGGTGTGTCAGTACTTATTGCACTGTTTACTATTTGGCGTTACCTCACTGGATAACCTGTTTAGAAAGAGGATGTCATGATTCGACTGTACTGTTTGCATAGCCAAGTCACTGCTCTGGCTTTTTTTGGGAGAATTGCCTAGTGCATGTGGTATGTGTACAATTTAACGGCAAACTGATGTTGATACTGTACTGTAATTTTTCCCTAGAGAGCTTTTGTGGGCAGAATGTCCAGGGGAAGCACATTAGCTGTATGTGTTGGTGGTATTGGCGGTTGGGAACCTCTTCAATTTCAGCTGCCAGTTCCCTTGGCTCTAGGCAAAGGATTCCCTGCCATTTAATGGTACCTTGGACTGGCTCAGGCCAGCAGGTTCCTTTTGGCTAACGCAAGTGACAGCGGGAACAAATCTCCCCCTATGTTTATTTAATTGCTAACCGCACTGGTTTGGAGGCCATGTTCAAAGAGCCGACTAGCGTAGAGCTGCCTTGCGTTCCCCTCAGCCTCAGGGTAGCATGGGTCATCCCACATAATGAGTGGAAGGACTTACTTTACTAAGTCTGCTTCAACCTAGAGCCAGCACGTGTTTCCCATTTAAGCACAGAGGGAAGATTGCACCTTCATCTGCTGGGCATTTTTACATGTTTATGTGCGTGTGCAAGTACACATGTATACATCTCTTTAGCGGCCCACAGCCAGTGTGTGAGCCTGTGTGCACATGCTTGAGATTGTAAGTGCCCTGTCTGAGTGTGAGATCATTGTGTTTGTACTGAAAGTGTAC
Organism: Ostorhinchus rueppellii; assembly: GCA_030068375.1. Lineage (NCBI taxonomy): Eukaryota > Metazoa > Chordata > Actinopteri > Kurtiformes > Apogonidae > Ostorhinchus > Ostorhinchus rueppellii. Next base: position 12,849,282 of record JAQQZY010000001.1, read on the forward strand.
GCCACATGTCCAGCATATGTTGTCAGGTTGTGATTGGCACACAGGCCATATTTTTAACTGCATGAGGAGCTCAGGGGCCAATGACTGGGTGAGGATGAGACGAAGTTCGAGTTAGACGTCAGCATAGGACCTCATGGGCATGCAAGCACACACAAATACACACCCTCCTCTGTGCATGGTGTTGTGGAGACTAGGGTGGGCTCGTCACTGTGCAGAGACAGTACGGTGAGGTAGAGATTCTAGCAGTGAGCCAAGGGGCAAGATGGAAGTGAAGAGAAAAACAGTGGTTAAGAGACAGAATGAGAGCTGCAAAAAAGATGGAACAAATGGCTACAATGACATGAGGAAAGCTTATTCTCTGAATGAAGAAGTCAGGTGGTCTCACACAACAGGAGCTCATCTAAAGGCTTTATAGCTGAAGTGGAAGGAAAAAGAAGTGAAATAATAATCAGGGAAGAACACTGACATTGTAACATACTGGTGTTTTATGACACTTTGCACCTCAAACACACTCTTTAATGAACATAACCAATCTTGCAGGCAAAGAATGAGAAAAGAGACTACACTAAACTTGATTATTTATTGTGCAGTTTATCTACATTTGCACATATTTTCTTTTTGTCTTTTGTTTAATAGAAGCTGAGGTGTAATCGTAGTTTTAAAAAGCATCTGTATTTGAACATCTTGGGCTTAAATTATTTACTCAACCTTGACTGTGGTTTTTGTGTTGTAACTTAACACATGGTACCTGTAGACATAACATCTGCATTGTTATTGCACTTTAGAAGCACTTGACAGAAATAAGTCTGGAAGCGATAATGATCCTTTAACCTTCAAAGTGTTACATGCTTGGTGATCTTAATCACAGGCTCCACTTATGCAAACTGTTATAAGTCTTTAATCATGCTCAAAAAGGTATTACCAATGTGTCAGCTTTCTAGAAAAAAACATTTCAGGTTCCATTTCATCGTTATCTGATAACCCATTATGGGTGCCATCATACACAACATCTCAAACTACCGGTGCCCCCCCCCCCCCTTTCTCACACTCACAGGGCATAAATACTTTGAAAAATAAAGCTTCCCTAAAAAAAAATCCCATAAGATGTCTTTTATTCCATTATTTAAGCATTTGAACTCTTAAATACAGTTCAAACTGAGTTATTATCACAGGCCATCTGCCTCAGCTCCTTCTTGCAGCCCACACATGAATCCACTTGTGGGCAGTAGAGTCAGTGGTGGCACACAAACATGGGTTTTCATTTAGTGTTTACACCTCCCAACTGGAATGATTCATGTATCTGTGTCTCCTGTGGGATAGATGTGTTGTGGTGGTGAAATAATCCAAGTTTAGTTGAGGGAGTCACAGGATCTCACACAGGATTTGTTAATTTGTTTAGTTCCTCTGTGGACGCTTCTTCTTCTATTCCAGAAATCAGCACCTCTTTTGTTTTTTTTTGTTTTTTTTTCTTGCTCATCAGCTCGAGGATCTGGATAATTACAGAACAGCTGTAGGTGCAGCTGTTTTTGCAAATGGCTGCATAATGTGGCATACTGTCACATTTCATCGCTATCAACAATAATATTTGAGCCCAGTGACTTGGATAACACCACGCTGTAGACTGTCATGTCTTGTGTGCACATGCAACTATGCATATGATTTTACTCTGTGATTTAAAGTGTTTTTTGGTGCATAGCCCACAGCGTTGCATGTGGTCTTGTTGCGTCATTTTTTTGTTTTTTTTGTTTGTTTTTTGTTGTTTTCTTAGCATCTTGCACCACTCCTAGCTGTCGACATGCTGTTTCTTTTCAGGATGGTAAATTATTTCAGCCGTGCAGTTGGCCAAACATTTATTCTAACATCTAGGAGTAGAAGACAGTTGCGCCAAATCCAGTGAATACACAACTGAGATTTTCTGTGAATATGTTGACTGAATAAAATCCTGGTATGCCAGAGTGGTTCTGTTTTTGGCTCCTTTAGATTGAAATGCTTGCAGTCAGATTAGCTGTAATCAAACAACACATTTGTATGAATTCATAATATGACTATAATGGTTTATGTTATAAGCTATAAATGTATCTAGCACTAGTATATTTTGGCCAAAAAGGCTATACGTAAGTAAGCAAAATAAGTAAGCAAAACTGCTTAATGCTGCTGTTTGCTGTACAGGGTATTGTATGAATTGCAGCCAAAACATAACAATTGGCAGCTATTACAATAAAATATTACGAAATAATAATTAAAACAAAGAGTAGTCAATAAAAGATACAAAACCAGTCAAATTATAGAATAGTAATTACAAAGATTATACATAAAAACTAATAAAATATGGTTAAAGATTAAAAGGGTTCATGAAAACATGAATAAACAGCAATACAATGAGAAAATAATAAATAAAACAAAGATGAGACTCATTCTACTGTGGAAGTACTCAAACTAAATTACATTTGCAGGTAAAAATGTTTTCACTTTAACCTTCAAAGATTATGTTTCTGGGGCCCTCCTAATGTGAGTGGGCAACATGCTGTTGGGACTTGGAGCATAAAACTACAGGCATTTTCACCTATAATTATGGACACCAGGCAGCCTATTCCAGATGACCAGAGGGGTTAGAAATATAATGGTAGAAATATAATGTCATGCTATAATGTAATTTTTGGTAGGTTGGTATATAGTATATTAATGTGTCTGTTCTTGAGATCTGTACCAGTGTATGTGTATTGTGCATAGATTAGTTACAGGTATTGTTCCTAAATGCACTGATGTTTGTCCTCACATAGTGGAGTTAGTGGATTACTAGATTATCAGTGTTACTATCATCAAGTGCAAAAGCACACTGCATTTATGAAGTGCTTTGTCTTTATTTCACCCAGTGATGCATGTCTCTGACCTGTCCACTGGGAGGAATTTGGGAGTGTTTTCATTGTCTTGCACAAAAGGACTGGGGATCAATTACAGCACTTTGCAGCCTGTCACTTAATTCACAAAATGAAGCTCCCTCATCGCCCATTTCCTACCCCTCTATTCAAAAACAAATCACCTCTGACACTACAGATATTAGATACTGAATTGTCATTCATTAGGTGTGTCACATGTTTATATAGTCATCTTCAGTAGTGGTTTGTGTACAGCCCATTGAGTCATTTTACCAACAGTGTGATATGTCAATAAAACAATATAACCTGAACTAGATTTGATGTTCAGAGACACTGACTTTATTTTTAAATCTTTTCCATAAGGTCATTTTGACCTGCTGATTGTTATCTTCCTGTTTACCTCTCTGTCAGAAGGGCCATTTATTAGGACTTTGAACTCCAGAACCATATTGGAAGAGGACTCATGCACAGTGCATGATCAGTAAAGTCCACTGACAGCCATAATCCCAGATTTGATCCTACCGTCCCTGAGAATGTTCCTGGCTGAAGAACAACATGGTAATATTTCATGTTCTGCAATCCTTGGGTCATTTTCAGCAGATAAATAACAGCAGGGCCTGAATTCTCTTTTCTGCAATAAAACATTATCAGGGGCCATTTGTTATTGCTCCTGTTCTCCCTCCAAACACATCCTTAGTCTCTCTGGGGATGACTCCTCTTCGGTTTGGGATCCAAATGTCTGATGGAAGCGTGTCATATCCAGGAATTGGGTGTATGTATGTGTGAAAGTGTGCGCCTTCGTATTTTTTGGGGTGTGCGTCTGTCTGTGTTCTACTGTTCCAAGTCAACTCAGTGTTTGTGTCAGCGTCTGTGCGTGGGAGCGTATGTATCTCCCTGCGTATGCATTATGAGTAAAACAGGCTCTGGCATGAAGATCAAAGTCTCTCCGTAACTCCTCAGTCAGTCAGTCAGTTAGTCAGTCAGTCAGCCGGCCAGCGTATTGCCGGGAAGCTCCAGTTTACACAGGGGACGCCAAATTATTAGACTCAGATTATTTCAATTAGGGGGAAACTCCCACTTTGTACTTCTTTTGCTTGTTTACAACTCATTCATTCTTCCCATGGATGCAATAATATAAAGATGAGTCACCCTTAATCTGATTGAGATGATACCTTTATATAATTTTCTTATTTTTGAATGCTCTGTCCATGTTAATGTACATCTGATTCAGACCTAGTTGGTACAATAGATAATCTGATAATTGTGCCAGTATCCTCATCTCATTCGCAACAGCTTTCCTTTTTTCTTTCTTTATTAGTTCCTATTTTTCAATATGTCACCCCCTCCTGGGTGTTCGTGCTAATGAAGTGTGGTGTTAGTGATGAAGTGTAACAGGGGCTGGTTTGGAGGTGCTGTGCCAGTGACAGGGTGGTCCCTGCTTCACACGGCTGCTGCTGCTGGCACCCTGATGCTCATCACACACACATTGTTCAGTGGCACCTGGCCGTATGAAGGGTGATGGTGGAAAGCCTGGTAATAATCAGACGTCTTCCTTTTTCTTTCACTCTGTGCTCTGTTCTTTTACATTTTAAACTTGTTTATATTAATCCTTAAATGACAAATTACAAGTAATGCGCCAATAACTTCAGTTCACGTTCATTACATTTACTGCACAGGAATGACTAGTCATATAGGAGTGGTCGTGTCACTACTTCTCACTGCTCTTACTCAGATCCTTTATTTTTTCTGTGGGTAGCACTATGAGTTTGATCTTTATTAATTGTGGGTATGATATTGATATGTTCCAGCTGGCTTGAAAAACCCAAGCATATAAAAACTAAAACCCATTACAGTCAACACATGCCCAGTGGTTTTGACAAAATCTTTTTCCTCCTGATGGGGTTTTGTTTTTGTTTGATGATGGCATGACTCACTTGTTTTTTTGTTTATATTCACAACGCTGATCATTTCCTGTTTTTGCAGACTATGACACAGACTGTTTGAAAACATATCAGTGGTGTTAAACTCATGCAGTGCTCATGAAAAAAACCCCAGCGTCCTCTTCTCAGGTGTTGTCTTGTGTTCTGTCTGTGCCAAGCCCTGTGTTAGGCTTTCAGTATAGACTGCAAGGTGAGGTTTTGAAAGTCTTTGAAAACCTTTCCGATGTTGGCATTATGTCCAGAGACACCTCCTTCCTATACGTCTAAAGGCTAAGTATATAATAGTTTCATTAAAAAACACTTTTAATAGAATCATAATCCTTGTCAATCATCTTCTGACCCTCTTTTGCTGTGTAGCGGTCTATTTACCTGCGGAAACTCCGCCCACTGCCTGTATTTTCTGTTTTGGTCTTGTTTTGCTGTCTTTGGGATGTTTCTGGGAATTAGGATGTTTCTTAAGGTACTCCGCTGGAATGAGGGTGAATATTTCTGCCAGGCAGGTGGCAATGGTGACATAATCATTATTCTCAGTACTGATGCATAATCACTTTTGTAAATCATCCACATTACTCAAGAAAAACAACAACCATTGAGCTACGACTGCACCCTGAAAATGGCAATGACACATCTTTTCTTTAATGTACCATTGACTCATTTGAGTATCGCAGAGGCACATGTTCTATCAAAACAATGCTATTTTGTCACAGCATCTTTTGCTGAGTTCCACCAAAGAACTAGCCGGCCAGTCTTATGTGCTGTCACTCATTTGTATATTCTTTAGATCTTGTCTTGTTGTGGGAGAGGTCATTTTATAAACAACTTGAGGTTTTCTGTCTCACCTTCACAGTTTATGGTAATTTAATTTGTTTTTGTTTGTTTTTGTTCATTTTAGTATCATGCTAAATTAAGAAAAATAAAACCAGACAACCTCCCCAATAATATTGAAGTGTGCAAGGCCTATTTATAGTGACACAGCCCTAGTGAAGTGTGGAGGTCAGGTCTGGCTTTGCAACAACATAACGCACTTTCAGCCAATAACAGTGTCTTGCAGTATGTGTAAGGAGAACAATATAAAACTAGAAAAGTACTCTGAGAGTGCAGACCTCCACCAAGGTAGTGCCTTTTTAAAGGTAGTGTTTGTACTTTCCTCCACTTAGATGGCACTGAATTACCTCATATGTAACTCTGTGCCACCATGCCCTATCTTGCAATGATAAAGATTCCTTTAGAAAATTCCTGGATCCAGACGGTGATCTGGATCGCCTCCAAAATTTTATCTTCTCTTCCTTGACCCAGAGTGGACATATCCTGAAAATTTAATCAAAATCAGTCCATAACTTTTTGAGTTATGTTGCTAACAAACCTACAAACCCTGGCAAAAACATAACCTCCTTGGCGGAGGTAATCAAATTGACTTTGGTACTCTCCTCTGTCTGCTCTTTTCATTTACTGAACTGTTGCGTCTATGAGACAAAACTCAGAGCCGAGCTTTGATTCCTTCTAGTCTTTCTCCTCTTAACAGACCTGTTGACAACACAGCAGAAGTTTGTGCTTCTCCACATATTGCCTCTGGAATATTGCTGTTGAATTTTATGTAATTGTGTGTATTTGTTAATTAGCGTTTTTAGAGTATAACTGATTTGACAGTAACATGAAATAATTTTCTTTTCTTTCACTTCTTTTTGTTCATGCTACGCTATTCGGGTACTTCTCGCTCTCTTCTTCATTCACTGCGTGGATGGGAATAGCCATGTTTGACCAGTTCTGTGCAGAAATCTAAGCAAGGAATATTACATACAATACCTTTCAACATAATGTCAAGCAATGTCGTAGCATACAGTAACAAGATTCTAATGTTAAGTAGCAACAGGATGTTAGCAAAAGTAGCCAGTCATGGGTAAGAATTCTGTTTTAAAAACATACCTTTCATAGTAAGTGGATGTTTTTGTGTGTGTGTGCTAATGTACTCCTTTAAGATTAATTTGTTTTGCCTCAGTATATACCCATAATTCATGTCCACCTTCTCCAAGAATGGTTTGTACGTGCTGAAACTGTGTGCAGTGGCAAAGTTTTCCCTCAATTTATGTCCTTTTCTTTGAACAATGTTCTTTCAAATGGAAGAGGTTCAACATTCATCAACTGGTTATCCTTTTTGGTGTCCATCATTTGCCATGATGGATCTTGGCGTGAACGTAGCAGGGTTAGTGAGGTGAAACTATCCGTGGACACACAGCCGGTTTCAGTTTCAAATCGGCACACAAATGTTTAGGATTAGAGCTGGAGATGTGGAAGCCTGCACATTACAGGAGTCAAAGTGGAAGGTCACTACCATCACCACATTTTGGTATTTTTAAACTTCTCTGTATACTATTTTTTTTGTGTGTCATTTGTAATTTGTCAGTGTTCTGCCAACCACACAGCGTATTATAAATGAAAGGGAAATTAGTTTTGTCACCACAATATCAGACAAGATATATTCCTGTTGTTATTTTTTCCTCATTCATGCTTTCTTTTATTCACATTTATATATTTAACTACCACAGAGGGCTCTTGTTTCTGCTGCTTTTGCTTAGTAGAATTGCTTAAATATATGTTATGTTTCACCTGTCACTAGGCTATAGCACCTATTGGAGTTGTAAAAGTTTGGCACTGTCAATACCTAGTTAAAGTGTAAACAAACTGTACTATAATTTGACCATTTAGTAATGTTTCCACACCCTGCTGTTACACCAGTGAGAACAAATGCCCAATGATGCAATAGATGATATCCAATGCCTAACATATTGACCTGGGCATCCTGTCAGTCCAGTTTGAGGGAGGGCGAGATTCATTGAGGCTGGGGACGTGGGGGGGGGGGCAATGTCCAGCAGTGAGACTAATCTGTACACATGTGGCTCAGTACTTCAGAAGGCCAGATGTTGGGAGAATGACTTGTATGTGGTGATGCCTGAACCAGCACATGTGTGCATTTTGCCTTAAAGACACACAAACAAACATGCGTATATTGGGTAAGAGTTGAGAAGACATACTGCACTGAAGTAAATGTATTTAAAACAACTGTGTCTGTGTATTTGAACTGCTCTGATCGTGATGTGTAGTACAAACAACCTTGGTAGGAATTTTCAAGAGCACAGCTTTCATTACATACACAGTATGTACATTATGTATAGCCAACATTGCTTTACATAGTGATATCATCCTTCATGCTCATTTCCCATCCTGCTTGTTTAAATGGGTATTTCTCTGCTTCATATTGCTATTGCATTTCAGAGGCAAGTCATTTAATATTCATTGATTTCTAATGTATTGCATTAAGACTGGTTGGCCCCTTGGTGAAAAAGAATATACTGAAGTGGCTTTCCTTGAACTCTTGGCATCTGCAGCAAAAATAAAATCATTAGCTATCCACATTTTTCATTCTCATGCTAAAGGTTTGTTGATGAAATAAAGTGGCTGTGATTAATTCACTCCTAACATGTTTCACTTTTTATTCTTTTCTGTCTCATCTTCCACAGGGCAGAAATTTTTCACACATCAGCTGGTAAAAAACTTTGGTTTTCAGTGGAACTCCCCTTTATCTTGACTCCCCACAGACTGTTTGAGTTTGTTTACAATAAGCAGCCGAGAGGAAGACGAAAAAAGAGAAATAAGTTTAAAGAAACTCTTCCAAGACTGTGCAACTTCTTGTAAATACCGTAATTGCCTTGTGTTGTATCATCACGCTGAGTGCCTCTGTGTGTGCCAAGTGAAGTTCCAGTTACATCCAGAAATGTGTGTGTTTTGGTTGGCAACACCGCACCGCCCTCCATGCACAGTCAGTCACACCAGGGCCAATTGGTAACAGTTGTAGTCAGCTCCCCCTGCATTATAACAAGGGGCACAAGAGGAGGGTTGAGTGGGAAAAAAAAAAAAAAAATCTTCTTTACTTCCCCCTTTCTCCATATCCTCAGGAGAAATCATCTCCTGAATAAGCACAACAGAATTAGCCCCACTGAGTCAGATTGCATTTAAATCGGCAAGAGAAAACAAGCATTTTCTCTGTGCGCTTTGCCCACTCTGGGAAGCAGTCCTATAATAACACACAGAGTTAATACAGCACATCCTGGAGCCACACTGGGGTGTCACTGTTTATGGTATTGCCTCCACCACATGCTCACACACACAAACCAAAACCGCCACTGCTATAGCCTCTGTGTCAGTCAGCAGTACAGAGGCTTAAGTAGATGTGCAGCAGATTTGGTATGCAGGAGTTTAATAATTAAGATACAGCCCATGATAAACATCTTACTGAACTTATGTGTGCTCAGATTTGTTGGCTTCTGGCTTGAATTAGGATTTAAACTATGTGATGATTTGCTTTGAAATTGATATTTAGACCTCATGCTAAAGTTGCATTTATCCAATGCGGTGTAATGCATATCTGCAAAGAAAAGGGTGATTTTTATCTATGTATTTGTATCCTCACTGGCACTGCAGTTTGTTATAGCAGTAGGATCTGTCAGTATCTCAAATAAACATCCTAAAAGAGAAAAACCACAAAAAAAAAAATCCCTCACAAGATGCTACATTTTTGAATCAATATGCTTCAGTCCAGAGTGCACACAAACAGTTCTTTCTGTTCAGTTTATCCTGTCTTTTTCTCCACAGTGCTGTCGTTCTCCCATTCCAGTAGATGATACAATTAAAACCTAATGAGAAACATGAGTGTCATACGGGCCAGTTTGTTGTGTGTTCTGTAGTCTGACAATATTTTTCCATTATCCTTGTCCCTCACTCGCCTTTTAGGTCTGGATAATGTCTGTTTCTGGGAGGTCAATGTGGTAATCAAGTCTATGCAGTGGCAGAGCATTTAGGATGGATAAGATTTGGCCTGAGATGCTGTGTTCTGGAAATTGTGGGGCTTTTTTGGTTGGTACTCAGTCTCTGGTTTGTATGGAACTCAAGCTGAGATACAAAACAAAGTGCCTTGTTATTGATTTTGTTGTGATATTATTGGATAAACCTGTGGGTTCTGGTGAGGTGTGAACAGTGTCCAGTATCGTAAATCTAGACCTGTACACTTGCTGAAGACAACAAGGTCTTGCTTACTTTGCAGGTTGTTGTCATTAGCACTAATTGTAGCTGAGATAACTGGGATAAGGATAATCACCTCCATGTTTTTACACACGGTTTATTGTTCTGTGTTTAGAATGAGTCAACTGTATAGTAGTATGTATGGTGTAATATAGACCTATGTCGGCAGGACTTTAGATGACCTGAGTTAATATTAAAGTAGTGTTTCTCAAACTGTGGGCCAGGTCTCCTAGGGGGGAGTGAAGGCTTGCAAGGGGGGCATGGGATCAGTCCTGGGTGTTTTTTTTTTTTTTCTCTCTTCAGGTTAGAACATGTAGCAGGTGGAACTAGTGTTTTAGTGTCAAAGCACCCTGGACTCATTTTAGGGTCGTACAACAAACAAATCTACTGCCATGGTTATCTGGCACTAGACTAGACAAAGAGTTTAGGTTTGGAGAAGGGATGAGGAAGTTAAACAGGCTCATTGCAGCCACTGATATTGTTCAAATATTCATCTTTGTTAACAAAATTTGTTTGTTGTCTAAAAAAAGTAACTTTACTATCATAGTTGTAAGATAATTGCACGTCCTATTTTTTTTTTACTTGGAAAAATATAATTTCAGGGAGCAGTTGTGTTGAGTTTATTTGTATTGTTCAAGCAAAAGTTATTTTTAATTTGAGCAAAAAAATGATTCAAGGAAAAGCAAAAAATATTGTTACAGTATTGATGTTTCCTTCAATAAAAGTTATAACTGCAAAATTCTTACAGTGTTGTTTGGGTTGAGGGGGACCTGGAGATTTGACTCTTCTCCAAAAGGGGGCCTGAGAGAAAAAGATTGAGAACCACTGCTATTAAAATAACACCAGCTTGTCCCATTTTCATCTCAGGTCATTATCATGAGGACATTACAGCAAATTTCACACAAATGTTCTCTTTGACTTTAGAATTTGGTTGTGATGTATAGAGTATGAACCCAAATGCAGACACAACAGGATAAGATTAGTCAAAAAGGGTTTATTGTACCTTAGTACAAAAACACAGAATAAACAAGCAGATAATAGTCCAGTAGTCCAAAAGGAATCCTCTTCTGAACAGTACTCCTAGTACTGTTACTGTGTACTGTGTTACTCCACAGTGTCCAGTATCCAATGGGTGAGACTGAAGGCTTGGTCGGGGACGGTCCAGAGGT
>JAQQZY010000001.1:12860439-12882495 GCA_030068375.1 Ostorhinchus rueppellii
AGGAGGCTGGCAGGCAGGGGTCAACAGGCACAGGTCAAACACAAGGAGCTCAAGGAAACACTGGAGATAATGCTGGAGAGTCAAGTACTAGCCTCAACAATCTGGTGAAGAATGAACAGAGACAGAGGAGAACTGGTTATATAGCTCACACCTGACAAGCCACACCTGGCCCGTCAGGTGTGCAGGATTGGCTTGATTAGAGCAGAGAGAGAGAGAGCTAGGTCAAAGGAGGAGCAGAGATATGACATTGGTGGTAAAAGGTGAAATATCACTGACCTCACATTTGGAATATGTATAAAGAATAAATCTAATTTGGATAAAATGATAAAGTAAGGATATGTTATGTCCATAAGGTCAAAGTCAGCTTCAGAATATTCTACAAAAGCATTTTACTAGGCTACAGTTAGAAATCTAACTAAATTTCACATTTGGTCAAATGCTGTAATGATGTCATTAACACAGTCACTCCCCACTTAAATTCCTTTTAAGTCTTCACTACATATATTTTATGAGACTGGACTGACACAGATGTGAACTGTGGTGGTAGTAATTTTAATTTATATAACCCCGAAATCCCATTTCAGTCGTGCCCCAGAGACGGTATACTCTTAGACCCCTTTTTTGGATTAGAAGCCAGGCCTTTCTGTGTTGAGTTTGCCTGTTCACTCCATCCCAAAGGGGTTCCTCCAGGTCCTGTGGTTTTCCCCACCATTAAAAACTGGCATACAAAGGTTAATTCTCAAGTCAGTGCCCTTGACCGTGGTACTGATGATGATCTACAGTTGGCCTCTGAGTGCTTCCAGAGATATCTCTGCTCCTAATGTGCTAATTGCTAATGCTAATGCTATGTACTGTGTGTCTTAGAATGGGTAGAATGCAGAGACCAAATTTCCATATGAGATTAAAAAGTGAATTGTCTTTATCCTAATATTTTATAGGCAGCCAGGAATCCAATTCTATGGGAAGTAGCTGTGGTTATTCCTAGAAATACACTGAAAAACATTGATCTTTGAGAGAAGATTGCAGTAGAACAGTTGTATTTTTCATCTGAAGTATTTGTTAGTTTTTGTTGTGTAATAGTCTGGTTGTAATTACCTATACCCTTCTCAAAATAATTCAGCATTGAGCAGAGTTAAGAGAAGGCAGCTGGATCTCTGTGTCACACCTACAGTGTTGTTATGAGGCTTATGGGTGTAAGCCTTAAACAGCCACAATACTGGGAATAATACATCTGCCCCTCTACACCCTTGACTAGGGTTACACTTAGCCCAAAGGCTTAGTGTTTTCTTCCAGTGTGTGCCTTGGCCATGTAGTAAACCTTTTGCGTAGAGCACTTGGTCATGCAGACAGTGAATGAATGTGGTTCCAGGTGCTGCTGACAGACCTGTTAACTCATTAGCCTGCACGAAGCAGGATCAGCCACAAACTGAAACTGTATATGTACCAACCTGTAAAGGCCTGGACTAGAGATTAAACTGAATTGAGACACCACAGAGAGTCAGCAGCATGAGGTGAATGATGTTATCGGAGAGCAACATCTGTCTCTTATTGCTGTTACACTGCATCAGGTTTTACGTATACTGTCTTTTTTTGTCAACATATGACCCTGTTGGTAACCGAGAAACAACAGAGAGTCGGCATTTCCATTGTGTTATGCCACAGCTGCTGCTAGTGGCCAAGACAAATTGTGTGACAGGATTGTAAATTGTCATCTGTGCCACCTTTACACCTTTCACGTTTTGTAGATCGATGCATGCAACCTCATACATACTGTATGTAGTTATTTTGGTGGTTATAAAAAGCAGTTATCTTATTTCACCATGCATTGTGCTGAAACTGGGAAAATTAATTAGCTTCATGAATAAAGCGTGTATCAGCTTGTGAAAATAGGGAAAACAAAGTTTGTTTAGTCTTGTTACGCACCACAAAATTTGCTGTCACTCATATTTATTACAATGTTGGTTGTGTCTCAGCTGCCAAGTAACTGGTTCTGTTTTCATAGTGACTGTTTACATAGCCAGCTGTTAATGTTGTTGTTGTTAATGTTAATTGTTTTTATTTGCAGTGAAAATGGCCTAACAAACACTATAGCAACAAGTCCCTAGGCCAAAAGACTTTTTAATGACCTTGTGTTGCATATTTTCACAGAATTAACTCAGAAAGGCAATGTTATCTTATAAAAATGCAAAGTTCTGCTGCTATCCACAGAGACTAGTTGTGTTCAGCTATGTCTCATTTGGCTCTGTCTTTTTTCAGTTGTTTGTTCATGTCACATTACTTACATACTCTAGTCTCTGGTGAAATGCTTATCTTAAGCGTAATTTCTTTTAGTGTCTATAATATATATCCAATATAAAAAGACACTACTGAATTCCCGTCACTGTGTCAAAGTAAAATGATGCCAAGATATTATGCACCTCAGAACAGGCTGATTGATGCTTTTTTTAATCAACATCTATCCTACATTGTCTGCTAAAACACATATGGCACACTCAATCCACTTTGTGTAAGAGATTTTTTTTTTTTTAAATGTAGTTTTAAACACCCAACAAACAGACTGAATGAAAAGTTTGCATACAAGAGTGTGTTCACGTAAATTACGTGCTCTCCCACACTGTGGCTTTGGAGGTTTATCCAGTGTAACAGCATTTTAAATAAACAACTCTTGCCTGAAACAGGGCCTTCTTTGTGGTGTGGCAGATCCAAGCCAGGTCCAGCAGCTGTCATACATGGAAGCAACAGTTACAGTAGGAAATTGAGAATTATGTTGTTAGGACCATGACTTGATAACAGTGTGAATTCAAGTACTACGCACGTAGAAAAGGCCAGTACCTGCCGAAGCTGCCATTCTGAAAAATTAATTCAGCGTGTCATTACAGCTGCAGTTTAAGGTCACATCCTAACACCGTTGTATCTTGGCATGGTTGGGAATTCATCAATGAATTGAGATGTTATTCCAGGGCCAGAACTGAATCAAGAAACTTGGCACCAGCTGACCAAAAACATCCTTTATGACTAGCTGGAGTGGCACGCGGCACAAATGGTTCAGTGTCTACACCCCTTGTCTGCCAGTAAAGGAAGCGTTCTTTCCTTCTAAATTGTTGCCTGATGCTTAGGTGATGATGTGGGAGTCTCTGGGGACACTGTACATACGGCGCTCTCACGTCTCCCATCCCCATATCCTTGCCCCTTCGCACTCTGTACCGTCTGCAACCTCCATACTGACATGCCTTTCTTTCCTTCCTCAAAATATTTGTGCAGCTTAATTATCTGATGTCAGCCAATAGTAAGCTGTCCTGTCCTGTCAAATACTGATGGCTTGTAGTTGAAGAAACATGTTTTTTCTCCATTTTAATTGCAACTAGAGCTAAAGACAGAAGTCAAAAAGCTTGAAAAGTCACCTGTGGGATTTCAGTTGTGTATCCCAATTTCTGGCAAACCAAAAGCAAAGGCTCAGAGACTTTCTAAAAAATACTGGAACTTGACCGAGTATTATTTCAGCATGTAGTAGCAGAAGGAGTTTTCATTCAGTAAATGGGGTTGATTGACTTGGCAGCTGTGAATGACTTGAGTTTCCCGTTTCTGTGAAACATCAGTTTATCAGAGGCTGATGCAAAAGCTTTAAGGAGTTTCCCTCTCCCTCATTTTGTCCTTGTTTTCATTTCATCTTCATTTGTTATTTTGGTTTTGTTTAATTCTGTGTCTTTTCAGTTAAGATAGGAAGTGCACAAGAGCTACCACCACTACTGCAGAATATACAGTATAAAATACCAGCCATGTATCTATGTCTGCAGACACACATTTCAGGTGAAACTGTTGACTCAAATTGTGTTGGATAGTAGATTCCTGGATTTGTTATCAAAGTAATTAGTAAGACTGTGTGATTTTGCTAATTTTTTTCACCATATACTCATTCATAGTTGCGTATTAGTTTAACCCTTAAATGTGTAGAACTGTTTTGCTCTATCAACCTTTTCTAAGTAATTTACTACCATTTATTACCAATGTCCAGTGCATATTGTATGTTTCAGTGAAAATTAGGTATTTTCCTGTTTGATTTACTGACCTTGCAGATGTTCATACAAGCATCAAACAAGTGCAACAAGTGTCTCCAATGTTGACAGTGATGACCACAGTATTCCTGTATTTACTACAGAGTCTCTTAACATCCAAATAACACATATATGATGCCACTGAAATGCTGGGAAACTGCATTTTACCTGAATTATTTAAATGTACTGATATAATTTAAACAAAGTTTTCTTCAGCAGATGCCTTTGGTCACTAGCGGCTGTCTATGTCTTTGAGGATTAAGAAGTTGTAAACTTTGTTGGATGTAAAATGTCTATTCAGCTTTTAGTAGAAATACTTTCAGTTATTTCACTAATTCATCCATCAGTTGAGATTGTTTTGTCATTTACAATTATATGCAGTTCAAAATCTTAATTCCAAGGCAATATTAACTGAAACCTGCAGCCACAGCCTTTAATGTTCGACCTTAACAAATCAAGAATTTGGAATTATTTCAGCAGTTATCTGTTTTTGTTGTTGAGCCAGACCTCTGGATACGCCATGTCAACACAGTGGCTAGCTTTAACAAATCACATAGGCTTCGATCTGGACGACCTTCAAGTCAGGAACTCCTACTGAAGAACTGTAGCCCCTCTGCCAAACACACACACACACACACACACACACACACACACACACACTCTCTCTCGCTCTCTCTCTCTCGCTCTCTCTCTCTCGCTCTCTCTCGCTCTCGCTCTCGCTCTCTCTAGCTCTCTCTAGCTCTCTAGCAGCCCCATCCCTGAAGCCAAGGCTTACATCTTTAAAACTCAGGAACAATAAGGGCTTGATTAAATCCAGAATGGATTCAGGAAGTAGTGAAATCGTTTGAAAGGGCGAGGAGTGCTTCCAACAGCCCACTCCCTCCATCACCACCACTCGTGCGTTGGCAGGATCTGCCTTTTTGAAGTTGTTGACTGCTCTGATGTCATGTGCTGCAGAACCTGTCACTTTTTCATTATGGATAATGTCTTTTATTACACAAAGCATATTGGGAGGTCTGTAATGCAAGTATAAATGCTTTGTGAAAACTTAATAGTAGTAGATTGGTGTATAATCCAAAGCAGAAATTAACTTTGTTGACCTTGTCTTTTTTCTCTTTTCTTTGTCTCACAGAAATAATTGATGACCTCGCACATCTTGTGGACAAAACAGATGACAGGATTCGTAACGAAACACGAAGGGTGAAGCTGGTGGAAACAAAGTCAGCCTCCTGTGGTGAGCCTTCGTTACCTTCACTTACTGTAAAACACAGCTTACTGTTATAGGTTAATCTCTGCAGGACTGGCATTTGACATCGGGTTTCTACCTTCAATACACTGACTTTATATCTGCAGGAGCCAAAATCAGGGGAAAAGTGAAAATACTCCCCTTATTTCTACAGCTCTCCCCTCTCACTCCAAATCCAACCTAAATATAAATATGGGTGAGAGCTTTTCCATAGCCTTCATACAGCCATGGAAAAGTGAAGCCACTTTTCCAAGATTCTGTGTCTTGCCATTGAGTAAAAGTCACATCTGAGAAGCAATCTGTAATTGCAGCTGTCACATGTTAACTGAAAGCTATGAATCTGAAAACATCTATGATCGACCAAAACTTCCTGTCATGGAATAGATCATGGGGTAGATTTTCTACAGCCTGATGTATGATGATTATGATACACTGAAAGATAGAGGGATTTTGTTCATTAATGCCTAAAAACTATTACATGCTATAGCTTTGAAATTCACAGAAACAATTACCAGTATTTACAGTAGGGTGTTATCCTTGACTCTAGTTTTTATAGGGTGACCACAGATCCTTATAAAACCTTATATTTGATTATCTAAATGAAGGCCTCAGTTATCCTTAAAATTGATAATTAATCTTTAAATCTGGCACTCAAAGGTCTTAATAATTCCTCAAATACAACAATCCTGATTCTATATTTGCTTCTTTGTAAGCAATTTATCAAATTTGTGATTAGCATTTAGCCTTTTAGTGTAACAGAGTTTGGAGTGAGTGAAGAAAACAACATTAATTCAAAGGTAGAGGGGTCCAGGTATGAGCTTTAGCAGCTTGAATGTCAGTGGAAAAATTTGTAATATAGAAAAGTAACATTAGCTGGATTAAAACATGGTTAACACTGGTTCGAGTCAGTAATGATGAAATCTGTTCTGTTATTTTTGTGAATGTAAGGTGTTAAATTTGATCAAAGATGCCTTGAAAAATGTCTTTAAAAAGTCGTAAATTTGGCTTCCTCAACCCTATTTTGTTATTGTAGTGGTGTATTGTATTCTACTGTTTATTTTATAGCAGCTGTGGCCTAATTTTGCCAAACACTCCACAGGTTTAATTCACATTAATTAATTAACTGAGAAAGTGCGGTTGTTGCTGCCTTTGTTTCCATTTCTTGAATGAATGGTGCTTAATGGAGCAGAAAAATGACACTGGTGGGGACAGGCCCACTTGGCAGGGGTGTCTTGCCAGTGAATGGTGGGTGGACTGGTTCTGTCTGTCGTGTCTGTCCTGAGCTTTGAGGAATCTTCAAATGTCTAATGAAAGTTGGAAATCAGTTCGTAAGTCATCAGCCTCCCCTGTCTCATCTGCAGATTTGGTGGAGTTGAGTTGTTCACTAAGAGACTTAGTGAATGCATGACCCTCCCTCACCATTACCACAGTTCTGCTTCAGTTTGTTTAACTGTTGTTTTGTCTCTTTCAAAAAGACTGATTTTCTTTTTTTCTCTCAATGAGTAAAGCTTTTCAGAAGGAAAATGTCTGCTGGGAGAGGTGTGTTAGCTGGCTGAAGCTAGTCTATGGAATGTAAGGCGAAAGCCAGGCTCAGTTTGCCCCCTTAAACACCAGACCACATTGCCATGGCAAAGGCTGCATTATTGTGCTAGGGGACCCGACTAACAGGTGGTCACAGACCCAAGTGAAGCCAAATGAAGGCCAGCCCTCAGGATCTTTGGTTTTGTTGGCCTTGTCCCCATGGTGCCCAAGCGTGAGTTTGTTTGAAGATCCCAGAGCTTACATTGTCATGCAAGCAAGACGTTTTCCTTTTTTTTTTTTTTTTCCCTCTTACTTCCTTTCCTCAGTTTCAGGCTGAGGAATATTCATGGAGCGTGTGTGTTTGTGTCTGCTTTTGTGCACATAACACACCTACATTTCGCTATATACCTCATATGTATCTACTGATCTGGCTATGTGAACCAACAGCATTTTTTACAGTGCAGAAGAGTCCATGCAAATCTGTGCAACTCTGTTTGCACAGTATACTCTTCTGCACGCATGTATGTATTGACGTGTGTCAGACCTTCATGGCAAATGGAAAATTCCCCTATGGTCTTCTTCAGTCTCACCTCAATGCTCGCTTTCTTTTTTCCATACCTCTCTGTCATCCCCTTGTTCATCTCTCCAGTTGTTTGACACTTGTCTTTGTGTCAAGCAGTGAAAGAATTGAAAATACTACATGCCGCAGATTGTTTCAACTGCTTTCCCTCATTCTCCATGGCAGTGTGTTTATAATTCCTTAGCTTTAAGGCTTTATTTATTTTTGAAACCATCTCTCTTCCAAAGCCGGCATTTGGTGTTATGTCTCAGCTGAGTCCTTGTAAAGGTAGGAACGTCTAGCTTTGACAGTCGGGCCTACTTAACATAACTTTTGGTAGCTGCCTCATAAAGAAAGAGGCATTTTATTTTTCAGAGACCAACGACGCGCCACAGGTTAAATATAGAGCCAAAAACACATCCTTCACTTTAAGTTTATTGGTATTACAATCACTGTGGAAGTTGTTGATAAAACATTTTACGTGCCTGCATGATCTCCAGTAAGCAGTTAAAGCTGGAGAAGTATAAACTGGCCAGTGGGAAGGCTCATACCTTCCAGAGGAGTGACAGATCCACGTTTTCCTTGGCCATGTGTATATGCTTTTTAATAATATCATTATTGCGTTTTACATCCACCAGTTTTATTCTTGTGATACTTCATGGGCAATAGTGTCAAAGGTCATCATTCACATTGTAGAAACAAAGTAACATCTAGCCATTTGATTCACTGATTACATCAAACAAACTGGTATAAAAATTTTTTTTTTATCATGGCTTAAATCACTATTACATCTATACTGTTACTGTTACCCCACCTCCCAAAGGGGGGCAAGGGGTATTGTTTTTGGTTAAATTTGTTCGTGTGATTGTTAACACTCTAGCAGCAAAACTTTTTGTTGAATTCCTACCAAATTTGGTTTATGGATTGTCAGTGACCCAGAGTGGATATCATTACATTTTGGGAATAGTAGGTCAAAGTTCAAGATTTTTATGATTTTTTAAAATCTTCCCATTTACTTATATTGGGCAAAATATGTTCAAGGGGTGGGGTTTGCTGTGGCTCGCATCACTTGTTTTCCGTTGTATTTAAAATACTGTTAAAATTTTAAAAGTGTAAAAGAATCATCTGGATGTTAAAGGGGGTGAACTGAATATTTTATTTTATGTGCAAGCAGTTATTGCCCAGTCCAGCCCAAATCAAAAGCTCAATTTTTAATGTAGTTCATTGGTCCCACTAAAACTACTTAAACCTCATTCACAGAGTCATTACCACTTGCTTTGGTTGATGTTGGTGGGAATTGAGGAGTGGAGGCTTTGAGTGGGGTTGGATTAGTATGGCAGATTAGTCTAAGGGACCAAAAGGTCTCTTCAAGAGTGGTGTGAGTTCCCCAAGTGCTCGACTGGCCGATCTCAGCAGAGCTAATCCTCCGTTTGTCGAAGGCCACTTCTGCAAACTCATGAATGTTGCAGGTGGCTCGCATCTCAAGTAGATTTTTACTGTTTCGACTTGAGGGGGTGGGAGGGTGAGGGGCAGCACTTTTAGAAGACGTGCATGTAAATTAGAGTGTGCTACACCAAGTCTCCGGTTCTGATTTGGGAGTTGTCAGGGAGAAGCTAAATTGGCTCTTTAGGGAAGTCGAAATTTGAAGACTCTGTCATCTTTGTTCCAACATACTGGACTGTTGAAAAGTATAAATGGCAACTGAATATGTTCCACAGAGTTGATTAAAGATTTTCTTCAAGGAATACATCTTCTTAATGATGTTTCTGCATCTAATATTTCTCTCAGTGGCAAGTTAAATAAAACTTGCCTCAAAAATGTATAAATATTTGAAACCTTTTACACATTTAATTGTTGCCAAGACTTTCTGCTCTTGTTATTGTGCCCACACCACAAAATTACACTAAGGTGTATATAGTTTCATCCCTGAATATTTGACCCTGACACACACCACTTCAATTTCTGTGATTTATTGGCAGATCATAGGGATAAATGCATGATTTTAATACGATATTATAACAAGCAACATTTTTAGTTGATTATCTAACTAGTATTTAAGCCGCAGGTTATAAACAAAAAGTGAACAAATTTCTCAAAGCTAAACACTGTTGAAAGATTTTGTCCTATTGAATTTTACTGAGAGATAAATGATGAGTGTCACCCTAACTCCGTTAACATAAAAAAACCTCTCTTTTCTCCTGAGGTCATTCCTGCTGTTCATGGTCTAAAAGGTTTTTTTGAACCATAAGGGGGAACAGAGGAAGTAGTGAGAAAAGTTCAGAGGTTGTCTTCTCTCTCTCACTAATTATTCATTGTCTGTGCAATTTGTCTTACTGATGTGTCTGAAAATTGCAGAGATGGGAAGAACCCAGACTCTGGCCTCCGAAGTTCCTGGGTGGTCAGTCTATCAGCAGACACCAGCGATCAGCCACAGCATCACTGTCACAGCAGAGGCCTAATCTATTTGGCAAGCAACTGCCATTATTGTCTTTAGTCTCTGGAGGCCTTCCTGAGGGTCAGGAGGAGGTTGTTTAGTTTCTGAAGCAGAGACAGCCCAGAAGGAACTGGAGCCCTAATGTGGCTGATATGACTGTTTGTTATGTGACAGTGGAGGGTGTACAGTGGGTCTGTGTTAGACAGCTCACTATTTATTTCTATTGTTGCTATGGTGTTGTCAAATTGAGTTGCTGACAGATGTTGGACCAGACTGAATGAAGTTGTGATGTCTGAATCTTACACGGACTGGGCGTTGGTTTAGTATCATTTCCACCCAAACAAAGATAATTGCTGGGAATTTGTGTATGTCTATTTGCTTTTGGTGTGAGGCTTTTAAAGAGCCATCACAAGAACTATTGGAGCGAGTGTTTCTGCTTTGACATTTCTATTAAATTCACATGTGTAAGTTATCAGGAGGAGAAGTTGCCCTGTCAAGATCAATGATGACTTCCAACATGCA
Source organism: Ostorhinchus rueppellii (assembly GCA_030068375.1). Taxonomy (NCBI): domain Eukaryota; kingdom Metazoa; phylum Chordata; class Actinopteri; order Kurtiformes; family Apogonidae; genus Ostorhinchus; species Ostorhinchus rueppellii. The sequence continues at coordinate 12,870,774 of JAQQZY010000001.1, forward strand.
TGTCCTGCATAGATGCAGTGCATGGGAACGCCTTCTTTACACTGGAATTGAGTCCAGTCTGATTCAATATTGGTACTTCAACGCGATCCTGATGTTTTTTTTACTCATCGGTAGGGCTGCAACTAAGGATAATTTTAATAATTGATTAATCTCTAGATTATTTTAATAACTAATTGATTCATCGGATAGATAGAAAGACTCAATTCTCAAAGATTGGTATTTAACCTTAAGCAGTATAGGCTGCAGACAAGTCACGAATTATTACATCCTCTTTCCTTATGGCTTCAGGTATAGTTAGTGAGCACTAGCCCACTACCTAGACTTGTTATAGCTGAAGACTAGGCTTCAACCAGCTCTGGTAGGTAATGTTAGTCTCTTGGCCTGACAAATGGAGATGGATGAAAATGTTATAATTATGACGACAGTGTCCAACTGGAGAGCAGGCTAAAGTAATCACGACACGTAGGCTATCTTAAGCTAGGTTTACATTATGTTGGCGGTGGCCACGCCAGGCGTTTGCTCAAAATGTGGTATGAGGTGGGATTTTGGCCATTTTTATCTCCATATTCAAGTTTTGATACATTAACAGTGCACTACGTTTCAGGCAAACAGGGCTACTGTGGCCAACATGAACATAATGTAAAGTTTTAAAAATTTGTCCCGGCATCCAAAGCCTCAGCGATGCTGCTCTGTTACACGACACAGTATGCGGGCATGCCTCAATACTAACATGCTCAAGACCCAACGGACTGACTGCCGAATTCGTTAAGAATCGATTTGGATCAATTAAATCGATCTGTTGTTGCAGCACTACTCACTACGCTGTCAGACTGACCTTTCTGATTCATTCACTGATTCTGAATCCATTGTGTGAACCCAACATAACACCACTGGAGACTTTGCATCAGAGTGGTCTTTAGACCACGTAGCACAGAAAAGCAAGATGACTTTGCTTCTTATTTTGCTGTTGAAATGCTGAACATTGTGGCACGTTAGCTGTTCAAGTCAGAATTGGGAGGTCTATATGTGATGCTATCATCCAAACATTATCTATGAGATAAAAGATGTGTCCCTATAACATTAATAATTGGCAGACAACCACATTCAGTTATTTAAGCTGTAGTAGATTGGTAAGTTTCTACTTCCATAAACCAAATGCGCTGGGCTCAAAGAATTAACAATATACAAAGAGAAGAAATCACTTGTAAATACTGGAGAACAAACAAATGAGACAGACAGCGAAAGTCGACAGTGTTAAAGAAGCACAAAGACACATGGACCCCTTGCAGCCGTTCACCATATCTTGGCAAGGAAATCAACATCAGCCTTACATTTCATGAGACCACCACGACCACTGCAAGCAATTAGTTCAGCATGGCTTATATCTTGCTCCGTCTCTCTCCCTGTGGGAAAGACGACCAATTAGGCGGCTGAGGGGAACGCAGGCAGAGAGCGCCAAAGAATGAGAGAAATGTAAACCCAAAGTGAAAGGCTGGGGAAAATACCAGCCGCATGCTAAATAACAATGGACAAGTTGAGTCAGTGAGGGGACTGTCGACAGCCCCCAAACCAGCCAGAGATGCAGTTGTTTGAAATCTTCACTCCTGTGCCGCTCTCAGTGGAAGGGACGGCGTGATTGTGGCCTTGGAGAAAGTTTTCCATATCTGATGTGTGTGGCCGAGTTGGTGGTATAAGTCATTGAGTGTGTGTATATATATATATATATATATATATATATATATATATATACACTAAAATGACAAATCTAAAAGGCATTCAAAAGTTTATGATGCGCGTGATATGAGCCACCCACTGTTGCCCCTCCCTCGTACCACTTTAAAAATGTTGAGAATTTGGAATAGCTGAACATAATTGTGGCATACATGACTTAATTGTCAAAGTTTTTTTGTTCATGTAACCTAGATTCATTGATTTTAAATTTTTTTATTTTTTATTTATTTTTTTTCTTTTTGGGCCCTTGGAACCTGTAAATACTACAGTACTATTACCTTTTAGTTAAAGCAAATGTGTCAACATCCAGTTGCCTGTTTTATAGATCCAGCACAAAGCAACATTAGCTCATTTTAAGCTAAAAAAAAAATAAATAAATCGGACACTGGGTTTATCAGTCTTTTTTTTTTTGGGCTAAAAACCGCTGCCTGCAGAGACTAGAAAAGAGTTTGATGAAAGCAACACAACGGAGCCAAAACAGGAAGATTGTGGGCTGTAAAACTGAAACAGTACACTGAAAGATGTTTAAAATATTCCAAAGAGCTGAAGTGAGTGCAGATTTGTGTTAAAATTCAGTGTTATTCAGATGTTTTATGTTATACACTGAATGTCCATTTTTTTAAAGATATATTTGATGAATTTCAATGCAAATGTATTGAACCTTTCAACCCGAATTTCAGAAGATTTCCAAAAGAAAATTCAAATTTGTGCATCAACTAGACTAATGTGGATGTTGAGAGCTCTTTCTTCAACGTCATGGTTTAAAGCCTTACCCGTTTGACTAATATTCAGTATTTCTACTATAACTCCCTGTGCTGAGATGTTCATAGACGTAACAGATCTGTTCTGAAAACCTAAAGCTGGCTTTAGCTTTTGCACATTGAACTGAATCAAACCAGTTCTTTGGATTATTTTAAGATCTCCCTCAGACCCTTTATCTACCTTTTCTTTGAGAAGCTGTCTATAGATGGTGCTGTTTCATTTCTGTTTTCATCAAATATGATATTTTCCGTTAATTTAATAATAATGGATTAGATTTTTATTGCGCTTTTTAAGTCACCCAAAGCGCTTTACATTACTGATCCATTATTCATTCACTCTCACATTCCTCCTCTGGTGGTGGTGAACTACATTCATGGCCACAACCACCCTAGGGCCAGCTGATGGAGGCGTGGCTGCCAATTCATGCCTATGGCCCCTCCAACCACCACCAAACATTCATACACCAGTGTGAGTGGCACTGGAGACGAGGAGGGTGAAGTGTCTTGCCCAAGGACACAACGGACTGACTAGAACAGGTTCGAACTGCCAACCCTTGGACGTTATTGGACGACCCGCTCTAGCACCTGAGCCATAGCCGCCCCACAAGGCATTTTACATTAATGAATGTGACGTGCCTTTAATCTGTTTCCATTCACATTCACCTTTCATAAATACACCAAATGTTCCACCTTCTTTCAAGCATGCAAAACCTTTTTTGCACTGTTGTTCTTCTTTGTTTTGTGTTTTTTTTAACCATCTCTGCTCTGTTTTGTTTGTTTTGTGCAAATGCAAATAAAAACAGCTGGACACAAACACACCTGATAAGATGATATGAAACCTCAGCTGTATTCTCCATTCTGCTGAAATGTCTTTCACTCTGTGGGACTTTTTTTTTTTTTTTTTTTAAACTAAAGATGAACATTCCATCTATAGTGGATTAAACCACAGTTTTTTTGTTGTTTTTTTTCCTATGGGTGGTGGCTATAATAAAAACTGTAATATTTTCAGGTCCGGGGGGTAAAGACCTTTGATGAAGTGTGAGTGAGCTTTTGCACGTTTTTCTCTGCTTCCATAGTATCAGTGAAAAACAATGATTATCCTCTCAAGGCAGAATCAGAAACATATGTCTATCAAAGTGTGCAATCTGTGGCAATAAAGCTTTTGCGGCTGTTGAACGCATGTAAATTGCATTAAGTCATCAAGAGAAGAATGGTGATATGCTGCGAGGGCATAAGCACTTGGGACTCACGTTAGATCAAGGACTTTGAAAATTAGCAGTGAGGTACGTAGGCTTCTTACCTCTTCCAAGTGTATTCCCTTGTGGCCTCGTGTCTCCTGCGCTCCCCTCCTTCTGCCTCAAATCAGATCTAGAGCTCCTCGGCCACTTGACATTTGAGACGGTGAGATTAAAGTTAAAGAGAATTTGTTAAACTACAAAGATTTTATAATGAAGATGAAGAAATAAAGTCAAGTCAGATGGATCTTTTTTTAATATTTAGACCTGGTAATTCTGCTTGGAAACTGCTCGTGGATTTTATTTATTTATTTATTTTTTGTAAACTTTACATTTTGCATCCTGATTTTATACAGACAATAAGGTTCTCAGTATAGAACAAATGATTTTTGAAGAAATAACTCAATTGTAGAAGAAATGATTCAATTCCTTTTATCAGTTCATTGAAAATTAACACATCAGATAACCCTTAAAAACCTAGAAGTATGTATGTGGCTGTGTCTACATTTAATGTTTCTCTGGGATTTATCACCATTTATTATAATATCATTTGCATTTTGTGTATTTCAATCAAAATCAGTTTTTTTCATACATTTAATTTACTGGTCATTCATTCATTCATAATTTACTGATCAAATACATTCAAAGGTTTAAACTAAAACAGGGAAAACAAGAAAAAAGTGACTTTTTAGCAAAATATATAATTACCTGAACATAGAAACAAACATCTAAAACTACTGTCATTTGTCAAAGAACATGGGTTTTATTGGTGAATGGGTGTTACAGAAGGTGTTGGTATTTCCATGTTCACTACAGTGAATGTCCAAATCTGATGACGATGAAGAACTGTATTTTACCTGAATTAAGTATGTTGATAGGATTAGTGGTTCAGATATTATTAACAGGGTGCTTATGCTGGTCTTGAAAGTTTTAAAATATTTGGAATTTTAAAAAGCTGTTTTCCAGACCTTGAAAAGTCTGGAATTTTGTGTGAAATTCTTAATTTCTTATGGAAAAAAGTGTCTCTCATAGTTGAATTTTAGCGTACGCTCAAATCACATGATCTTGTAAGATAAGAAATACATGAGGAAAGCATCTAAAAAAACTTCATATAATTTCACTAACCAGTCAGTACTGGGATGATTCTAGTGACTATTTGTGTGATATCCATGCGCTTTTGTGATTTTCAGATGTTTTGAAAGCGTTTCTGTCAGTAAAACATAATTTACTGCAAATTATGCATGCATTCATTCATACATTTATTAAAATGAACTTTTCTACTACACACAACAGGTATAATGTCAACCAAAAAAATAGCTACACAAATATAAAAGGACATAATAAAGGAGGGGAAAAAATAGCAGTTTGGAAAAAGTCTAGAATTTTTATTTGGGTAAAGAGCAAACACCCTGTATTAAATATTTTAGACTAGTAGATGCCTTTGGTTGCAGGTGTTTATTTAAGTTTTAGGTTGTTAAATGTTTTTTTTTTTTTTTTTGTGCATCAAATTCATAATACTCACCCCTAAACAACCTTCCTAAACATGTTACTCAAATCAGGGTTCCCACGGGGTGTTAAAAAGTCTTGAATTAACAAATCTGCATTTAATACCTTAGAAAAGTCTTTAAAAGGTATTGCATTTGTTTTGGTCGGTCTTAAATTATGTTTTCATAAACTTCTCGGCCATATTGTGTTTAAATGTGTCTGTTAAATGTCCAAACTGCAAAGACAGTCACATTAGTCAACTCGGTTCTACGCGTTCCAGCCTGATAATTTATACTGAATTTAGGAACCAGTTATCACTAACTTTGCAGCCCCAGGTGAGAAATGACTCAGAACGGTGGGAATTAAGGTGTTGGAGTAAATCAATACATTTTCTTAAATTCCACAAGTCAAGAATTGTTGCCAGCATGGCCATGAAATAGGCATTACATTCTGTTCTAAATAGTCTTTAAAAGGTCTTAAAAAGTCTAGAAATTCTGTTCAATACAAAGAAAGGGTAAGTTTGATGTAAGGAGACTGTAGACTTGTCTTGGTTGTTTCCAGTGTCCTCTAGTTGAAACGCACATGTGCCAGTATGTGGGTTTACCAAAGGAAGCCTGCAGCGGGCATGTCTGCGGAGGCTGGGTCTGACCTGGTTTTCTCTCTTGTCTTCTCAGGGATGCTGGTGGTGATCGTGCTGCTTCTCATCGCCATCGTAGTGGTCGCTGCGTGGCCTGTGTAGCTGAAGGGGACGTGAGGATCATGGACCTAAGTTGGATGACTCCTTATGTTACAGTTATGGAGTTGAATGCAAAACAGTACACACACACACACTGCAAGCACCTTATCTCTTTTGGTTTTATTTTCATCTTGCACCTCATGTAAAAAAACAAAAAACACCGCAGATCCAAGTAATGTGAAATGAAGACCAATTCTTTGTGTAATGTAAAGCTCAAAACAGTTTAACAGTCTGTTGGTAGAATGAAGGTGACGACAAAGAGTTTCTTTTTTTATGCATATTGTATAAGTTGTTATTTTTAATAATCTGATGACAATGACTACACCGCTATAATTGTAAGTATTGGGGAGAATGTGTTTTGCTTGGACCGTGATTAATGTTGATCCAACAGTAGGATGTTCCGCAGGTAGCAGGAGCTTTCCTTTCATGAGCGCGTGTCTGTGGGCTGAGCTGTGCCTCACACTAGGGGACAGTAATTCTGCAAGCTTTGCGATATTCCCTCTCACTTACGATATTTACCCGTGCTTCACTCTAGCTGTAATGTTATGGATTTTATACTGTTTATAGAATAGTTCCCAGCCAAAACAAACAGCTTGGCTGGGACATGGCTGTTTTCTTTCCCTGTAAATCAGTTGAGTTGGTAATTTCTAATAAATGACATTTCCAGTTAATAGTCCTCGGTCTCCTTTCTGTCTGCAGTTACACTCGGGGCTCACGCTGCAGAATTGCGGTGTTTTGCGTTGTGATTTAGGTGAGGTTTGACCAAACTTCAGCATACTTCCATATTTCCATCATGAAACCTACCCACTGTTTTATTTCATGTACTTACAATATTACATGGTAATGATTTACTGAGGAAAATGCGATTGTATCCTATAGAATAAAGCTGACAGCAGAATAAATTAATACAAACAGCAGAGGCCAGTATTTTTTCAAAGTAACAAGAGTTTATTTCATCTGAAAATCTGAATTTAGTTCTACCAAGTTGGTGTGTTCAGTAGTTATTATTTCCTTCTTTAATGGCAAAGACCTAAACAACCACAAACATGTAAAAAAAAAAAAAAAAAAAAAAAAGTTGAAAATGACAATAAAATTCACAATGTCTTGTGTCATTAAATATATTCATATATAATAACCATAATATATTAGTACGCATTGTAAAACAACATTGCAAAAAGTCTTTGCAATGGTGACAACTAAACAACATTTACAATTCATAGTATGAACACAAAGCAATGCTTTGACAGATGTGTGTATAGAATTTCATCAGGAAGCTTGTCAAACCATTGCTCAGGAGACAGATCTAAAATTTACAGCATGAGGCTACAGACACTAGAGAGGTGTGATTATGGATTAACTGGGCCAAACAGAAAAGCACTGACCTGTAAGGCTGAGTTTAACAATAAAAGGCAGGAACATGACTTAGTGTGTGAGAACATGTGGTCATGACGTTTGCTGGAGACCAGTACATACTGTCTTATAGCATCATGTTAAAATCACAATCATTTGATTGATTGTACAGTGAAAAACCAGCACCCTCCCAAAAAAAACTCTTAATGTAAATACTGCGAAATACTTCAGCAACAAGCTCATACGTTCTTTGTCATTTCAATTGAACCCAGGTGACTGTGATTTTGAGGGTCTAAGAGGCCTCTTTTCAGCATCTTGAAAGCTTTTCAGTCCATTCAGAAAAATCTTGGACATTATTACTTGTTTTTTTTTTTGTTATGACCATTTTATAACAAGGGCAAGTAGAAAATTCACTGAATTAATCCCATGTGTCTCTGAAGTGGACCTTTTTATGGTTTTGATTTGTGCCATTTAACAGTTTAAAAGGTGCTAAACGTGGTTTGTACACAACAAATACTGGCAACATCAAAGTGTTGCTGATAGTGTTTTGGGATGGACTGAAAGGAATCCCAGTTTATGATACATTAGATACACTTTAACAAACCTGAGCTGTGTTATTACCGTGCATTCCTCAGAGAAATGGAGAAATCCAAGCTGAACTGCATACAAATAAATGAGCAATGTGGTTTGAATCAAGCAGCGTCAAGTGACTGAACTACATCTCCTTTGCAATTCCTCTGTTTCCTCCTTTTGCAGGTGTCGAAGTGAAGAGAATGAAAATGACAGGTCAATGGGGAGACTGCAGCTTCTTACTGGTCACACAGCATCCTGTAGTGAACCTACAGTCATGCATTGTCTTCTTAAAAGAGAGTGAGGACTGTAAAGGTATTTAACTACAATCTCATAGCAGGGATTTGAACACAGAACCCTCCTGCAGGTTTGAGGGCTCTGCTAAATAATTCTAGTCTTTTTCTAGATAAAGACAGGGTCATAGAGAGATGTTGAGCACTTTTTGAAGGAACTGTTTTATGTTTCTGCACCAGATAAAGTAAAAAAAAAAAAAAAAAAGGGACTATGCTCATCTTTATTGGCCTAAAAATGTGTTTGGAAAGTTCACAAAATATTCAAGTAAATTTTAATTTTTCTTGAACTGGTTTAAAGAAATTGAATATTATTTTACATGTAACTCTGGGAAATTGTGCAGAACTTAAACATCCTTTTTTTGTGCAGCAACCTCATTTTTATACCATTCTGGACTATCATCATCATGATAACATTTATGACTGCTCACTAAAATGTTAACAAAGAAGGAAAGTTGATTAAAACTAAATTAAAAGCTTTGACATGTAGTAGCCACTTAATAACCCATAGTCATTATTTTTATTGGAAAAACCTAAAATTGGTTACCGTTTCTTCACATTTTTTTTGTTCCGTTATTAATAATCATTGTGGCTGGCCTCTTATCTTTTTTTTTTTTCTTTTTTTTTTTATAATTTGTTTTTAACTCTTGAAATGAAAAGCCATCAGTATTTTTAAATGCATTACGTCCTCCTGGTGTAATTATTTTAAAATTAGTACCATCAGCAGCTCTACGTAGTAAACATCGCAGTCCCATGCAAAAAAAAAAAAAAAAAAAACAAGCGAAAAACCAAAACATGATCAGCGAGGATTGAAAAGCCAAATGTATGAGTAAAAATACATGACATATTTTGGGTGGAAAAATCTAGAGGTCAGTTCTGTGTCTTTAAAATCTGTGAAATCTTTCCCGCTAAATATTCTGAAGAATATGCAGGGTTTTTTTTTTTTTTTTTAACTTGTACGTACCTGAATCTGTGCAAAGTGGAAAGAGCAACAGACTGGCAGCTAAATGTAATATGCATTTATAAAGAGTTAGAAAGAATATTTTTATGGCACTGTTCTCTAAATCAGTCCTATATTTTCACTATTCTGAACACTTCAATATTTAGAACAGTGAAGGCTTTTGACAGATCGTTTTTAGCAAAGGATACAATAAGAAAAACCATACAACGGCAAAAATTGCAGTGGTAATTAAGTGTTTTGTTTTTTGTTTTTTTCTGTCATTTTTGCACCAGGAGAAAATGTCCATAAAATAAAAACATAAAATATAATGGATTCATACTGGGATAAAGAAAACAAACACAAATAACTTTATATACTGGTAATAGGTGCAAATTCGGCAAATCCACAAGAGAGGCAAACCTCGAAGTAAAATAAACCATAAAACCAAATCTGCAGGGTGAGCTCCTTCAACAAAAGTTCACTAGAAAAAAAAAAAAATCATCCTAAATAATTCTCTTCATGCTTCTACACAAAAAAGCAGCGACATAAACAGTCTTTTCTGTCTTTTCTCTGTCTGTAGTCCTCTGTCTCTCACTTTTTTTTTTTTTTTTCACCCGCTCGGCTTTTCTTCTCTCCCCTCTCTGTCATCCTCTCCGTTTTTCTGCTTATGGCTTCTTGCACTTGCCTTTCTTCTCTCGCTGCTGGAACTTCCTGAGCCTGCGCGCCCACGTGTCCCTCCACTGGATGACCAGGCTGCCTTTGTCTGCCACCACGCCGCTCTGACCGGGGGAGTCCTCGTCATTCCCCAGAAGTAGGTACTTCTTCCCAGGCTTGATCTTTGGACATTTGCAGGCCACGTCCTTGGCACGGACCCACAGGAACTGGTCCCCGCGGCGGATCCGGCTCTCTCCTTGTTTGTAGACTGAGATGATGTTGACGGTGAACTTCCACCACTCGCCGGCTTTGTCTGCCTTCAGAATATGTACTTGGACGGCTGCAGAGGAGAAGACCGGAGGACATGAGAAAATGCATCCGCATTCACTTTCAACGAACATCCCACGCACAAACTATGTCAAGATAAGAGATTGCGACTGGGGGTCTCAGGTAGAGATTAGATTAGGTAGAACATTACTGATCCTTTGAGCAGAGCTGTCAGGAAATTAAGGATCCAATAGCAGCACAACACTGGATACACACACAAGAAATAACACAAGTAAATAACAAACCAATAACTTTAAAAAAGAAAAACAATATTGGAAAAAAAAAGGCAATTGCACATTGTGAAGTACATGTAGAAACAAGTTGCAAAGTGGTAATAATAAAGTAATAATAATGATGATGATAATAATAATAATAATAATAATAATAATAATAATAAGCTAATTACATTTTTTGTGTGTGTATAAATGGGTGCTTCTATAAAACTGGTCCCTAAAATAGGACATGGGGGGAAAATTTCAAACCAGATGTAGACTAATGTTATGAAGCAAGTTTAGGAGCACTTTGGGTCTGTTTTAAAAGTAAATATTTGCTGAGATAAAAGAGAAACTTTTTTTCAGATAAAACACATTTTTCTATTGTTTTTTTAGGGGAAAAAAATACAGACATGAAAATTACGTGCTGCTAAATTTTTTTCTTACTTTTTAAATTCTCTCACAGGTACATTTTGAGAATTGAACTAATTATGCAAGGCAGAGTGTTTCACAAAAATGACCGCTGTTGCCAAATCAGTCCCGATTTATTAGTTGAACTGGACAGGTTCTGCGTGTAACACGAGTGGACACGATGTGTTACACATGAAACCTGGCATGAGACTTCTGATTCATGAAAAACCTGCATGTCTGGATTAGAAAAACCCCTAGGATCATCAAATTTAACACGGTGTCTTTATCTGTAGTGCTATAAAAGACCATTTCAAACCATGTTTTCAAGATCAAATCCACTGACACCTAGGGAGGTTTTCATGTCCAAATTTTGGTCGTGGTTTTGGCCCCAATATTTTATTAAGAATGCATTAATTTTTGGATAGCTCAGAGCAAGAGTATAATTATTTTGCATTTATCTGAGGTTATCATTAGGTACATCCTGGGGAAATATATTTAAAGTTATATTAAGGTGATAAGAGTAATAGTAGTCAACATGTAGTATACATATACATGTAGTACATAAGAGTACTCAGCATCTAAAAGAAAATACACCACTCTGCTTTGTTCGTTTCTTTCTGGAAAACTGCAGAGAAATATTACAACATACATGGTACTGAATTTCTGCACAGCAGGTCACTTAACTCTTAGCGCTTAGCTCACTTCCTGTTATTGTCCTCTGCTTAAGTTTTATACGTCACTTCTGTTGTCTGCAATTTTAATTGTGTTTAAACATGCATAAATGTAAAAGAACGAAATACATTAGATTAACCTGTAAACATGCAGGAGGAAATCCAGGTGTGTTAATCTGATTTCTCATAATCAGATTATCCTTTTTACATGATCACTTAAGTAATCTGACAACTCCAGAAATGGGATCATGACAGGAGTATTGGTGCGCATGTAAACTAGATAGATAGATAGATAGATAGATAGATAGATAGATAGATAGATAGATAGATAGATAGATAGATAGATAGA
>JAQQZY010000001.1:12922013-12932968 GCA_030068375.1 Ostorhinchus rueppellii
GTGGATGAAAGTACAAACACTGCCTTGGCGGAGGTCTGTGCTCTCCGAGTGCTTCTCTAGTTTATTTATTTATTTTTGTATTTTATTGTTCTTATAATTTTGAGTTGGAGAGAGTGAAAGTAGAGAACTTAACTGTTGTTCTTCCCTTTGTAAAAAAGCTTCTGCCAAATGCATAAATGTAAATGTATGCGTATGTACCTATGGATGTGTAGATCTATGTATGTGGGTAGGCATATGTACATTTGTGTGCGTGAGTATGTGTATGTACGTGTGTGTGTGTGGAGGTATGTCTGTATGTATATATTTTTATTTTTATGTATATTTTTATTAGTGCTGTTAACCACTTAATTTTTTTTTTACACCTTTATTTATCATTTTTCCAGATAAACAACAGTGACATTATTAAAGCATTTCTTACAAACGTTGTGAACATCCCACCGCCCACCCCATCCAGGTGGCACCCCCACAAATACATATAATCCACGTAAACACACGTATACCAAATGGACAAAAAAACACCAAAAGAGAAAAAGGAAGTGAAAAAAAAGGCTCAAACCAATCAATGTTGATCATTAACTGCTTAACATTTTTAATCAGATTAATCACAGGGTCGCTGTGGATTAATCCTGATTAATCACAATTAAATATAATTTATTTATAATCTACTGTATATGAATTGGTTTTCATTTTTTATGAGCAGACTCAAGATAGAAGGGACTATATTTGCACTTAATGTGTTTGTCATAAACTGAGTCATACATTAGCTGAAGTGTTAGCAGAATCCAGTAACGTATGCTCCAAATTAATGTGGTATTTTAAGATGGAAGTGCTTCGGTGAAAAGGAAACTCCTTCCTGCAGAGTGTGGATAATACTTTATGTTGGTCAACTGTTCCTCATGTTTCTGGATCAACTTCCTGTTTGTTTATGCTCGATGCTAACTCTACTTAGACAAACTGACCAAATGTGAGACGTTCAGAGTCATTCTGTGCTGCAGTTGGCTTAATTATGTTAAAATTTTTAATCAGATTAATTATGATGATGGATTAACACACGTTAATGTGTTAATTTTGACCACCCTAATTTTTTATATATTTTATTTTTGCACCATTGGATGAATGCATCCTTCTATTTCATTTTGTTTATGCAGTGACAATAAAGACATTCTATTCTATTCAAAAGTGAATCATATTGTGTTAACTATAGCATGTGCTGCCATAAAAATGACCAAATACAGTACATGTGCAGATAAAACAACATGAAATTGTGGTAGATGTTCTGTGTCGTACTAAAGTAGGACTAAAATACACAGACACTTTTTATTTCTTTTTTATTTCTTCATGCTACGCCAACGTTCTCTGTAGATTTTAACCTTGGAAATGCAGATGCAATTTATGGATCAGCTGGATGAGCCCAGAGCTGAGTGGTTTGGGGTGCAAACACCCTGAGAACCAGTCCCTCATTTCCTGTCTCTTTAAAATAGCAAGTAGAGGCAAAAAAATGCCCTCAAATATCTGTATCCCCTCATACATAGGAAAGTGTTCTTCTGTCTTCTGATTCGCCATTAAGTAGAAATCTAAATCCAACATTTTCTAACTTTAAATATAAATTTGAAGCAGGTGTTTATTTGTCTCTATCTCTGCTGTCTGTTGAAACACATTTGCTGAACAAGACAACAGCACAGTGTAATGTATACATTAAAAAAAAAAAGAAAAAGAGGTGGAAGGAGCTGTAGGAGACTAAACCAAATAAACTCTCAACAGAACCATGGTGATATCATTCCTGGCACCTTTTCAATCCTAAATATCTGAGACACAAATAGTTCAGAACGTTTAGTAAGTAGTTCAACCACACATGAAAAACATATTCAATGTTATTGTTATTATTATTATTATTATTATTATTATTATTATTATTATTATTATTATTATTATTATTACCAACATCTAGAACATGAAACTGATCTTTCTTTTGTTACTTTCCTACTTTCCTTTAGCAACTTAACCCTTTCATGCATGAATCATGAGAACCTTAATCAAGAGTGTTTTTATTCCTCTTTATGTATGGAAAAAAAAACACTATGTGATTTTGTTTTTATGAACCTATTTTTCATGGAGTTACAAAAACGTTCTCTCAGCTGGACACCATGTGTTTACTTTTTGAAGCAAAGAAACATATATCTATTGACATACTGTGTGTGAAAACTGTGAAATAAAAACATTTTTAACACTGCTGATCTGATGTTTTCTCACATTTTAAGATACTATAAAAGTAGTTATTACTCACTCAGGAAATATGCACAAGAAAAACCTTTTTGTTTAATGAAAATGTTAATTACAGTTTAATAACAATTAGCAATTGAGTTCCACTCAGACATGTTACTGTAGCTCAGGTTGATCAAAAACAGGACGTTACAGTAATGGGATGAAATGCTAAGTATGGGATGGTGCGTAAGTGTCCACTGTACTGGATATGGAACTAAAACAACAAAACCCATGAATATAGAAGAGAACAGCTGTAGAATAACTGTCCACTGTGGTGACCAGTATGCATGAAAGGGTTAAAATGGCTCAAATAACAGGAGCACTGCTGCAGATGCATACATACAGATTTTACAGCCAGTGGGTTTCATTTCATTTTTCATTTTTATTCGTTATTTCATTCATTGTAAAATAAAAAAAAGAGTTAATTTAGTTTTTCTAGAAGGTTTTCTGTGCATCAGTGGAGACAAACAAAACTACTACTATTAGTCTAATGCATGAAATAAATATAAATATTTGCATGAAGCTGATATAAATGATCATGTTTTTGCAAAAGAAATACAAAATATGAAGGACTTGATTGTATGAGGGAATAGGATGCTTAGTCTTTATTTTGATACAAAAGACTAGAGTTTCCTAATGAGAAACTCTGAAATGTTTGGCCTGTTTTCAATCAAGATAACTGCTTCAGGCTGGATCAGTGCGTCAGTGGTCGGCTGTAACCACCCCCAGGTGAGCAGTAAAACCAAGTGTGAAATGATACCTTTAAAACAAGTGTAACTGAATTAGCTGGATAAAGCTGAGCTTACCCAAATCTTTTCAACACCTCCCATAATGTGGACCACCGCTCTTTGAAATGACAAAAGCTCTGTGTGAATCTTGCAGCTGTTAGAAATTTTTAACCTCAAACTGCAGAATTTAACAGGAAACCGATTTGTTTATCGGTTGTTGCCGTTTCCCGCACATCCTTGGAAACACGAGGCCTCAGTGCAACGTCTGAGTGTGTTTTGGAAAGTTGGCTAATTAGTTTCTGTCAGTGATTCCCAGCCTCTATCAACTGACCTCAGCAGCACAGCGGCGGCGTTCCCTCAGCTAATTAGAAGGAAAGCTCAACCAACAGAGCTGGAGGTTGAGGTTAAGCACATCGTACTTGCGATAAGCCTGGTAACTGAGTAATGTCGGCCACAGCCTTAATTTGTTGTTAAGACACACTCAACTATCCGATCTGTGCCACTTTCACTTCTATTCCACAGATTTCCTGCAAATTTAGCTGTTATTTCATTTGAAAGGGTACAAACATAAAATACAACCATGCGTAACCAACAGAGGAGTTCACACGTTCTTTACTTAAGCAAAAATACAGAATCATATCAAGTTCATAATCATAAATTGATTCCACTTTTTTTCACTAAAGCTAAAGTTAAAAAGCACAAACTCTGAAATATGTCCCAAAAATAAACAGAACAAAGATATTTCTATTGGCTTTTTCTGGATTTCCTTACATTTTAATAACATGCAAAGACTATCCGAGCATTCTACCTTAAAATAAAGAAAATATTGAACTGAACTTTAATATCTATTATTAACCCAAGTATTTTACCTTGTGCCGTCTTTCATGTCATTTTTGTTGTGTTATGTTCATTGTATGTGATGGAAACACTAAGGGACTGACTTTTCAATGAGCTATTATTCCAGCTGTTTAAGTTGAAACTAATTCCTCACATACATGAAAACTACAAACCTGGTTGGGAAATGTAAGTAGAAAGTATAAAAAGTAACAAGAAAATAACCAAGTAAAGTGCAAATCCATGAAAACTCTAAGTAAGGGCAGTAAGAGTTCCTACTTTACTCCCGTCTTCTCTGATCGACAGCATAAAAACTCGTCTTTTTGTGACGTCTGGAGAGGCTGTCATGGCTCCACAGCTCTCAGGAGATGTTAGCCTCCCCACTGCCGTCACCCCCACAAACCAGGACAGAAACCCAGAACCCAACACCACCGCCTGGGAGCCGGGGGTCGGCGGGAGCTCTGCTATTCTGTCCCCCACTTTTAAACAAACACTAAGGGGAGTCTACACATGAACAGTTTACTTTTAATCCAACGGGCGCCCCCAAAAGTAATCAGATTAACTTCTAAAACCTTCCCAAGAGACAATGGAAAACACATTTGTGTGCTGTCTTTACTGTGTTTGGGAAGGATTTAACAATACGAGAGTGGAGGCTGGGAGGAGAATATGACGTTTTGGCAAATGTTTTCATAAACTGGAACAATCTGATACTCTGTACTGTGTAATGCATTCAATTAGATCATGACAGTGTGTAAAACATCGCTCTTTTCTTTCCTCAC
Source organism: Ostorhinchus rueppellii (assembly GCA_030068375.1). Classification (NCBI taxonomy): domain Eukaryota; kingdom Metazoa; phylum Chordata; class Actinopteri; order Kurtiformes; family Apogonidae; genus Ostorhinchus; species Ostorhinchus rueppellii. The sequence continues at coordinate 12,926,617 of JAQQZY010000001.1, forward strand.
ACATGTGCGCACACCGCAGTACTAAGTCCAGCCCACTCTGAGGTGAGCCGCCCTCTGGTTACCCTGTCACCCTGATGCCTCCTCTCTCTCCAGGGGTCGATGGGGAAACATAGCACACATGCCAGGAGTGTTTGGAAAGTTTGCTGCTTGTCATAACCAAACAAAGAATCAGATGTGAGTCAAACATAAGGTCCCACATGGATCCCTTTCACAGATCTAGTTCTGCACTGGAAATATCAGTGTTTGTTTGTGATGATGTGTTCTTATCCACTTCAGAGTGAGTCACGTGTGTTAAAACCTAGTATATCCAGCAAGTTCATTTTGTCTATTCATGATAAATGTAATTTTTTTGGATTCTCGGAAGAACAACACATAAGGACACGTCACCGCAATCAACTGACGCCATCTGAGGAAGACTGCAGATGACAGTGGAAACATGTAAAGGTAAAAACTGAAAAACAAAAATGTGTTCCAATCTATTTACTGCCGCTGGCGCTTGAACAGGATGTTCTTTTTTTTTTTTTTTTATCAAAAACTAATTTCATTTCATTAATTAATTTACCCTGCAGGGGTTGTATTAATTTTACAGTTTGATAAATTAATTAAATACCATCAATTAAATGAAAATGAGCATTCATTGAGCTCAGAAATGTTCCTTAGGCATCATGAAATTGAAAGACAGTCATCTAAACTGAAATTATAAGAACAAAACAATGGCTCGATACTCACGTGTTTTCATTTATATTTGTAGAAAACAATAACAACAATAATAAACAATAAATGTCAGTAAGTAAAAGCTGAAGTAACTGGAGCTGGAGCCGATAAACAGGATGTAACAGTAGAAAAGAAAAAGGTGGGATGACATATCCTAAACCTGGCAGGAAGTGACAAAAGAACAACAACAGCATTATGCTTTAATGTCTGGGATTTCACACACACACACACACACACACACACACACATACATGATCATTTTGCAGCCAGGTTAATACCTTGCTGATATTTTCATACTGAGGACAGGCTTAAAAACCCCGTGTTGGTGACAGGTAGGCCTCAGTACGGCAGCACCTCGCATTACACCAGCGTGGCACCACATGAATGAAGGAAATGTCATTCACTGACGATGGAATCTCACTGTGAAGAAATAACCACCTGCCGCCGATAATGACTGTGTCTCCCAAAACAAAAGAAGAATTTCACTTTTTTTAGACACACCAATAACCCAAACAATGAGTGATGTTAAATTACAGAAATATTTGTGTTCACTCTGTAACCAAGACACAATGTGTATTTTGTTCCCTTTTACATATCAACGCATAAATCTGTTTTGTGGCAACTATTAATTTAATTGCATCCTGTTTCCAAGAAGTGACTTGTTTATGTAGCCTTTTTTATTATTATTATCATTATGATTATTATTAACAGGGACAATATTGATTTTTATCATGTGTTAGCTGATCCAGACAGTGGCATAATAAAAGTGGGAATTTCCAAATGACAGTTAAATGAAGATATTTGACAGGTAAAGATGATAGATAAAGCACACTTAGTGTTGTTGCTACGGCTTTCTATTTAGTTGCAAGTATAGCTTTATATGAATGTAATTTACTCTTACCTCCTAAAGGAATCTTGTGAAACAAGCAAATATTTCTTTTATGGACTCACTCACCACCTTCAAAAAACACCTTAAAACTCACCTGTTCAGACTGGCTTATACCTGACTCCTTTTCTGCTGCATTTTATTTGTATTCTTCTTTTACTTTATCCTTGTTTTTAAACTGTTGTACGGCGACCTTGAGTACCTTGAAAGGCGCCTTATGAATAAAATGTATTATTATTATTTATTATTATTATTTTATTACATGTGGTGGCGAGACGTTTGATTGCAACACAAAAAAACAAACAAAAAAAACCAACTAAAGGCACATTATTAAACTGTAAAGAAGAGACGCAGTAATAACAGTATCTAATATTTCTAGTAGCTAAGCAGTCTAATCAAGTGTTATTGGGATTCTCAGTAAAACCCCTTGTAAACTGAAGATAAAAATATGATTAAAGGCAGACTTGTAACACGGGCTTCAAACCTGGGAAAGCCATGAAACTCTGGGTGAATGAGTGAGGGGGCAGGCGGGTGGGAAGAGGGAATTCAGAGGAGGATGAGGAGCCCAGTACAGAGATTACATCAGGCTAATTTAATGCCTTTATTGCAGCCAATTAGCTGCAGCACTTTGGCCCCCATGAGCCCTCTAGCCCTCTTTATTCAGTCTCTAATGACCCCAACTAAACTCTGGATCTCAGCTGCTCCCAAAGAAGGCCATGTTTCACTGCTGCTGTATTTTTAATAAAGACTATACGCTGCTCCGAGGGTGTGAGAAAGCAAGAAGAAAAATACATACACAGAGAAGTTAGAATTAGAAAACATACTGTGGAGAAAAAAAAAAAAAAAGCAAATGAGGTGGGTCGTAGGAGGGGAAATCTGTTGCTTGTTAAATCCCAGGCCTGTCTAAAGGAGACTCAGTTAATTGAGATCAAGTCATACAGAATATTTATCAGCCCTGCAGGGTTATCAAAGGCAGATTAAATATGCAGCATATGAGGACTGATTTCCAGTGAACAGATTCCATTTGCCGTCAAACTGCCTTTACACACGTGTCCGACCCTTTTTCAGTCAGTCAAGGAGTATATTTATTTCCCCTTACTATATTTCATGATTTAATATTCAGATGTTTTCTCATATTTGGTCAAATTATGCAATTCCCACCGCAGACCGAGCCTACGGTGCATGTTCTGTCAGTGGGTGATTAAATGCAGTGTGATTAACCGACCAGTGCAATTAAAGAGCTGTGAGAAGCGCCTCGCCGCAAAGCAAGAAGGAAGCTCTCATGAAGCGATTAGCACCGGAGCGAAGGTTAATTTGATGCGATGGATTTACAGTAGAGAGCAAAGCAAATACCAGTCGATCACATCAGAAGTCACAAGTAGTTAAAGGGAATAAAGGTTAAGCAGGTGTAATGCATCGAATGAATAAATAACACAAAACCAAAACTATAGAGAAAAAAAAAATCCTTGGGGTTTCATTTCTTATGGTGGACTTCTTTAAATATATTTTACATTTTCATTTTACAGTTTCCGTTGTTTTTTTATTGCAGACACACCGTAGAGTCGCTTTTCCATTTTACTCAGGATGTAGTGCGACCTACAATATTTTAGAAACGGATCAAAACAACACATGATGTGATCGCCCTTGACATATTGCTGTATTTGAAACGTATCTACATTCATGTGCACATGGTGTAACAATCAGCAGCAGCCTCCAGCAGCAGGCCCAGATATTCACCCTCTGTGTTCATGTGGTGGCTAATAAGGCTTTAAAGGCTTTCCATTTTCAAGAGTCTAACTAGCCACACAGAGGTCCAACAACAAAGAAAGGCCTAATGGCCTCCAATTTCCCGCATTAGTGCCCATTTAATGTCTGACCTGCCCTCTCGTTAGGCAGCGCAGCATGGGAGCACTTCTTAGCCTTAGTGCTTGTGCACACACTTTCACACTTTGTCTCCCTCTAACACACAGTCCTTCAGCTCTCCATAGCCACAGTGCCTTGGGCCCTTGCAACACTTCCACCCCACGCTGTGACCGCATAATAGGCCAGTTTGTAAAAGGGCTGGCCTGTGATCAGTGGTGCATCCATTTGCTGAGTAATCAAGGGCCTTTTGTCTGAGTGGTGTGTGTACAGTGGTGTGTGTGTGAGAAGGTGTGTGTGCACGTCTGTGTCTAAAAGTGCCCGAGAGCGAGAGGGAGATCCTCTCTGCCCATCTGTCTTTATTTGTGCGCTCTTAAAGTGTGTGTCTTCGTGTGAGTGTTTGCGTGAGTAATTCCCAGATAAAGTGCCACTGCCTGGAAAAGATCTCCTTCAATTTATGTCTATGGAAAAACACCAGCTGACATACAGTGCAGGGATAAAGAGGGCCCAGTTAGAGCCGCAGAGGGGCTGATGAGAGTGCGTTGTGTGTATGTCAGCTATGCCATAAAAATGCCATGGGTGGAGGATGACATTGGCAGGTCCTATTCAGGGCTATAGCGGTGAAAGGCCCTTTAGGATGAATAAAGATTCCTTAGGCCTGTCAGGTCCCCCATAGCTCCCAGCTAAACAATACCCACTGAGAGCAGCTGTCTTAATAGCGTGAGGAACTGACAGCTTTAGGAGCGATGCAATTCTCAGAGCAGCATCCATGCTAAGATTGGTGGAGCCTGAACAACACTTTTCTGTGATAACATAATACAGTCTAATAGGATAGAAGAGGGTTCAGCACATAGTTTAGACAGTGAATGCATCCTGTACATTTATATTACTCTGAACCGACACTACTGGCAGAAGAATATCACCTTAATGTTCAGAAACCTCATGTGTGAACGGATGTAATGGCACGACAGCAATAGATCCTTCCTGAGCATGATACTGATTGGAACTAAGTGGATTTACAGTTCCTGTAGCAGAAAGGCCAAAAATCTCTGCTTTCACTGACAAGTGTGGTTAGGTTTTTATTGAAGGCCTATGAGTGGGAATAGTGTAGAAATATATTGTGTTTGACTGATGGAGCAATGTTTCCTTTTCAAAGTAAGGGTGGATTACTGGGACAAGTATCTAACAATTCTCTGTGCGATCAGTGTCTGATCTGATAATCACGATGTGAACTATCTGTGTCTCACCTCCTCCTCCTCCTCCTCCTGCTCCTGCCCTTCAAGTATAAGCTGTAAATCAATTGTGCAATGGTTTGCAACCACAGCACAGCTTCCCGCCATCAACATGCCTGTCAAAGCCAAGCATCACAAGGTTTCTCCACAGTCTTTACTCACTATTGTTTTACATCCAACCATTACCTAACCCTGTCTCCTCTACCTACAGCCTCACACATCCACAAACACCGAGCGAGAAGATGTGGAAACACGCGAGACAGATCCCTAAATCCGCCCCAAACAAGGGCTCTCTCTGCTCATGTCAAACATCACCTCCAGTCTATTTACCCTGCAAGTTTGGTTTCTATGGGACTAGCGGATCCATAGTGTTTTGGGTTCACATAACTTCTGGCAGGTCTTCTTGTGTGTTGCTGGCCTGTGGCTGACAGGGATGGGCCGGTGCTGTCAGTCCTAAACAATGAGACAAAGCTTACACTGGGCTAACTCACGGCCCTCTAGAACTGGGATCCACACTAATCCCACAGCCTCTGCAATTAAGGCAATCACTCCACACCAACAATGTGAACCAAAGATCTTAAACCTGTTGTAATATAATAATATGCAATCGGCTAACGCTGATTGGCAGCTATGAGCTGAGAAAATAAACCGTGTTTGAAGATTAGATGATTAGAAGATTAGATGAGTGAATTTGGCGCTTGAGGCAAGAAAAGACAGAGAGAGCTTCCTTTGCTAAATTATGGGAAAACAAAGAGACGTAGCTTCATCAACAGTCATAAATGCCTCATCTTTTTTCTCTTTTCTCTCTTTTTTTCTTCAAACACGTATTCTACCGACAGCATGTGAAGAAGAGCCTTGTGGGAGCTTCTTACCTTTGGAAATTGTTCCCATACTGACTCAGCCTTGAGGAAAAAGCAGATGAGTCTTGGATTAGGGAGAAGATAGGAATGTACGCTTGGATTACTGTCTTCTTCCACTCTGTAATAAAATGCGTTTTACCTGAGCCAATCCTGATATAGTAACTCAAATATGATATAAATTACTATGCAGATACAGCCAAAATGTTTGCCATTTATGGTCGATTTCTTATCTCAGCTAAAATGCTAAAATTCAGATGTCTTTGGAAACTCAAGCACAGTAGGTTTGGGTCTATGCAGTGGATAGCGTCACATCAGCATATCAGTGCATGCATAGGCCGACCATGGGCTCCAAAGAGGGCAGTGAATGCTAAATTTAAGGTCTGCTTAATTTATTGGCTGATTAGCAACCGCAGCACCGTGGCTATGCTAAGCAGGTGGGAAACCTTTGACCTTCACACCCGCATTCCTTTATCAACTCCCCATCTCTAAGTTACCACTCCTCCCAAATGAGCCGTGACCCTCCTCCTCCTCCTCTTTGTCCCACTACTCTCCTTTTTACCTCTGGGGAAAACCAGACCTTCCCTATTCCAGATGTCATCAGTAAGTGTTACTTTGACCGTTCAGACAAATTTGACTATAAAATTTATAAGCCGTGAAAACAAGTTCAGTTGGGAGGTCGAGAAAAGAGCAGAGAAGAGGAGAAATGAGATGAGGAGAGAAACAAGAAGGAAAGGAAAGGAAAGGAAAGGAAAGGAAAGGAAAGGAAAGGAAAGGAAAGGAAAGGAAAGGAAAGGAAAGGA
>JAQQZY010000001.1:12954766-12969625 GCA_030068375.1 Ostorhinchus rueppellii
TCACATGGAGCCTATCCCAGCTGCTTAGGGCGAAGGCGGGGTACACCCTGGACAAGTTGCCAGTTCATCGCAGGGCTCCAGAGTCATATTGTCATTGAGAAATTAAATAACTGATATTTTCATTGTGCAGATTTTCCTCATTCTAGTCTTAACATATAATACTAACTAATAAAAATATCTGCATGTGGCTTACGGTAATTTTTTGTCGAGCTGTCATTCTTCTGTTTATTTGGATGGGTTAGACTGTATCTCATCAGTTTGGGCTTTGCCACCTCAGTGTAATTGTGAGGCGTAGATGTCAGACACAGGCAGGCTGTGATTCATACAGCTGATGAGTGAGGTACTGGAGCGTCATGTGTCATGTGTGAACGCTGATGTTGTCTGGCATGGGTTTTAATTACCCTTAATCATCTGGTATCCGACAGAACCCAACCTTTCCATTACACACACTTCTCTCCCTGCTCAGTCCCTTTCACACATACATACTCATCCTGCGTTTCATGCCAAATCCACAGCGTGCACAGATCCTCCGTCGACTAAGACGAGCTTTCACTACGGCATCAAGTCACCAATTAATTCATTAACAGACATCTCCCCGGGGCCTGAATAGCTCCTCACGTCCTGGACAGAATTACTGTTTGCATAAACACCCACTGGCAGACAACGCAGATTAAGAGACACACTCACCATCTTGCACAATCTCCCTCCCTCTCTCTCTCTTCCCCCCTCTCTCACACACTCTGAACGGCAGAATCAAATACACTGTGTAATGTCAGGAGGAGCCACTGGCAGAGAAGAACGACACATGGAAACACTCACATAAAAGAATGCACACACACAAATATAAACAGGTACCTGGCAGACGACAGAGGCAGGTATCAACAGAGATTCAAATGAGCACACATCTTGACTCTGTGTGTCGCTGCGGGAATGAAACATGAAATCAATCTGTTGAGTCGTGTGTGTATCTGCTTTATGTAAGTGAGTGAAATTATTAGACGTGCCCATATGCTTCAAACACCTTTTTTTTTTTTTTTTTTTTTTTTTTTTACAACACCTAGCAGCACTTGAGCAGATGTTTGGGAGCCGTTCTAGTCATGTGTGATTGCTGTTTCGGTAAATTTGTAATGCATTTAACATTTTGCACCTAAGGCTACCAGCTATGATTGAGCTCTCTGCACTGTCAAATTCCACACCTTCCAAAGAAAATAAAGGAACAGCTGCCAACGCTGTAAAGAAAAGGCATACTTCACATCTGCGGTTTTGAAAAAGATTAATCAGATTGTTGAAAATCTTTAGTGCACAGTACGTACAGGTCTCCCTCTTGAAAACATACCTGACTGTGTAGAAACAAAGTACGGAAGTGGGAGCTAATACTGTGAGTGAAGTGGAGCTAATGCTGAGTAAAAGGAGCGCTGGGCTTGAAAGATGGAAAGAAGAGGAAAAGATTTGCTTGGATCACATCAGATGAACCAATTATGACCAGCTGCTGCTGATTCTAAATGCAAGAGACTCACAAAGAAGGTAGATTTTCATGAGTAGTGATAGTTCTCATCATAACAAATAGGAAGATGAAAATAATATTAATAATAATGATGCTCTTCATCTGGCTTAGATGGACGTTGTAATAAACCAGCCGCAGTCCACGGTGAGTTCAAGCACGAGTGAGGGTGACAAGAGGAAGTGAGCACAGGCCAAAAGCCAAAAGAGTAACGCAATATGGCTTTCCTTCAGAGGCAATATGGCTTCTTACCAAAACGTTTCTCAAAAACAAGGTCGAGGTTCCATTTCTGGTACAAACACACGCACAGACACTCGCATGCACATACTCACACATGTAGCGTACTGGCCAAAAATCTGGACTCACACTGTGAGCGGGATCTGTGTTGCATTATGTGTTGTAGCCAAAGCAATGAAACAAAACCACGGCCACAGAAATGTTCACTTTGCCCAAAGGACCCTGAATTGAACAACAGACACTCTCAGGCTGTGAAATTTCAGAACGGATTTTTGTCTTTTCTGACAACTGAACACATTCCATCACCCCGAGCAGTGTGACCTGAGCTTTGTCAAAGGCTTGAAAAGTGAATTGTAATGAAAATGATCTTTTTCCACCTGAGACTAATACCAGGCAACATGCAGATAGTAAAACACAGTTGCAGATGTTTTATGAAGGGTGGCAGCTCAGCACAAACAGAGACACGCACTCATTAAATCTGTGTGTGCGTCGCCTGGCGTTTTTTTTTTTTTTTTTTTTATCCTCAAACACACTTTGATATAAACTCAATTACACTCATCATCTAGCTTGTCAACATTTATCATCTGTGCAAAACTGGAATTCCATCAAAATTGAATTGCTTCTGAACAGGCCTAATGACAAGCAACAACTAGCTCCAAAATTCCAGTCAAAGAGGACCGGTGCCAAGCGCTGACATTAATAGCTTCAAGATCCTCCATGCTTCAACCTACTCAACACTGTCAGCATTATTTGTCATCTATATTGCTTTCACTTTAGCCTAGGTTAAAATAAATTGACTCCAGGGATTACATGGTTATTATTTTATGAATTCTGTCCATTCCTTAAGAGTCAGTTGTTCACTAGTTAAACACTGCAGCACACTCACCCTGTATTCCTGTAAATCAACCTGTAGATTACATTTGGAACAAACCAAAAGGACAGTTTGAAGCAGAAAAATACTTCCTGTCACCAGCCAAGCTATAATCTACTCTTTAGAGAGGTAAAAACACACTACCACAGGCCTTACAATAGAACAGACACAGAAATTGCGCTGCTGAGGAATAGGTGTTAACTAGGACTGTGCAATTGATCGAATTCTGATCTCGATTTCGATTTTGTCGTCAAACGAAACTCATATAATCGAGTTGAAACGATTTATTTTCGGTTTTTCTTTACACAATTTCTGAGACACACATGCGCGATACATTCCATTCACTGCAAAACAGCTGTAAAGTACATATTTGTAGCCAAAATGTATTTTCAATTTGAATGTTTTGCATAAAGAATCAATAACAAAGTGTTTTTTGAGAGAGAAATGCTGAAAAAATGCATTGCGAAACTCAAAATTAATCGTCTGAATAATCATGATTTCAATATTGACCAAAAATAATTGTGATATTGATTTTTTCCATAATGAGCAGCCCAAGTGTAAACAGATTCTCTTGCAGTACATTTGTCTTTTTACTGTTTATTTGTTAGAAATCATACTGTCCATGTGACTGGATCGTGGCGGCGCTAAACAGAGTCAGTGTCAAGCTAAGCTGCAAACTACAGACTCATTCATATTTACATTTAGCAGCAAATAATACTAGACAGCAGTCACACAAATTGGGCATTTCAACAGACCTTAAAAAAATAAAAATAAAAATAAATTGTGCCTTTTATTAAAGTTTCTCTTCACATGTGTGTATTTGTGTTTATCTTTTCTGATTGTCACTTTTGCCGTTTGGTTGCGGGACTCTCGCTTACAGTATGTGTTCTGGCTCGGTGAGCATGTTCCTGTCTGTTTGAAATATATAAAAGATCTCCGAATGTGAAACAGAAGGGTAGGTGAGCCATCTGGACCACCGTCTGGACCGTGACAGACCTACTTTTTGCAGTGGTTTACAAAACGAGTCATAAACACTGATAAAGGGTCAGGGAAAGATGTTCTTGAAGTGAGAACATCCCCCACCCCCCTGTTTGAACTACCGGCTAAAGACATGAAGAAAACCCTGAACATGTGTGTGTATGACTACAGGTGTATGTATGTATATGTCAGGGGGAAAAAAAAAAAAGGTGAGTGCTGAGTGAAGTAGTGAAGGTGAGGAATAATAGTGCAAAGTGCAAAAGTACTCAGTCAGTGTATTCCCAGCTCTGTTTGCCGGGGCTAACGGCACCTTTGAAGATGAAGAACGCCGACTTATACAGGCACGCGGTGAGCTGCTCAAACATTAACAAGACCTTAAAGTCGTAGGAAGGCACAAAACAATGACAGTTATTAGAGGAAAGACCTGAGGAACATATTTATTCTTCTATTGAGCTGATATTTCCAGTCACTTTCAGTCAAAACTTACATTTTAACCACTATTCCTGGATATTATAATGGCGAGGTGCTTTTGAAGACACTCCTAATTTTACTACTTTTGCGTTACTGGATTTTTCTCTTTATTTAACCTTTCTTTAGTAATTCATCACCATTGATTGTCATATTATTTTGCTAAAGTTGAGGGTTATTATATGAGGAACCGAGAACAAAGAAGAAAAACGGCGTGGTTTTACTGGTGAATCAATGTTGTAGGAGGTGACGGCGTTTCCTCTGAACGCCCAAATGGATCATACAGTATCTGATGACCATAAAAAGATGACAAACTGTATTTCGGACCAATTATTTGCGTGCATTGATAGGATTAGTGGACCAACAGTTATTAAACAGTTTAGATCGATGTAGTTTGAGTCTTTATGGGTTAAATGTAATGCAACTTGGATCAGTACAAGTGATGGGAAGTGTTTATTGATTATTTTTTAACTAACTTATTCTTTTCTGTTATTTAAGATGATATTTATTGTAAAATGTTTGATGTTAAAAAATAAGAGAGTTCCATTTCTGCCTTTTTTATACAAAAACTGCACTAAAATCTCAAATTGCTGCTATACCTAAGGCATTTTCTGATATTAAAAAAATCGACGGTAGTTACTCAGGAATTACAGATTACAGATTTCATTATTATTATTGCATATATTTCAGAGCAACGGAATTTCCTTTCAGTTACAACCGACCAGACAGGTACAGTTGCAACTGAGGAATCGTAATGAACGTCCCCTGTATGTGAATATGAAAACATCCATGAAATGAAGAAAAGTTCACCCCCCAAAAAAGTTAAAGATCTTGTGGAAATTTCCGATTACCTCTGAGGTATTTTATGTGACTGTATAAGAAAAAGAAGCAATATTTTTGCTCTATTTTGGTTGTTCTGTCAAGACTTCATGCTTTAAAATGTGTCAAATCTCCTGTATTTCATTCTTGCTCCTGTTAGTTACACACACCTGCAGACATCACCTGCTCAAATGCTCTAGATCAGGGGTGTCAAACTCATTTTCATACAGGGGCCATATACAGTACAGCCTAACATGATATAAAGTTGGCCAGAGCAGTTATGTAATATAAATAATAGGATAAGAAATGATAAATAATGTCGACTCCAAAGTTTTCTCGATGTTTTTGAGCAAAACAAGTCAAATTCTGTCATGAAAGTGTTCACATTTACGAGCTATACTTGAACGTAACATGAACAAATATGAACTTGGAAATTCTTAAGAAAATAAAAGGAATTTTAACAACGTTACACCTCAGTGTATCATTTCAACACGTGCATCATTATTTACAGATCACAGCGGATCTACAAACAGGCAGAATATTATTACAATTCTACATCCTTAACACATTTCAGGTTAGGTTATTCACATTTTTTGTAAAAAGGCTGCAACAATTTTTGTGTCATTTTACTTTTTTTTTTTTTTTTTTTTACACAAAAACAAAGAGAAAAATGTGCGCTTTCATTATTTATAGCTTATTATGATCGTATTTGACTGGTCTGATCCACTTTCGATTGAATTAAAATGACTTTAAACATCCTCGATTGTTTATATCTTCAGTGTCACTTTTGCTTTTCACACATTCATCCCACGGGCCGAATTGGACCCTTCGGTGAGCCAGTTTTGGTCCCCGGGCCACATGTTTGACACCTGTGCTCTAGATGGTATCAGATTTTACAGTTGGATACTTGTATAAACAGAGACAAATAAGCATCAGCAGTCAGAACGCATCACTGTAACCCAAGTCACTGATATGTTCCAATATCTGACAGAGGTTTAAATATCAAAGAATAAGTAAAGAAGCTCGTTCCTGTCTTTGCTTTAACACTGTTCGAATAAAAGGTGCAAAAAACACACACACATATTACCGAAAACACTCTAGCGGTCCACAGACTATGCAGATGTTTCTCTACTTCCCTTTATTTCCTCACTCACACATTTTCCTCGTCATACTCCCCCTCTCTCACTTTACGTCCATCTTTTTCATTTTCATTATTGTCGTCCTGCTCCATCTCCAACCCCTCCCTCCATCCCTGCTTTTCTCTGCACTGCAATCCCAGTCCCCTCATTCTGCATGCCTTTAAGCTGTCTTTCTAATCTTCCTGAATAATTCAAGACACTTTCTTCCTTTCTTTTTTTTTTTTTTTTTTTTTTAACCCAAAACGTCCAGTTAACTGCACAGACCTTAAAAATTGGGTGACTGGGGTAAGAAAAATTCCACTGTAACTTCAGTTTGGGTTTACTGACTGTTTTTTTTTTTGTTTTTTTTTTTAAATTGTGCAATGTGTCACCTTTTTTTTTTTTTGTTTGTTTGTTTTTTTAGCAGTGGTTGTAACTGAGTAGCATTTTAGTGTTTTTTTCTGTGGTGGTTAAAACATCCTGACAGACCATCTATCTATATTTCCAAGGTGGTAAAACAGCTCTTTGTACTTTTACTGCGAGCTCATATTAGCAAGTCTAAATCGAATTGAAGCAGGTTTCAATTGTGCTTCGGTGCTGGATATCAAATTAATGGCAGTTATAGCTTTTCTTTCCTTCGCTGCCAAGAATCAATATCTGAAATGGAGGTGCACACTCAGGCGTACTTAAAGATGGTGATTGAAGTAATCAGTAAAGTGCACTTCAAAAGACAAACAGGGACCTGTGTGTGTCCAAACAGCATTTCAGGATTTTTTTTTTTCTTCTTTGTTGGGAAGTGAGGGTTGGTAAATGTCGGCTGACATCAGCTGTGACTCCATACACTTTATTTTGCACAAAGAAACACACAGACAGTCTTTGTGTCAGGATATATGACAACACACTCAATGTAATCACTGTTATGTTGTCATTTCTTGTTTTCTTTAAAGTTTGATGTTTGATTTTTGCTTGTAAATGTGCCTGTGAGGTTGAAAATCTCACTGAAGGATAAATACTTATAGAACTTCTCTCATACAGTGACATGTGTTTATCTGGATCGTAGGTTTATCATCAAAGTCATTTTTTATTATTATTGAGTTACTTCATTTTTATTGTGCTGAGTCTTTTTTTTATGATTTTGTTTTCCTTTTCCTCTCTATAAAGCAGAACAGCTGCTGTAAATAACACTGACAGTGTGAAAGTAGCTTTCTTAAAAAATATTATTTTTTCATATTTCACATTACTGGATAAAACCTGCAACAAGTAACTGATTAATATAGTCTATTATTTGATAAACAATCATTTCATTATTCTTTTTTTTTTGGCAGGGGGGTGCCTCTGTAAATAAAATAAGATGATTTGACCAGTTGATGCAGCTTTTTGTGTATTTCTTGCTGCTTTCACATAAAAGTTTAAGAAGCATCTGAAGGTTTAGGGCTGTTGCTTGGTGGAAAAGATACAGGAGGATATGTGATGTATTTTCACTGTTTTAAAGTGTTACAGAATAAATAATTCATTGTGTAAATAATCAGCAGAATAACTGCATTAGTCCTAACTCCACTTTACATGACATGTATCAACAGCTTCTGCCACGGTTATCCTTTCTTCAACACATTTCTCTCCAGAGCCACATATTATGTACAGCAGGACTGTACATACAAAGCGTTATGTTGATTTAGCAGCACACTCACAAGAATGTCCCAGGGCTTTAAGAAATGGACAACGGCAGCAAACAAAACCCTTTTAAACAGCTGCTATGCGTCAAAGTGGCTGACATGTGCTGTGACTGTCAAACAACACAGTCTCTCTCCCTGCAGAAAGGAAAATATGAGGGTCTGAAATGGTTTGTTTTACTGCATGTCTACTGTCTTTCTGAATCAGGCTGAGGTCTTACTGTCAGTTTCTGTCATCAACATCTTTCTGCCTCTCCTATCCCTCTGCCTCCTCCTCCTCATTCTCTGTATTGTGCGTCTCCTCATCAACAGGAGCAGCAGAATGTGTTTGCAACCATTAAAATAAAACTATATTCAACCAAAAAGGGGGCAAATATCACTACGATCCAAAACCAAACGTCACCTCAGGCCTAACTCTGAATGCATTTCTAAAACCACATTGTGAAGAACTAAAAACAGCAACATTTCTTATCTTTCTTATCAGCTGCACAATATAAACTGACAGGATCTTGGCCAGGTTTCTGTGTAATCTACAGGTACATGTGTCTGAGCCAGGTTGTAAAAAATACAAAACTATTGTAACATGGATCTCTTTGATCGTTCAGCAGCTGATGAAACCTTTTGGCTCTCAGACACAAAGAGCAGGAGCACAGACTGGATCAGAGATGATCTTGTTTTTCCTCTAACACCTGTTTTCTTTTTAGGATAAGCATGATAAAATCCTTAAATGGCTCAGCGCCCATATTCTTTAGTTGTTTATCAGTTTTTCTTGCCTTGGTTCGAGCATCTTTAAAAAGATTTAAACATCCATCCATCCTTTTTGTGAACTAAGCAATAATCAATAACATGTCTAAACTGAATACATTTAACACTAGTTATTTTTCATTACATTAAAAAATGTGTAACTAATGCAGTGTCAGAACAGTTACATTAACAATAGTGTGATATTAATAATAATTTTAGAGGAGGGAATAAACTGTAATAGTTTATAAATTACATTTAAAATGAAATTTCACACACTTTTACACAAATCTGCTATTTATTATATCGTTTAATTGTTGATTTTGATGTGGAAAATAATAGCGATTAAAAAAAATCTGTGTCCAATTATCACTGTGGTGAGTTTGTTGAAGGATTCCTCAGATAAATGAGAAGGGTTTTCTTTACTGCAGCGGTAAAGTTGAGCTCTGAGAAATGTTCCTGTGGATGATTAGATTCAGCGGTTCCGTTTGAGGTGGTTAAAAAGCCTCCATTATGGCCTGAAACACTAAATGAACTTTCAAATCCCATAATCATGTTGCATGTGCAGTTTTATGTTTGCGCCACAATTTATAATTTAAGCAAAGGTTTGGAATTTACTGTGGGTTGTTTTGTAGCAAGTTGAGTTTGAATTAATAAAACATTATTATTATTATTATTATTATTATTATTATTATTATTATTATTATTATTATTATTATTATTATGCGCAATTTTGCACCATATTCTTCTGTTACAACAATTTATCGTCATCTTCACATGATTCATGAAATATTTCTTGTAGCCACTATTTGCCTAAAATTCAGAACCTTCTTTAATAAAATCCTCGCGCTCATCTTTTTTCTTGTAAACCCCAGGCTCTGACTGACAGGCTCTGCAGGACGGAGGGTCGTGTCGTGCACGGGTGGACTTACCCACACACTCGTTGGCCTCCCTGGCTGTGGCTCTCTGCCACGGTCTGTCGTAGTGGAAGGGTTTGCACCTGTCGCACTCGGGCCCGGCGGTGTTGTGTTTGCACTCACACACCAGACTCCCATCCCGGTCCTTGACGCACCGGGATGCGTGCCCGTTGCATTTGCATCTGCCTCCGACCTGCAGGTCCGACACCGCGTAGAAGTACGAGTCCCGGGCCAGCTCCGAGTCATCCTCGTTCTCGTCACCGAAAGTGTGCAACCGGCTGAAGATGACTTTAATATCGGTGGCCGTCACCCAGTCCTGCAGCACCGGGGAGTTGTCGAAGTCGTGCGCGGAGGGTCTTCCGTCCAGGGTGCTGAAGGCGATGAGGCCGCCGGTCAGAGGGTACATGTCGGTGTGAGAGTCGGTGCAAACGGCCTCCTGTTCGTTCTGCTTCGTGATCACGGCCCTGTTGGGTTTGTTGTACATCTTCCTGCACTGGGTCGAGTAAAACTGAAAGGGGACCCAAGTTTTGCCGTAGTCCATGGACTTGTAAATCGCCATAGACTCAGGTCGAGGGGAGCAGAACTGCAGACTCACATAAGTCACCTCAAACTTCTTGCCAAGAGACAAGGTGAGGGTGACATTCTGTGGATACTGGATGAAGTTCTCGGACTGCCAGCAGGTGAGGTTATGGGGGTTGTTGAGGTCCGTCAGGTAAGCCGGAGGGTGGTACTTCTTGGGGTCCGACGCGTCGCAGGTGTGACAGTTCCTGGTCCTCTCGTCTCCTTTCTCCGCAGATGTCACCACGCAGTAGCGGCTGGGCGCCTTTCCGCAGGTGCTGGACACCTTCACCT
Organism: Ostorhinchus rueppellii; assembly: GCA_030068375.1. NCBI lineage: Eukaryota > Metazoa > Chordata > Actinopteri > Kurtiformes > Apogonidae > Ostorhinchus > Ostorhinchus rueppellii. The sequence goes on from JAQQZY010000001.1 coordinate 12,964,939, forward strand.
CCTTCCCAAAGGCTGAGTTGACGAAGTCCGGGATGCAGCGCCGGGGGTTGCCGTGCTCGTCGTTGCAGGGGTCCGGGGGAGAGGTCTGCGCCGCGAACAGACTCATCCCGTAGCCGCCGAGCGCGCTTTGGCACGACAAGGACACGGTGAGCAGCGCAGTCAGCAAAACATCCACAAGCCTTATCATGGTAGGTCCCTGGATCCCCGAGTGTCTCTGCCGCTGGAAGACAGGGGGTGGGTGGTGGTGGTGTTGGTGGTGGGGGGCAGCAAGCATGTGGGGAGAGAATGGACAAAGTTGAATGAAGGCAGGAGAGGGTTTTCACAGAAACATCCAAACATATATTGAATGATCAGACAAGTTAAAATACCATCCACTCCCGCCACATGCACGTGGGTTTGGGGAGATTTCTAGCAATAAAAGTGACTGTACCTGAAAATATACAACGATGACAAAACCCGGCGATGGTTGGATACTTATTCTCTACCGAAAGCAAATCCCAGCTCCACCTGTTTTGTTGTTTTGTTTTTTCAAATCTCCTGCGTAAAAACAGAGGAACGGCTGGATTTAAGAGTTGCTTGTGTCCTTATAGCAAGTCCCACTCCTCCTGCCGGTCTCTCTCTCTCTCTCTCTCTCTCTCTCTCTCTCTCTCTCTCTCTCTCTCTGCGGAGGAAAAAGTGAGGGTCGGATCCTGTTTTTGGCACCGCTTTAGGTCAGCTCATCTTGAGGGGATGACACCAGACGGAACAACGACATCCTCTGGTGGCGCGTCCGTGAGAAGATTGACGTGCCTGGAGAGCAAATTACCGCAGGAGAGCCTCACAACTGGGGGAAAGGCGGCGTAGATTCAGCGCTGGCCACACCTCCACACGAAGAACACTTAATACCACCACTGAACCTGCAGCTCACCCTCTGTTACGCATAGGGAGCCAAACATCCAAATCAGTTTTCAGCCTTTCCTGCGCACATTCAAATATTTTTTTAATCATTTTTGTCTCATTTTCTCCCCTTGTGCATGCATTATTTATGGAAAAAATATTCTTATTGAAAGTACAGATGGACTTACTGTGTCCAAAGGCTCGGTTTGTTATTTACTCTGCACAGCTCTGGAATAATAATAATAAAAAAATCTATTTCTAGAGGACTAAGTAAAAAGTGTTTACAGCTTTCAGTTCTCTCTAGTCTCTCTTTAACTCTGAATGACCAAGATGAATGGATCATAAATGAGGCTGCTTCTCTGAAATGTTAATAATAAAGCAAAGCAGATGTGTTTTATAAACGCACCTCTGTAAACACAACTCCTTCACTGTAGAAAGTAAAACAATGAATCGACTTTTTTAAAAATTCAATAGGTCACACATTAAAAAAAATAATTGAATGAACCAAATTACATTACATTTGACGCAATTTAATTTGGTTCACTCAGCTATTATTTTTTTTTAATGTGTGACCTGATTGAAGAAACATTTTTATTTTTTGATTCAATGTTTTTTTTTTGTTTTTTTTTTACAGTTACTCTAAGGTTTATTCACTAATACATATACATATATATAAAAGATAAATATTGTTCTCTTTTCTAACACAAACAACACAGGATGTAAAATAAAATCAACCTCCAGCATAAGGACTGTTCTGCAGAATGCATCTCATCCAAAGGTCTGCTCTGCCACTCCGCTGGACCTGTTGAATGTTAAATAGCTCAAGTAACAGCGCCATCTAGTGTCCACAAACCCACAGTCTCCCTCTGTCTTTCTCTTTCTGCCCATATCTCCTTTTTTTTCCCAGGTGGTGGAGGCATTGCACAGTTTCTGCAAAGTAAATGAATCATGAATGAATGTAGACGCTATTTCTCATCGGAGTGGACTGATTTTCCATTGCATGTTTTTATTTCCCAGTAGAATGCAGTGCTTACATTCACTGCGAGAAAAATATTTCGGGTGCATTTAGATTAAAATGAGAAATAAAGTGAGGGAGGCTGAGGAAGAAGGAAAAAAAAGTCTAGCCCCATCAGCACAAAATGAAAATCTACATATAAGAATAAATGATGTCCTTTGGATGAAATGGATTTTAATATAAGCAAATACTCCTTGATATTATTTTCATGCTCTTTTGGGGCCAGAACATGAGGCTACATAGCAGACAATAACAGCCCTATGCATTTTAATAAAGCAGCCAGTCATTGTCAGTTTAATTTGACTCATGATCACAACAAAAAAATAAAATAAAACACTTTGTGTCACCAAATATTTCTAATATATGCTCAAATTTGGCCATATCCTTCCTCTTTCACCCATCTGCTTTACAGTCACAGAAAAAAAAATATTAGAAAAACAATGCTTATGTAATCAAGTAGTAACTCGTGTGTGTATCCTGTGACTAAAACAGACAGAAAAGAAAACATGGAATGTCTAAAAGCACTGTTTTTATCAGTACAATGCCACAGATATTGTTGGTTATTATCAAGAAAACATGGAAAATGGATAGATATCAGCTCTGAAATGAAACTCTTAGGAGCTGTTTTTGTTGTTATTATTATATTTGTCCAAACAAATGGACCTGTAATTGTACCAGGCATTAAAATGAACAAGAAATTGAAAAAAAATAAGGGGTGATGTACTCCTTTTTCCTGTGACTGTACATCACCTCTCTAATGGAGTGCTGAATAAAAACCGTTTTAGTCTCTGCAAACAAACATTAAAACATTCACGAGGTGAAACAAAACGAAACACGTGTAGATTCTGGAAAACTTTTAGCCTTATTCGAGAGAAAGCTGGTTGAACTATGGAGGTGACAGAAGTAGGATTTTACATCTATTCACTTCATTTTCATAATATGGTAAAGCTGAAAAATCATAATGAATAAAACAGTCTGAAGAGGAAGTAAGGACTTAGTCATAACCACAGGTTGTTTATTAAGATTTGTAAATTATATGTTTGAAAGTTTGAGAAATCAGACCTACTCACAGAATGTGTAAAGAAACACAAACGGCGTAAATGTGCAGAAGGGTTTATTCCTTTTCCTGCTCCTGTCATGGTTGACTGGTCTGCTTTTGCAAATTAGAAATGATCAACCAGGTGTATGATGTCTGATGTCTGGGGAGAAAATATCATTCTGTGATTAATACTATACAATGTGTGATTTATGTCATACAAACCTCTGAAGGAAGAAGTTGTGTTATGAAGACGAGGCTATTTCAATCAGTTGTTAAATGTTGAGCTCATACATAAAGACATAAATAGACTCAGTTCACTACTCTAATTACACAACAAGGCTTTCATACCTACTTTAATTTACTACAGAATTAAAAAGGTAGTTGAATAATCAAATAAACCAAACAATAAAAATAAGAGTCTTTGATGGATGAAACACTTAGTTCTCTTTAATTCACAGAAAGTCTTCGAACTGTCAAATACTTTTCATGCTTGTTTCATTATTTTAATGATTGTAAAAATATAACATAGACTAACTAATCCTAAACTCTGTGGGCTGCCATTTGTAAAGTGATTCATGCTAAAATAAAATAAAAAAAATCACAGCAACATTTTGTCACATTTAGCTTCAAACATTTAAAAAAAAAGTGGCGTGAATTTTTTCACCTTTTAGGACATTTAAAAAAATATTTGTCACCTTAGAAATATATGACATAGTTAAATGTAAATATTAAATATCACATGTAAATGTTAAATATAAATATAAATCTGACTTTGGAATGAGCCAGAAAATACTTGAGATCTGTTTAGGCTATAGAATTTAGAAGAAAGCACTTTTTTTTTTTTAATGTTGCAGCTTTACTAATTTTTTTTTTTTTTTTTTTTTTTTTGCCTTCATTGGTGTATTTATTCATTTATTTATCTGGTACAATGCAGTGAAACATACTGAATTTATTAAAATCTGATGTTCTGCACAAAGAGTACATATAATAGTATGTGGCTAGTTTTCAAGTCCTGTCCCTGGTTTGGCCTTTCAAAAGAAAAAAAAAAACACTTACAGTATAAACAACAACAACAATATAAAAACAGTATAAACAACAATGTGAACAAACAATATGAAGTTGTACCACACACACTCACACACTCAAAGAGAAAAAAAAAAAAAAGAAAATCAGTCTAACTTCACCAGATATTATACATCAGAGGTATTCTGTATGTTTTAGATGTTTCCTTCTTCCAGCACACCTGATTCAATTAATGATCAGCTCATCATCAAGCTCTGCAGAAGCCTGATAATGATGTAAGGACTTCCAGGTGTGCTGAAAGACTAACATATTTAAAACATGCCACATACCAGGTCTGAATATTCAATTTCAGTTCAATTCAATTTTATTTGTAGAGCCCTTTATCACAACTAGTTTGCCTCACAGGGTTTTACAGAATTAGACAAACAATAGTCAAATAAACACTAGATGAAGGAGATGGATTAATGTCCTGGGCACCCAACGTCCTGAGACCTTCTTTCTCAGTGAGGAAAAACTCCAAAAACCCAGTGGGAAAAGAGAACCCTGAGGAGAACCACAGCGAAGGACAGATCCACTCCCATGGATGGACAGGCTGTGGATGCACCAGGACTGATGGACGTTCATTTATGAATGTGGTTCCTGTCAATTATAGGGAGTCTAAGTCTCCGCCCCTTCCGGTCGATCCACTGGACCTAACTTCGGAAAAATTTAACACGAGAGTGGATGAGAAGAAA
>JAQQZY010000001.1:13001842-13017953 GCA_030068375.1 Ostorhinchus rueppellii
GAGTTATTATAGCCCACAGACACAGTGGGGCCACGGTTATCACATCGCTGGTGGAAGGCTGCACCGGTAAAACCGTGGATGGACGCCTTGTACAGCAGGTTTAGTTGGACCATTCCCAGCTCCTTGCAGATGGTTACCTGCTGGGTTCGGGCCAACTTGGAGTTCATGGTAGAAGGTTTGGTCGTCTTAAAACTCAGTGTTTGTTCACTTTTGGGTCTAAAAAAACAAATAAAAGACACTATATCACAATCTGCTCATGCAGGTCTCCAAACAGTTATAGATACAGTTGGCAACAAAAGGAATGCCCACGAACATCACAACTGGTTAGAGCTGAGGGGGAAAACAAACCATTCTCTGCCATGAGCCATAATGACAGAGAGGTGCTGTATGTCCTTCTGCACTACAAATCAACAAAAAAAAAACCAACCCATCCCTTCAGGCCATGACAGCATCCAAAATTGTAGCAGGAAAGAAATTATCAATACAACAGAAAAAGAAAAAATATACATATATAAAGCTCTAAATATACTAACTTATATATATAGCTCTGAATGTATATGGCCGCAGCCACAACAAAGACAGAAACAGCTTCATTGCTTCTTACTGCTGTGCCTGAGTGGAATTCTGAAAAGGCCTGAGTCACCGTTTGGTTTTGGTTCTGCACTCTTCTTAGTTGTTCACCATGAAGGAAGTGGTTCAGGTGCATTAGCACAGAAACACTAAAAGATTTGTTATACATAGGCTATCACTCAGGTTTGTTGTTGTCTTTTGTTTGTTGTTGTCGTTGTCTTGGTTTGTTTGTCCTCATATTTCCATCCATAGGCCAAAGTGCTGCCTGGTGTTGTCCATCTTTATGGGTTGGTTTTGCTGCCTGTCACTACCAGATCAGCTGACCATTTGCACATGTGCGATAGTAACTCTATTTGGAAAAACTGCCTCAAATGTGTTGGCAGAGACCTTCAGAGTCCTTCTGCTGCAGATGACTTAATTGGGTTTAAAAAAAAAATATCAACACACAAAATACACACATTAAAATCCTCTACAAAGATACAAAATTGGAACAGCAATTGTGCAATATGTGCTCAACAATATATTGTCAATATGACAATTAAAAAAATATCCATAATTAGTGACAGACACTGACTAATGCATGTGTGTGGAGATGAGAACTGTTCTAAACCAACAAAACTAATGTTGGACCAGGATTTTTACACACAACTGTGTGTTCATATCTGTTGGCTTATGATCTAATGGTAATTCAGATAAATCCAATACTTCAGTGTTATTTTGAGGACTGAAGTTCTCAAGTCTGACTTAGTTTGAGATGAACTGATAACAGACTCTTACAGACATGGAACCACCTTTGATTCCCCAAGCAGTGCTCGCTGCAGAACCACAAGGGTGCAGTTGCACTAGAGTCAGACCCACCCATCAGTTCCAGAGGGGCATTTCAGGGGTCACTCTATCGTCTGTACATCTACAGTGCCAAGACATCATTCAGATATAGGCAATTTGTGAAAGATGGTGATGCATGCTGTTAGTGAATTAACTTCAGTCATACCACAGTAACTGCTATAACATCTGGCCGAAGGTACCCTGTTAAATATATAGAAGTGTACAGATTCCTAGTCTGTTAACTGTTCATATGGGATTATTATGTATGTGTCAACCAAAACCATGCAATCCACAGAGTTAAAGGACGTTATTCACCTCTGGCTCTCAGTACTGTGAAGGCCCATTTATGCTCAACGTTAAACAGGGGGGTAAGGGATGAATTGCGATTGGGCCTAAATGTTGGTCTTGACCTAGCAAAAAAGCATGCTGGCTCTCTAGAAGTCTATCAATGTGCGTGACTGAACCAGTGGACTGAACAGACAGAGGGACTGAACCTGTTTCAATGGGTGTAACTGAATCTGGGGGAGCAGGTTCAGCAGTATACACCCTCTCTTGACTCCTGACACTTTACCACACCTACATGACGTTACATCTGCCCACGTTCACTTCAACCTGGAAAGACCCAGTGTTACTTTTGTGGCAGTTCCCAAATCATTTTTATATGCAGATTTCACCTTTCTTAAATGATGTATCACCATTTATTATAATATTTTTCTTCTCTGTATTTTCTGTTTTCAACTATAGAGTGGTGGTCGGCTGTATATAAACCTGTAGGGTTTGTTGTTTTTTAACAAACTGTGAGATTTCTACTCATAGTTTTGGAGTCCAACAGAAGTAAAAGTTGCTTCTTCGTTTGTTGCGTTCGCTGTGAAACCGGAAACTGTCGAATTTTCAAAATATTGCAACTTCAATCTATTAAAAGAGTGACTTTATTCTCATTAAATGATTTTTTTAAACTATGACTTCATTCTCATTATATAATGACTTTATTCTCGTTAAATTATATAAACTACGACTTCTTTCCCTATTCCATTTAGTCAGGACTAGACTGGTGAAGCTGTGTTTCAGTTCCATGAGCTAAACTGTGGAACAGTCTTCTGATGTGAGACAGACCTCTACTCTGATAATGTTTACATTCAGTCTGAAAACAGCTCTGTTCAACTGCACATAGAACAACACAAAGGGTTCTATCTGCACTCTTCTCCTTTACTTTAATTGATTATTATTTATGTCTTATTGATTATTTTATTTACTTATTCTTTGTTATTTTTATTTTGAAATATTACGACTTTGTTCTCGGTAAATAATACGTTTTTTTAACTACTACTTTATTCTCATTATTTTATGGCTTTATTGTCCAAATATTACATTACTCTCGAAGTGACACGCGTTCATTTTCTTACGTGGCCCTACTGGAAATATGCTTTCGTAGTTCTGCGCAAAATCTAGGACTATTAGAACCTTTTTTTTTTTTTTTTTTTTTTTTTTTTTGCCATTTTGTTACACAGTTACTCTTCTTCATATATCACAAATGCGTCATTTAGTCACAAAATAAAATCAACGAAGCGCTAAAGGTAATTAAATAAAAAGAACATCCTTCATTTCCAGTCTTACCTTCTTCTCCAGGTGAGGCGAAACTCTGGAAACACTCGGAGATCCAAACAGCTGTGAATCTCTATTTCAGAAACGAAACTGAAAGTATCCATGTCTGTGGTCTGAGAAAAGTAGACCTTCAAATGAATGAACGCAAGAAAATATAAAATATTACCTAAAAGAAAACAACCTTTTTCTATCTAGATATTTAATAATTAATTGAATGAATTAAAATGAATGAATGTTGTTATTGTTAGTATTATTCATAGTAGTAATATTACCTACATACTTTTATAATGGTTATTACTGTAACTGTAGCCATTGTTACTATTGATATTGTTACTACTACTAGAATTATAATTATGATTATTATTATTATTTATTACTACTACGAATGTGCAAGTTCCTGTTTTTCTACTGTTTCTTTAGTTATTGGTATTATCATTTTCTTATTTTATTCCCTCATTTTTCTTCTACCTGTGGGTTAATTCTGTTGTGTACATATGATCTAGTGCTGCTACTGGGACCTTAAATATCCAAACGGATCAATAAAACTGTGTTTAGTTTTTTTGTATAATCTATCAAACAGCACATGTTTGGGGGGGGGATACACTTATTTATTTTCACCATCTTTTTTGACTGGTATGCTTGATATTCATTTGTGACCAAAAATTGACCAACAGAACTATTTAGACATTCCTATATATAATAAAATGGATGAGACCAGAATGACTCCTGTGAAAATGCAAACAGCTGTGAATCTCTACCCTTTTTCCAGAAACAAAACTGAAAGTATCCAGATGTAAGATAATATAATATATTATCCAAAAAACCCTTTTTAAAATATAGATATTTAATTAATAAGTAACCAAATGAATTAAAATGAATGAATGTTATAATGAACAGATTAAAAGTAAACAATGTAGAACAAAATTAGGTTAAATTACAATATTACTTAAGTATGAAACCATGTACAGTGTTGATTATCCAGTGCACAATGTTTGTTGCTATTTTGTTTTTGTTTGGTTTTTTTTTAATTGTTAGTATTATTCATAGTAGTAGTATTACCTACATACTTTTATAATGGTTATCACTCTTACTGTAGCCATTGTTACAATTGATATTGTTGTTATTATTATTATTATTATTATTATTATTATTATTATTGATAATAATAATAATAATGATAATAATAATTACTACTAGTACCACCAATGTGCAATTTCCTGCTTAATTACTGTCTCTGTAATTATTGTTATTACCCCCACCCCCACCCCATTTTTTCTTATACCTGCCATAATTCTGTTCTGTACATATGATCTTGTGGTGCTGCTGGAACCTTAATACCCCAAGGGATCAATAAAACTGTGTTTAGTTTTGTATAACCTATCAAACAGCACATGTTGGGGGGAAAAAAAGTAGGAGGAGGAAATATACAGTTATTTCCACCATCTTTTTGACTGCTATGCCTGATATTCATTTGTGACCAAAAATTGACCAGCAGAACTATTTTTGATGTTCCTAATAAAATGGATGAGACTAGAATGACTCTTGGGAAGAAAAAATATCGACATATTATTGAAGACATGTAAGGTGTAAGTTTATGGGAGCCAGTTACCAAATATCACAAAATGGTTGGTTATCAATATACAAAAAAATAGAGCTTTGAAGACTTAGATGGAAACTTTTCTGCCACACATTAGGCTTAATAAGAGCTTAAATGATGAATTTATGCTCACCTCTTTTAATCCCCCTTAAGGTGCTATAATATCCAAGCAACTGGCAATTTAGCACAGCTAGAGTTAATTATGCTTTCAATATATAAAATGTAAAATACTCTATTTTCTTCTGTTATAGTAAAATTGCAGTTATTTCTAGTGCACTCTTCAGCTAACATGATTACATCATTAGACGGCTGGAAAGTCAGCTTGTGATTGATGATTCACTGGTTTGATTCCCTGGACTGGCAGAGAGTTGCTGGCTTTGAGCAAGGCACTTAACCCCCCAGAAAGAAAAAAAACAGCCAGAGTGAAGACAGTATGCAACAACAGAGAGGTGAGGAGCAGGAAAGTGCAGCTGTCCTGGGAACTCTTACTGTGGAGGACATTGACAAGGCTGAGCTCGCCATAATTCAGTTTTGCCAGAGGAGAAAGTTTTTAGAGGAGTTCGCGTGTCTGGAGAAAGGACAAAACATCAAGAAAAGTAGTCATCTGTACAAGTTGTATCCAAGGCTGGAAGATGGAGTCTTGTGTGTGGGAGGACGGTTCAGTAAATCAGCACTGCCTTTGGAGTCTAAGTATACTGTCATTTTGTCAAAGGACCTTTATATTTCTACTCTGCTCCTGAGAAGTATACATCAAGAGGTAGGACACAGCGGCCGCAACCACATGTTGTCCAAGCTGAGAGAGAAATATTGGATGACAGGAGTAAGTACAGCCATTAGGAGAGTTATGTCCAAATGTACCATCTGCAGAAGACTTAATGCGACTCCAGTTTACCAGCAGATGGCGGACTTGCCTGCAGAAGGACTGAAGCCTGATGAACCTCCATTCACTTGTGTGGGGGTTGATTATTTTGAACCTATCGAAGTGAAGAGCAGGAGGAGTATAGTGAAAAGGTATGGTGTCCTATTTACCTGTCTTGCATTGAGAGCTATTCGCATTGAGGTGGCACCTTCTCTGGATACGGACTCCTTTATAAATGCACTAAGGCGTTTTATCTCCAGAAGAGGACAGGTCCGCGAGTTGCGTTCTGACAACGGGACAAATTTTGTGGGAGCAGAACGTGAGCTAAAGGCAGCAATTGCACAGTGGAACCATGCACAGGTGCATGATATGTTACTCCAAAAGGGCATCAAGTGGACATTCAACCCCCCTGCTGGATCACATCATGGAGGAGTATGGGAAAGGCTGATCAGATCGGTGAGGAAAGTCCTGAACTCTACCCTTAAGGTACAACGCTTGGATGAGGAGGGACTCCACACGGTTCTCTGTGAAGTGGAAGCCATTATTAACAGCAGGCCCATCACCAAGGCCTCCATGGATCCTAATGACCTGGAAGCACTGACGCCAAACCGTCTGTTACTGTTAAACCAGCCTTCATTGCCACCTGGACAGTTTCAAGCAGCAGACCTGTATGTACAGAGAAGACGGAGACAAGTCCAGTATATATCTGATCTTTTCTGGAAGCACTGGACAAAGGAGTACCTGCCTCTGTTACAGGAACGAGAGAGATGGACTGGAGTACAGAGAAACCTTGTCGTAGGAGATCTAGTTTTGCTTATGGACAGTACTGCACCTCGCAATTCTTGGATTATGGGACGTGTCTTGCAAACCTTTCCGGATTGCAAGGGGTTTGTTCGTCAAATTAGGATTAAGACAAGAACCAGTTGCTTGGACAGACTCATATCCAAGTTGTGTTTGTTGCTGGAGGAGGAGAAGGCAGCATGAGGACGTTGCTGACCTCTACAAGGACTGTGTTTTCCAGACTTGAGCTGGACCTTTCTTTTTTTTTTAGATGACCAGGAGGAGGACTATTCATCATAATAGCTTATTCTTTACACTTGAATGATTTATTAGACTTTTTTTTTTTTTTGCATTTTGACATTGATATGATGATTTATTATGTCCCCTATTATGTTTTTATTGAAATGGGAATTATTATGCGAGACCTAATAATTAGGGGCTGGTGTGTAAGGGACATACAGGTGGAAGTGGAGGAGCATGGTTTGTGTGGGTGTGTGTGTGTTTTGGAGGGAGTGGTTCATGTGGGAGTAGGTGTGTGTATAAAGGTGTGCACTTACCTGTGTTACGGATGAGAGAGTTAGGTTTGGGTGTAGCCATAATTTTTGTTGACCGCTATTCATTATCCACTTATTCCTTCATAGCCTTTTTATTTGTTTAATCTGCCAGCACCATTTTTTCCTCATTCATCCATCTTTACCATGCTGTGATAGCTTTGAATTGTTTTTGCACAATAAATATACAAAGGCATCTCTGGATCACAGCGTATTTGTCCATAAGCGCGTCACAAATAAGCAAACCTGAGGACCCAGACTTTCGACTCTCAGCGGCTAAAAAGGTTAAAGTTAGAAGCCGCTACAAGACCTGATGAAGAAACACTTTCTTTGAATTTGTTGAACTATGTGAATATGCAAGTTCTCTCAAGACTAAAAATAACTTTAATTAAGTCTCATAAATCTACATAAAATACTCCAAAGTAACAGAGAAAAGTGGCTTTGGTGCGAATTAATTTTAAATATCATACAAATAACAACAATAATAATAAAAACTCATATTAATACATAATTTGCTTTGGTTGAAGGACCATGTGTTACTCTGCAAAACCCCATGGATAAAACTAGAGCACTCAAAGACACAAACAATGCAAATATGACTACTATCCTTTTATTTAGGATGAATTATGAATTATAGTGCGGCATCGCCGTTCCACCCTCATTGTATGTATGTGCACTCCTGCGGCCAGGGGATACAATTCTTAGTGGTGATAAGTGAGTTTACCCTGACATTGGCCTTGGAGATGTCCCCTGTGCTCTTTGACAACTGTTGGACAAGCCAAGCAGGAACAGTTCAGATGTTGTTTTGTCACTTGATAGTTACTCTCATCCATTTATTACAATTGGGTCATTGTCACAAAATAAAATCAGCAAAGCGCTAAAGGTGATTAAATAAGAGTAACATCCTTCATTTCCAGTCTTACCTTGTTCTCCAGGTGAGGGGAGACTCTAGAAACTGTCCAAGATGTGAACAGCTGTGAATCTGTTCCCTTTTACAAGAAAGAAACTCACAGTATCCAGATACATCCTGTCCTGTGAGAAGTAGACCTTCAAATGAATAAATCGGATCATTTTATTTGGAAACTAGAAAAGCACTCTGAGAGCGCAGACCTCTGCCAAGGTAGTTTGTCCTTTTTTTAAGGTAGTGTTTATACTTTCCTCCACTAGATGGCGCTGAATGACCTCATATGCAGATCTGTGCCGTCATGCCCTATCTCGCAATGATAAAGAATCCTTTACAAAATTCCTGGATCCAGACGGTGATCTGGATCGCCTCCAAAATTTAATCATCTCTTCCTTGATCCAGAGCGGACATATCCTGGAAATTTCATCAAAATCTGTCCATAACTTTTTGAGCGAACAAACAAACCAACAAACCCTGGCAAAAACATAACCTCCTGGCAGAGGTAAACATATTCAGAGTGAATTTTTAATAGAATTTGTAAAACTGATTCTGTTTAGATTCTTCAAGAACAAAATGGTTAAATAAACCTGTTACATCCAAACTCAGACTGAACTTCATGCAGCCTGTTCTTGAGGTTCCTTGGCAGACACAAATTTACTTTGTCTTCAGTTAAATCTACATTTATATCACTGGCTGCAAAACAAATATTCCAACAAAACATATTCAACCGTGCTTTGCAAAGACATGCTATGTTCTGCTCTCAGAGATGTCTGAGGTGGAATGCTAATGCTTTTCTTTGACTTCAGAGCTGTTGAGACGGTCACTGATCTCGTCAAAGTAATCATCAGCACAGCGCAGTATCTGGACGACGGTGCTGAGCAGCAGGATATCACAGCTCGTGTCCAGCTCCAGCTCCTCGCTGTAGTTCTTCACTGGTATCACACAGGATATGGGCACACCGAGCCGAGCACTGATGTCCTGCACCTGGATCACACAAACAAGACATGAGGTGAGTTCACGGTTTAAAATCTGACAGTAAACCAATGGAAAATGAGTTTTTACTCTATTTGACTTTTCAGTTGCGTGACTTATTACCCTGTTGAGTCTTTCTATAAACATATTTAATGCTCATTTGGAAAAGCCATGTATTTATAGAAACAACAAGAGCACTCAATGAGCGCAAACCTCCGCCAAGGTTATGACATTATGATGTCAAAACTGCTAGAGATATTGATGTCATGATGTACCACACGGTAGCAGGTGTGACCCTCTATCATCCCACAAAGGCATGACTCAATCGGCTGAATATTGACAGAGATATGATTTTTTAAATTTTGCACAATGATGAGAGATAAGGATTTTCTGGATTTTCAAAAAAAATCTTGGATCCAGAGATTTGTCCAGATCGTGACCAAAAGTTAATGGGAGCATCCTTGGGTGATTCTCTATCACTGGTGAAAATTTCCAGAAAATCCATCCAGTAGTTTTTCAGTAAAGTTGCTAACAAACAGACAGACAAACAGATAAACATAACCTCCTTGGCGGAGGTGACAACCTATAAATAATAACAATTTTAATTGTTCCTTTTTGTTTTAGTGTGGAAAAAAGTAAAATTACACGATGAAAATGTTTATGGTTACAAAGTAGCTTTTCAGAAAAATGTGAATAAACAGTCATGAATAACCCAAAAATAATTGGAATTTTAACAATATTCTACCTGTTACTAAATGTTTTATGTTTTTGTAGATCCACTGTAATCTGTAAATTGTAATGCACATGTGTAAATCAAAAGCTAAGGCATAATACTGGTAAAACTCCATTTTACTTTTTCATGCTAAAACAAAGAAAAAAATGTAGAGTTTTTATTTATAGGTTATTATACTGGTTTTTACTGGTCTGGCCCACTTGAGATCCTATAGAGCTGAGTGTGGCCCCTGAACTAAAATGAGTTTGACACCCCTAATGTCGATGGCCATAAAACCTTAGACCTTAACGTTGTTTTCAAAAGCCGAAAAATGAAGAAAACGTCACTTTTTCAGTCCAATCTGTCATTAACTGAGCATTAACCCAGTTTGTCCATCCACTGTCATTGATCCAACTCCATGGGTTTTACTGGTGAGTCAATGTTGTAGAAGATGACGGTGTTTCCATGGAAACTATGCAGCCTCAGGATGTCCAAATGGGTCATATCTGATGACCATTAAAATATGAATAACTGTCTTTTACACCAATTACTTACGTGCATTGATAGGATCAGCAGGTATTAAACAGTTTAGATCAGTAGGTGGTTTTGGTTGTCGTGGATGTTTGGGTCTCTATGGGTTAAAATAGAAAATAGAAAGGTAATTATGGATTTTTTTTTGCTACAAAAGCTCAAGCTCTACTGAAACCTTTCTGAAGCTGAGATATTTGAAAAAACACTGATCTGTAATCTATTGTTAGCAAAGACTCATCACTTCTACTTAACAATTCCAACCATATCTATGGAAACAGCACTGTCCTTGTTCACAGCTGTTTTTTTTTGGTAAATGAATACAGCACTGTCCTTGTTCACAGCTGGGTTTTTTTTTTTGTATATGAATACATGTGTTGATTTAGAAGTATTTATGGTGTTAAGAAAAAAATCGAATCATTATTTCTCACTAATGGATATTTCTACAATATAGTATCATATTCAAAAGATATCTGTAAGCATAATACTCAAGAAAAGCTGAGAAATGGTTGCAAAATTAAGCATTTTTATGCAAACATTGGATTGGAGATGTTTGATCAGATTATGATTATAATGTTAATAGTGTTATTCCAACCAGTGTATTGTAACTGGTATGTATATGTACATGTATTCTGTCTGTCTGAGCTGTATTTTTGTCTTACCATAAGGTTTTCACAGACAGAAGGTACAATTGCAGAAAAAAAACATATTAGACCACCCCTTGTTTTCTTCAATTTCTTGTTCATTTTAATGCCTGGTACAACTGAAGGTCCATTTGTTTGGACAAATATAATGATAACAACAGAAATAGCTCATACTAGTTTCATTTCAGAGCTGATCTCTATCCATTTTCCATGTTTTCTTGATAAAAACTAAAATCACTTCAGTTCTTAAATGAATATCAGTGGCATTGTACTGACAAAAACAGTGCTTTTAGACATTCCGTGTTTTCGTTTCTGTCTGTTTTAGTCACATGATACACACAGGAGTTAGCACTTGAATCCATAACCATTCTTTTTGATGACTTTTGATGGTCTAAAATTTTTCCCGCAACTGTAAAGGCTAAATCCTTAACTGACCCCTCCTGAACCGAGTGAACCAGTTCTCATCGTCATCGACCACACAGGAGGGATTACACTGTACGACACTCACACACAGACACACACACACGCTCACACACTTTCTCAGGAACCCCCTTTGTATCTTTACCTCTTCCTATCAGTCTTCCTCTTACCTGATGGATTTAGCACACTACCCTTGTTAAGCATTAATCTTGTATCCATTCAGTCACATTGTAGAAAGTTTATCAAACAGTGACTTTTTTTAGTGCCTTGTGGCATACAGACTTATTTGTTGAAGATTTTGAACAACAGATACAATTTTCTGCATATTTAAGCAAAAATAACCCTTTTTACACACATACACACTGACTCAATTACACATAAACAAACACTGAGTGATCCAAGAGGACTTCCTCATATTGTCCAGTATGTTGATGCAGGAAAAACACTTTGATGGATATTCCCGTTGCTCTCTCTGCAATGAAAGTTGTCGGTTTCAGGGCATGTGTACAGCTGTTTCAAATGTGTTTGCATGTCTGGTTGTCGTGTTACAGAGCTGTCTCAGGCAGTTCTTAAGGTCATACTAAAACCAACAATTTCTTGGATGTATAGCAAGATGGAAACTTTATTATAGCTCAAATGTAAACTATTTCTGTGCAGCTGTAGCTAAAATGGCACAGTAAAAGAGAATAAGGTTGTGAACTCTCTGCTATTTTATCTTAGATGATTTTAAGATTTCTCAACACACATGATCTCATTAAACAAACATGATGAACTCAGTGATGTTTACCAAGAACTAGTAGATATGCATTTCCTTGTTAGGGAATTTAGGTGTTGTTATGTTGTGCATGTTTTTCAGGTGTGACTGGGGACAATCTTATTACAGCAATCCCTTTCTGTGTATCCAGTTGTAAATGTGTGAGATGATTAGACCCTCTTTGTTAGCCCATTCTACTGTAGGCAGGGGATTTCCAGTCACACACACACACACACACACACACACACACACACACACACACACACACACACACACGTATGATCGTTCTGTGCTACACTGCTCAAACACCACTACTCTTCTGCTTTGGGAGCACACTTCCACACATGACTGTCAGGTCCTTCCTGTTTTCTGAGATGCCTGCATAAATGCCTCTACGGATATGAGTACTCCTCTGTTTGGCCACATTAACAAACAACATTTACCATAGAAATGCCTAACGGAAGATACAGTGGATGGTAGTTGAAAGTGAGATTAGGAACTTAACCACATTAGATGTAAATAGTCAATGATCAAAGAGGAACTTTGTTCCATTGGCATGTAACGTTGGCACATGTAATGTCATTTCAGGTCTTTTTGGTTACACTGGGCTGGGTCATGTGACTAGTTTACAGTCCAGTTAACTACCACAATGGTTTATAAGAATAATCAGAGATCAATCTTTGTAATAATAATAAATGCCTGTGTTACACAGCAGGCCAAAGAACTTAAGTGGTGAGAAAGGCTGAATTTGACTGGTGAACTGTTATATGCAGTTATATTTCTATTGACTATATTTATAGTTATTATGTTTTAGTTGCTTTGGCAGGGAACTATAAAACTTCAGCTGCTTGTTAAGTGTCATAAATCACATTGCTTTTGTTTGATGTACAGTGATAGCTGGTCTTCCTGATGTGTATTAGTACATTGAGCATGTGTGTTTGCAATGTGAGGTTCATACTCTAAGTCAGGGGTGGGCAATCCTGGTCCTCGAGGGCTGGTATCCTGCATGTTTTCGATGTGTCCCTCTTCCAACACACCTGATTCAAATGATGAGCCTATCATCAAGCTCTGCAAAAGCCTGATAACGACTGTCAGGTGTGTTGGAAGAGGGAACTATCTAAAACATGCAGGATACCGGCCCTCGAGGACCAGGATTGCCCACCCCTGCTCTAGGTAATAGAAAGACGAGCATTCAGGTCTGTAGTTAAAAAATTCATGTAAAACTGTACATGTGGGGGCTCTATAAAATGTATTGGAGATGGCCTGTTGAAATAATGTACTTACTTTTACTGAAAGAAAGAGAAGTCATTGTTATATCATATATTCTGCTGGAAAGTTTTGGCTCTTCACTTTTTGTAAATTTTATGTAAGAGACTTTCTACAGTCTGTGGTTTTTACCAGCCAGTTATTCAGAAAGTTTATGAATGATGGTGAGTCTATTTTTAAGCTTTTTGTGTGTTCTGTGCCTCCTCTCTCTGTGTCTCTGTCTAAATTTAGAGTGTCATCTGCCCACTCATTCTGTCAGACAGGAAATGCTGCATATGTGTTGGCTCATTGCAAAGGCGCACTCTGAAAAACAGCAAAAGTATCTGTATTTAGATGGGTGAGACTCCAGATGTCTGAACAGTAGTTTTTACATATATCCATGTATAGTATACCCACTTGGCTCAGTGGTGTCCAATCCTGGTCCTCGAGGGCCGGCGTCCTGCATGTTTTAGATGTTTCCTTCTTCCAGCACACCTGACCATCATTATCAGACTTCTGCAGAGCTTGATGATAGGTTGATCATGTCAGGTGTGTTGGAAGAAGGATACATCTAAAACATTCAGGATACCCACCCTCGAGGACCAGGATCGGACACCCCTGAGCATATTGACCAGAAAAGTTTGCATTTCCTCTTTTAGTGCATAATGAAAGTGTAAACGGTAAGATTGAGGGACAGGGGCAGAGAATGTAAAACAGAAACAAGTGAGTGAACGAACAACCGGAAACTTGTGGTCAAGCAGCGAGTGTTAAGCTGCTGAGGCTGCGCTGTTAACTTGCTGTTGAAAATGCTGCTTTTTTCAGATGGATCAAGTCTAAATCCATCACACTAAACCCTTTCATTGTTCATGTGGCGCTCCTGGAATGGCTCCAAATGCATGTCTGCGTGAGCATGAGGGTGAAACAGTGCAACAGCGGGACGGAAAGTGAAGTAAAAGAGAGCACAAAACCACAAGTAAAAGTTGGGAAAGTTTGTCATGAGTGGCAAGTTCAGAATCACATTGAAGTGCATTCGGCTTTAAGACAAATAAAAAACACCCAAACAACTCATGATTGTTTGTCACACTGCACATAAAACTGTTCCCCTGCCCTTTTAATCCACCTCCCCTCTGACGCCGCTAACGCACTGTCAGTAATTATTCCCTATCACTAAGTAACTCAGACTCCATCAGAGCAGGAAATACAGTCATGAATCGCTGTTCACAGTTGCTCGTGCCTCTCTCAGTCACTCCCCGTCTTGCTCTCGCTCTATGTCACGCACTTGTTACTTTTAGTACGGAGACGCCAGTGTGTGGATGTGAAAGACATGTAAGACTGCTAACTTTGTTACTGCACACACCGTAAGTTTCATTATTGCTCTACTTTATTTGCTACCTGTTATGGTTTGGCTTTTCTTGTAAACTGATGAAAAGGGTTTCATCATTTCATGGTTATTTTTGGACATTGGTTTGATTAAGCGTGTTGATGAGGTGGTTTTGGCCAGAAAAACCCTTTAGTTTCAGTCTGTTTTGTACTTTTTGTGTTCTCTGGAGTTCCTGCAGTTTGGGTTTTTGGTGCCTTTTACGCAGCAGTGCACTATGTTAGCTTTCATAAGCCCTCATAACTTTTTTTTTGTTAGTAAAGTAGGAAAATCTCGTACCTCTGTATTTGGAAGAAACAGTCCATCTATGCCATGTAATGCCAAAGGAATCTCAGTTTCCTGTGGCATTTATTTACTAATTAGTGTTTCTTGCGGTTTCATAGAATGTTGTGTACAGTAACATATCTGAAAGGGCTTTGCATTAAGGATGTTTATCAGGTGTTTTGTCGCTGGCTTTGTATTTTGAACATGTGGGAGTGATGACTCAAAACAGAAGTGAGACACATGTCAGACCACTCCATTTTTGATCAGCTCTTAGTCGTAGGCATGCTTCAGAAGGTGTGTGTGTGGTCGTATGTAGATCCATATGTGTATCGACATTCAACTCTAAACACTTACTTACTTCTCTAACAAAACCACTGAGGACTAAAGTCAACTGGCGGCATTGTCTTTTACACAGACATTAAAGGAAAAGGTGTCTGTGTGTAAGGTTCATGTAAGTAGCTCAAAAATTAGCGTCTCCTTGTAACCACAGGAAGGAGCCTGAAAAAGAGCAGGTTGACACATCTATAATTTTACACTGACCCATCAGCCCAAAGCTTATCACTTTCCCGCATTTGCCTTTAGCTGTACAGCAAGTCATACAGATGGTAGCGCTGACCACTTACTAAATATTTCACCCCATAATGGTTCTTGTTCCTTTTGTTCATAGGCTCACAATGCATGTGAGACATGACCAACAAGGCTCCCTGGGATAACTCAAGCAGTCTGTGCAGCATGGAGTCAACAGGTACACAGCATGATCACAAATTATGTACTGCAGATTAAGGCTGCATGATATCGACAAAACTTGCGACATGCTAGGGCTGTTAGAAAATATCGGTTCTGCAATATATCGCGATTTTTCATTTCACAATACTGCATCGATATTAAAAAGTGCTGTATCAATATTTTTAGATATTCAATCAAATGGAGATATAGCCGAAGTTCATTTTTGTGTTTGTTGTTTTTCTTTATTGTTTCTATTTTATTTATTATTATTATTTCACACTATTATATTAAATAATGGTTATTTGAAGCATCCTAAAAGCACTTTTTACTGTTCCTCTGTTGGGATCGCACAAAAACAGTGTTATAATGTTAGTTATGAACTAATACAATATGAACATTTGAGCAGGATCTTAAACTGTAATGTCTGTAAAACATAATTTAATTTTTAACACAGGAACATTTTGTGATGTAACATCAGATCCTGTTGTGATCAAATAAAAATGCATTTATTATTTGTGCAGATTTCTGGTGTAATTCAATTCTTCAAGGAAATAATCATTTATAAAAGAGAAACAAACAAAAAAATTGTCTTTTTAACAGTATTGTGATATATCATGATATATCGTATTGTGATCCTAGTATTGTGATTTGTATCGTATCACCAGATTCTTGCCAATACACAGCCCTACGATATACGATATGGATGTACAGCATTGCGATAATAATATTGCGATATTTCTCGTTCACCTAAAGAAATACCAATTTCACCTCAGAAAAGTG
>JAQQZY010000001.1:13018053-13028559 GCA_030068375.1 Ostorhinchus rueppellii
AAATACTGCAGATAAAAATAAAATCTGTAAATACAAGTGTTCAGGCCTTGGACAAAGTTGTGCTCTGAAAATATTCAAATCTTTTCAACATTAATAACATGTAAACTTACATTTAACCAGCAGCAGTAGCATTATTTCAGTTTTTTGGATAGAAAAACTAGCATGTTAGAGTGATAGAGAATACCACTGTGGTACCCCATGGTGTGGAAAACAGAAAGGTCATACAAATAAAATAAGATCAATTACTGCAAGTCTTTGCGATATGAATATTGCGCACTCTGTTATCACGATAATGATATTTTTGTGATATATTGTGCAGCCCTACTGCAGATCATTAACTACCCCCTTTGGACACACTCAGTTACAGATACATTCAGTTGCTTCTGGTTTTCCACTTTATGTCTGTTAAATGCATCTTGGTATTTCAGAGCTGGACTAATTTCAAAATATGGTGTGATACTTCAGCAACACATGTTTATTTGTTGTCAGCTGGCTGCTCTCCCACAGTTCCTGAGCCTGAGCTGTACCGCAGCATCCAGGCTGTACTGCCCAAGGAAACAGACAACCAAGAGACGTCTGACTGTTACAACAAAGGTACACCCTGATCTGTTTCAGCTTATAGATAGGACTTATCTTCACACTGTCGTCTTGTAGGCGTACTGTTTATATCTGCTGCTTCTCATAGCATAAAACCTAACAATCCGATCATCTTCTGATAATGTCAACGAGGTGGAACTTGTCATCACAGCCTGCCTGTCTTCCTCTGTTGTTGTTCTGTATCCAAACCTATTCTGTCGCATAAACTTTTCCATGGTGAATAGGTATTTAATAACACAGGCCTGTCAGTGTTAATCAGACAGTGACATGTTTAGCTGTGTCAGCTGTATGAGGCCCGTTTCGTTGTTAGTCACTGGGCATATTTTGGATTCGCACATTTAAGGGAAAAATGTGACACATTTAGCAAGTTTCTGTTCATTGACATGGAAATACTGCTTATGTCACTGATTCTGTGTGTGTCTGTGTGTTCGTAGGCATGCTGAGATGGACACTTCATAAGAAGGTTCAAAACAATCCTGCCAACAGCTTATCTCTAGTGTGGGTGCTGATAAAGGAGTTAGAGAAGGTAAGGAATTACAGGAACTAAATACACGTGTTTTGGCATCAAACTTTCATTTTTTATTTACTTGATACGTAAAAATGTTGCTTGTTTGCAGAAGTTTTACATAATGCTTCATACAGTAATTAATATTGCATTGATAAAAATTCTATACATTCATGAAGTGCGTTTGCTCTGCAGGCTGAGAGATGGGACAGCCGCAAATACATCATCCCTCTACTCCACACACTGATGTATGCCATTGTTCAGGTACGGTGATCCTTATTGTTGCTTCATAGCTGCCTCTTAATGCTCTGTCTCACGTTATTACACTGTTAAATGAATGTCATTTCAGAGACGTATCTTGTATATTCAGTCTTTATGGGCTGTGTCATATCTTGCAGTGCTGATTAAATATGCTTACTCTGGTTTTGTGTTGCTGCTGCCAAAGAGGTTATGCATTTGTTTGATTGCCTCTCAGCTGGACTACACAGAAACACATTTTTCTGAAACTTGGGGAAAGATAAGGCCATATTCCAAGACAAACGCTTTTAATACTGGAGCAGATCCATAAAATGATGAGGATGGTAGAATATTTTATAGCCTTTTCTGATAATTTCAAGACTGTGTATGCACTACAGAGAGCGGTAGCCATTGGCTATTGATGACATGACCACGCATTTTGTCTACTTATTTTTTTTCAATGTTATGGAGAACTCACACCATTATTCCTTGTTTTTCCAGTTCAAGCACAGCACACTGCATATATTATTAGTAAAAATGCCTTATCCTTCCGCCAAGTTTTACGGAAATAGGTGCAGTTGTTTTTAGTCCTCAATAACTGGTTTATAGGGAGTAACCTTCTGATTTAGATTCGGATCAGAGTTACTGTAATGTTCAGAGTGCACATGTAACAACAGGAAATATGCTTTTATTCCAGGAACCAATGTGTTCAAGGAAATAAAAAAACTGAAATATGTTACTTACTTATGTTATATTATTATATAACCCCAGGTGGGTGTATAATAATATATAATGTGGATATACCAGGAATTCCTTCCATCCGTCTGTCCAACCATCTGAGATTTTTGTCCAGTCGATTTCTCGGACACTATTCACCCAATTCTTTTCAAATTGGACACATGTGCTTTACTACTAGAAGAGGTGCAGGGCACAGTTTGATGGCTGAATTATTATTATTTTTTTTTTTACTTTTTTTTTTGTTGCACATTTTTGATTCAAGCTAATTTAAGCTCTTCTTACTTTTTCACTTGTGTTACTTTGTAAGCAAGAGTAATGTGGCAGTTCCTTTTCACTAATAGTACAAGTTAGACAAAAAATATTCTTTTCCTTTTTTGGATAAATGACCTGTGGCATGAGGGTACTGTATGCGTTTGCATGTTTTTGTGAATGTGTTTTTATAATATTCCAGACAGCCTACATTCCAGATGAGCTGTACAAGCGGGTGTATGAATTTTCTAAAAGACTCCTAACTTACCCTCATCCATACTGCACTGTTGGCCTCAGCTACACAAGACAGATAAAAGCTGAACGCTCCATTCCAGGTATTATTGACCCACAGCTTTATTGTTCATTGTAAATGGTAAAGAAGAATCTCAGAACTGGTTTATATTTCAGAAGAAATGGCGTCAGGAGTTTCAGCTGCTGAATCAATGTCAACTTTGAACCAAGCCAGAATTTAAAACATGCACCTGCTTTCTATTGCTCTTATTTATTTCTTTTTCTTTCACCTCACACAAACCTTTGCATCTCGCATGACAAACTAGGAGGAAACGTTTGTTATTTTGGTGTTTTCTCGATATGACACACCCCACTTGATGACAGTGATTCTGATCCTTTGATTGTATAACTATATACTGCCATTCACCACTAATAATCACCCCTATGACATTCTATCCAAACAGTAATTATCTCTTACTCATGTCTTTCAATGTTTATGATTTAAGAAGGATGAACAGAGACATTTAATGTAATGACTTAAGATAAACTTTAAAAACATAAATTAATAGATGTCAAAGAGCGGGAGCTTGGATGACATCAACTGTCACCAGCCAAAAGTAATACACTGTTTTAGTAGCTTAATGAAAGACGATTTTTTTATCTAATGAGAATATGTCAAGTAGTCTGTCTGTAAATATGCCACTGCTTATTGTCATTAATAACACTACAATTTTATCCAAAGGTCTGATGTACCAGAGGATGGTAGTAGCAGAGCAGAGACTGAAAAATGAGCACTATCCCTTTCAGGAGAGGTATGTCATGAACAAATATGTCTGTTTGCACAATAAAACCTTCAGAAAATTAAAGATTTACAAAAGGCTTTGCAGTCAAACTACCTACTGTAGCAATCCCTTAAATTTTTTGTCTAAATTCCCTGCAGGGTTTTTATATTGGCAGACCCAGCGGTTTTCTCTGGTGCCCTGGGACAAATTGTGCTTGATGCCGTTGAAGCATCGGCTTCAGCTTCAGGCAGATTCCTAAGTCCATCAGATCACATGCGCAGTGTCGTTCAACACTCCATACAGGCTGCTTTAGGAGCAGAGCAGTGCCATGGTCAGAAGCTGGCTCAAGCCCTGAAGGTCAGTATTCCTACGCTGTTACTTATGTCATTCCGTGGTGTGTTGCCGTCTCACTGCGGTGTACAGCACTGTGTTTTTGTCAGACATGCTGCTGTTTGTTTAGTTCTGCTGACGATAGATTTGCCTTGCCTTTTCCTCTTATTAACTTTTCTTTGCTTTGAAGAAATGTGAATATTTTCTGCATGATAACCCATACATAAAGACCCAAACAGTTACTTAGTACATCATCTACCAGTATAAAAGGTTTAATAACTTCGGATCCACTAATCCTGTCAATGAAATTATTGGGGTAAAATACAGTTTATCATTTTTTCATGGTCATCAGATAGGACTCATTTGAACATTCAGAGGCTCCGTAGTTACCATGGAAACACCGTCATTTTATACAACACTGATTCACCAGTAAAACCCATGGGATCGAACCAATGACAGTGGATGAAAACACTTGATTTACATTTGGTTTATGATATAGTTTGTAGGAAAAGTCACATTTTCTTCAGTTTTCTCTGTTTGTGATATTATAAGTTTAATCTGAGTTTTTATGAACATCTTCATGATCAGTCAATGAAATCTGGGTGAACACGGGATATTTATTGAAGAAACGCAAAATGCAGAGGATAATATTATAATAAATGGTGATAGATTGCTTAAGAAAGGTTAAATAGAGAGAAATATTCATATAGGAACTGATGGAAAAGTAACACTGGGTCTTTATGGGTTAAAGTTCAAACCCAGCAGTTGTTTAGCTCAGAATCATTTTGTGTTTACTTCAGTTTATTTCATGGCGTCCCATAAACACTTGAAAATAAAATATCTACATGTCATTGGGAGCATCCTCAGTAAAGGCTCGTTGTCTGAGATGCTACTGTAGGTGGAAGTGTCTCCTGGCACAGATCCTAAAGTAACACCTCAGCAGGACACACACGAGGGCAGACGTACACACACCAGTGACCCTTCACCTCTTTGCTATTAATACGTAGCCTGCATGTGTTTATCTTCCTGTGTGTATGTCTGTGCACCCACATGTGTTTGTGTGTTTTTGGACAGGACATGGGCCAAGACGTTGAGCCGTATTTTCAGGAAGTGCTGGCGACTTTAGAGCAGAGCATGGAGGGAGGTGGTAAAGGAGAGGGGGGAACGCTAAGAAGTCGCCTTCAGCAGCTGTACAGCGAGATTGTCACTGATAAATTCTTAGGTAAGGAAATATAACAAAATGTTCTGAATCACTATGTCTTGGCGACTGAGCTGTTTTGTCTGGGGCATAAACTGAGTGCTCAAACCAGCAAACAACACCAACTGTGGTCACATCTGATGATGCAACACAGTGTGTAACATCTGTGCATGTTCGTATTCATACTCAGTAATCTTAGTACAGATAAAAGGCAGTCTATCAGCACAAAATTATCTGCTGTAAATGGATACAATATTAAGGGGATTTGCTAATTTCTTGTATTATATGAAATCCAATGTAAGATTAAAAGAAATATATAGAGATAGAGAAATGTTTAACATGTCCAAGGTAAACAATACTTTTCCTGCCTCTGGAGTAATTCTTCTGTGAGATATCTGGCAAGGTACTACATTTTTTTCTGTTCTGCACAGGGTTTCTTCTACAAACACACTGTCTGTTTGTAGAAGAAACCCTTTCAAGTGTAGAGAGCACTATACTTTATATCCATGTCGTGTCGTTCAGTGTGATCTTAAACCACACATAGCTTTTGATAGACATGTTTGTTTCCCCCTACAGGGGCTTGACCTGCCAGCTGTTGTCGAGATCTAACATGACATTGCCTCTATGTGCAGATTTCCCCCTCAGCCAAAGCAGTTGACTCAGTCATCTTTATTTTTACAATTTTCCGGATATCCATTTCCATAACATCCACTCTGATCCCAACTATTATCATGGTGGTGGCCCATCTGATAAACTTTTTGTCCCTTCACCCCAGCTGTGAGACAGAGATGGACAGGAGTATTTACAGGGAGGAAGTTGGGGGTTGCTTTGTTTCTGAGTGTCACTGTGACAGTTTTGGTCTCTTCCTCTCTTTCTTCCTTCATACGTGTGTGTGTGTGTGTGTGTGTGTGTGTGTGTGTGTGTGTGTGTGTGTGTGTGTTTATTGCAGAGCCATTATCCTGTGGACCATTATGTGACTGCCCTCTCCCCAACCCTGAGATGAGCTTCTACATGTGGACAGAGGATCTGGATATTTGTGAGTGTCTCTGGACAGTGTGGGGGGTCCAAAGGAAGTTGTTAATACAAATTAGCTGAAATGATTTATAGTGATGTTTGGGTGGTTCATTACACGCTGTATGAACAAGAACTCCACTTTGGATAGAAATTTAAAAGTGTAGAAGTAAAAAGTGTGCCCTAATTACCAAAAATATACTTAAACATGACCTTTCCTCCATCTTTTATGGCCAATTTTGTTGCTTTATCGGAACACTTTTGGTCATTTTATAGGAACACCACCAGTAGATGCAAAGCTGAACATACTAAATACATTTTGAGCCTTTTTTTTTTTTTAAATCACAAAGGGAAAAATGCTTTATAAATGCAAGTTTGTCGACAAACAATTGTAGGCAGGTGTATATTCACCTTCTGTGTATGTTCGTGACTACCCCAGAAATAGCCCTGACAGAAAGTATGTTAATTAGAAAGCACCACACTGTACAGTATGAAACTGTGAATACATTGTTCCTCTAGATCACTGTTTGTCAATCTTTTTTGACCGAACGTTACACATTAGCCCGTTTTACACAGCACTTCTGCTATGGGAATATTTCACCTTAAATCAAGAATGACGTCTGTGTAAACGAAATGGTGGGATCATTTGGTCCTACCTTTATCGCGGCTCTGTAATGTAGTAACAGAGACACGATAAAGTTGATTCATGATTCTGGAACGCTGTGTAAAAGGAACACCTCTCGGTACGCAAACAAGGTGTGACATTTTGATGACAGTGACACTCGTGCTGAGGGGATTGAAAATTAGCGCAGGCCGTGTACAGTCCTACAAACATATCAACATGACCTGAAAGATGTTGAGCTGGGGAGACACTGAGATCTGTGTTGTCACTTCGGGTGGAGGTGCTAATAATTGTGAAAGATGGGTCGACTCTGGAGAAGTTAGCAACATCGCTACGCTTGGGGTATTTCCAACACGCAAGGTATACGTCACACTATATGCTGCTCTGCGTTACCGCCCCTTTGATTCTGGAGCACTGGTCCGCTGTGTAGAAGTCCAGCCTGTCTCACCTCTGTTACTCCTTTGTCTTGGCTGGAGAAATTGATTCAGTTGTGGGAAAACGGTGGGATCACCATCTCGCCTTTTTCTGGGATCTCTGTGTAAAAGCGGCTTGT
The DNA here is from genome assembly GCA_030068375.1 of Ostorhinchus rueppellii. NCBI lineage: Eukaryota > Metazoa > Chordata > Actinopteri > Kurtiformes > Apogonidae > Ostorhinchus > Ostorhinchus rueppellii. The sequence goes on from JAQQZY010000001.1 coordinate 13,025,107, forward strand.
GATGGCAGGCACTAATGCCCCCCATTTCTGTATCAGTACCCCCCTCTCTCATTTCTCATACCAAACGCCCCTCGATGTAGTCCCAATGCCCCTGTTAGGAAACACTGCTGTAGATGTTGAACAAATTCAACGTAACAAACTGATTTCAGCTAAACAGATTTGAGTGGAAGTAATTTAACTGTAAAATTAGCTGCACGGTTATACATACGTTTAGGACATATAGTAAAAAGTAACTCAGAAATAAATCTTGTGAAAATTCTGTACTTTTATACAATCTTTGAAATTAAAAGAGTATGTGCTTTCCTGCAAAATATAAAGAATAATCTTACTTTATGATCATTTATCTGTGGACTATATGGATTTTAACTGAAGAGGCAAATGGGATCACAAGTGATGACCAAATATGTTCCTTGCAGGACTGTAAAAAGACTGTGAGAGATACTGTGATTTGTCCCATTAATGTTAAATGAATAAGTTTCTGGCATATTGATAAACTCCATCTCCTTAAGTTGAAGTGTAGAGATTTTTGTGCCCTTTTGATCCAGAACCAAACACTTACGTACGGTAGAAAATGTATGTATGTGGGCGGGTTCTGAGGCATTAAAGCTCACAAGATCTACCGCCTCCTTGTATGTGTCAGGATTAAAAATGATGTGTGTTGGTGGCTAAACACGGAGGAAGCAGCTGATGTGAGTGTGACAGCAGATGCACTGTAATTTTTTCTGCATGCTACTTTACTCCATGTGAGTGAAATACATGTAAATATACTGTGTAATCTATTGACAGGGCGGGAGCTGGCCAAGTGGTTTCGATCCAGCTCCATGTCGGATCCCTTTTCCCTCACTCAGGAGCAGGAGGACTTCGAACTGGGGGAGTCGCCCAGTGAGCTGCCCTCTGACATGACTCGCTTCTCTGTCATGTCCAATGACAGCGGCATTGAAAGAGATCTTCCCCCCAGTGCTGATCCTTCTGCATCGTTGTCTTTAGACACTGCCACATCATGTACGTCATGGGACCAAGGGAAAAGGTAAATCACTTTAATTTTACTTTAACTAAAGTCCCACTAACTTTAGCACTTCAAAGTAAAACTATTCAATGGAATTAACTACCACAATTCCAAACTACTGTACAAAAATAGTCTGAAACGGTGTAATTATCGGTTTGTTGGCTTCAACACTGGTTCTTAAAATCACCTCGTTTTTCTTGTAGTGAGCAAGAATCAGGTAAACTCTTACGACGAGGATGCATCAAGATGAAACCCACAGTAAAGGACAGTATGGTCCTGATGCAAGACACCTTAGAGGACCATGCATGCCACGGAGGAGGGGGTGGGGGCGGAAGGAGCGGAGGAAGAAGAGGAACCACTCTACAAAGGCGAACAGGGAACAACGTGATGCAGAACCCCTTCCCAAAGCAGCAGAGATACTTCACAGCCAGGATAGTTGCTATGGGTGACGACAGGGTACTGGGACGCTTGGCTCAGACATACTACTTCTTCAGGTGAGGGATTCACATCACAAAAGGTGTAGTTGCAGATGCACAGATGCATCTCAGAAACTTTGAATCTTGTGGGAAAGGTTCTTTTTCTCTGTAACTGAATTTAAACAGTGCTTTCACTTGAATATATTTTGGATTCACTTCAACTGAAATAATTCAAGGCTTTCAAGGCATGCGCTCAGGACTTGGTCGGGGCTTCTTTAGCACATATATAGTCAGTCACATATTAGTGTGACATGGTGTGGAGCCAATGACGACTTTGATAGTGACTTTCAACTCATGGATTGTTAAGTGTAGTGTTTCGCATCTTCCTCTTGACAATGTCAAACTGATTACCAGTGCGGTTCAGTACAGGTAAGTTGATTTTTCAGTCTTGCAGAGTAATACCATGTTAAAAAAAAACAAACAGTTGTGAGTGGTTTTGACACTGTGGGCAGGGGCCAAATTCAGCTGGAAATGGAAATCAGCACCTGCATGAAGCTTGTCAGCAGACAGAAGCATGAAGGGGTCTGAAGTCTCCTGGTAGATGCTTTGTTAACCTTGGACTCAATAAAACACAAGGGATCAACACCAGGAGATGATATGACGCCTCAAATCTTCACTGACCTCCTTACTCTACAAAATATACCATTGAGCTATGGTCCACTTCTTGTTCTCCTTGGTCCAGGTAAAACTCTTCTGACGTTATCTCTGATTCAGGACTGGTGTGACACTGACCTCTACATTAGTCCATTTCTTGGACTCATCTGTGTCTGGCGGCTCTTGATGCACTGACTCTGACCTCAGTTCTTTCATTGTGAAGATCCAAGTTCTTCAGTCGACTTTTCTTAACCATCTTCTCAAGGTTGCTTGTACACCTCTTCCTACCACACTTCTCCTTTCAGTCAACATTCTGTGAACAGCCCTTTTCAGCAGTGATCTTCTGTGTCTTAACATCCTTGTAGAGGGCATCAGTGAGTGTCTTGTGGACAGCTGTCCAGTCAGCAGTCTTCTCTGTGCTGGTGGGAGTGTGAACTGAACCACACTGAGAGGGCTATGGCAGTTATCCTGCGTAACTAATGGGTTAGTCCAGTTCAAAATTAAACATTTTAATATTTTCAGACATGATTTTTTTTTTTTGAGCTGATCGCCATAATTATTCAAATTAAAATCAAACATTGCGTCTAACTTCAGTTTTTATGTAATGAGTCTATGTAGGATTTTCACTCACTGTAATAAAAATTAAGATGTTTAATGGAGTGTTATACATGTTTTTGGTCACATTAATAGGAGGCAAGAAAAGAATAATCAGATAATTCACACCACTGTGTTTCATTCATTGTACCTCTAACATTGTGCGTTACATGTGGAAAGTACCTTAAAACTGCATTTCCTTATTTACAACCAGAAAACTTTGTGCTGTTTATGTAAGTTCTAAAAATAAACTGAAGTATTAAAGTCAGACTCACAAACTCTATATTTCTCTGTCTGATTTAGGAAGCATAAGCTTACTTCTACTACATTTGACATGAGCTGAAATCTACTTCTCAGCAGGGATTCTCAAACTGTTTGGTCAAGCGTGCAGACTCGTCAATGCTTCTCATGAATCTCTGGTTTCTCATTTCAGGAAAAGGGAAGCACGGAGGATTTTTCTTACAATGAAAGTCAACCTCCAATTTTATTACATCCCTGTTTGCACAGCTCCAACTCACACCTCTCTTGCCAAGGTAAAGCAGCTTCCTCTTATCAGTGGAAAATCTCAATACAAAGGTAGTGTGTAATTGCATCAACATACTTTTGAAGATAACCACTACAAAAATACAGTGAGTAATTGTGTGTTTTTCCTGGTCATGAAGTACTGAACATTAACTGCAACTAAACTTCATCTGTAGCCTGGCAGGCCCGACTATGATATGAATACATAGTCTGGACACGATCCATAGACTGAGCTTAAGCGTACGGGTGGGATCAACGGCT
>JAQQZY010000001.1:13088129-13100500 GCA_030068375.1 Ostorhinchus rueppellii
ATTATGTCTCAGTTTATTATTAACACAATATCTAGATCAGTGAATCTGTTATTTTGTTAAAATTTGACTTTTTTTTTCTTAAAAATGTTCAAGTTCAGGATATTCATATTTTCATGTGACAATAGTTTCTAATGGTAAATATTTTCATAAGGCAATTTGACACTCTTGACAAATTCCAATATCTAACGTCTTCAGTGCAGTTTCTTAATTTTGTTAATTCATCCTGCGGGCCGGGTTGGAAGCTTTTGCGGACCAGTTTTGGCCCCCGTGCTGTATGTTTGACACCCCTGATATAGATGCTATCAGTTACTATAGTTCTGTAATAATCCAACAAGGTTCATAGTGTCTATGTTCTTTTAGTATGTTCTATAGTTCTGTAATGTTATGTTATTTGTGCAATGAAGGTTAGCGTTAGCATCAGTGTTAACTGCATTGTTAGTGTAAACAAACCAAGCATGTAGCATTAGCAATTGCTTTAGATTTAGCTGTAGCATCATGGACAGTGTTAGCGCTTGCAGCAGTGTCAGTGTTTGTTGTAAAGTTGTCATTAAACCTGCTCTCAAACACAACTCCATGGCTGTGTTTGACTGTGTTGGTCGTACAGTAACCAGAGCTAGTTCAGCACATTGCTAGAGGACTTCTCCACCAAATGGATAAGTGTCGGAGGTCAGGCAGTGGGAAGCAGGTGGGACTTTTATGATATGGTGTGCAACATGCCAGATCGATAGGCATAGCTTTACTTCTACAGCCACATACTTCATCCACGTGTATATCTTGTCTGTGGAGAGTTTCTCTTGCTCTCTTACTGTTCTTATTGTGCTTTTTCCTTTCACATTTCTGCAGTAGTTCTGTGTGATCTGTTCAACCTTCTGTGCAAACTACTTTCTTCTCTCTTTGCCTGCGTATCTGTCTTTATGTTGTGTTTGTCAGTTTCTTTTGATTGTCATGTGTCTGCGTGTTCGTCTGTCTTAGAGCTCAGTCCTATGCTGAGAGGCTGCGACTTGGACTGGCAGTAATGCATGGAGAGGCCCATCAGTCAGAGTCAGACATGGCTGACGGTCGACATTCTCCCCCCTTATCCCGCACCACCACCGGGCACACAGGCCTGGAGTTGCCATGTAAGACACATAACCTCTTTATATCGTTCACCTTTGCTATATCTGTAGAATTGTTCTTTATTTACATATTTTATTATGACTTTACTGTAAAGAAGATTTTTGTGGTTGCAGTAATATTTACAAGAGCTAACATTATAAGTAACCCATGGGTATTTTAAGACACCTGTAACTCAAGACTGTTGTTCTGCCTCCAGAAAAGAAAAATTTTCCCTCTTTCCTTCAGATAAATATGCTAAGAGTTCTGTTGTAAAACAGGCAGTAGAGTCCCAGGGAGAACCTCCAGCCACTTTACTCATCTAATGATGATAACCAGTACTAACCTGCCGCCGAGTTACGCACTGCAAGTGAAAATTATTTTTCCTGGTTATTCTATAAAATGTTAAAATTAGTGAGAGAAGCTAATGGTGATTTCTCAATGTAACATCTTCATGATGCTTAGTTTAGGAAACTTACAGTCCATATATTTCAGTTGCTCTAATTCTGGAGTCACCGATCCTGGTCCTCGAGGGCCAGTATCCTGCATATTTTAGACATTTTCCTCTTCCAACACACCTGATTCAAATGATCAGCCTATCATCCAGCTCTGCAGAAGCCTTATAATGACCGTCAGGTGTGCTGGGAGAGGGAAACATCTAAAACATGCAGTATGCCAGCCCTCGAGGACCAGGATTGGTGACCCCTGCTCTAATAAGACCATGAAAATCAAATGAATGATTACAGTGGTCAAGTCGAAACCAGTAAATAATGTGTTGATGATTTCTGTTTATTTAGTAGAAGGTAGATTTTTCATGAATGTTAAGAATATAATGACTGCATTAAAGTTCCCTTTCTATTAGTGTTAGGGTTGGCATTTAGGAGACCACAGATTTCAATAAAACTTTATTGGTACCTACAGACATACAAACATAATAATTGACACTGCAAAATTTATTGAGACACGACTAATTTAAAGTTATCACCAGAAGTTCACCACTCAGTTTTCTTCTTAAAGCTGCCAACATTAGACTGTTTCAGACTAGAGTCATAAGTGCTGACCCTCCGGTATCCCACATGCACACAGTTTTCTCAGCACATGTCAGGTCTACCCAACCCAGGCATTGTTGGAGCTAGCTGTGGAATGCCACAGACAGCGACTGGCTTTGCTTTTTTTTTTTTTTTTTTTTTCCTTCCTTGGCCTGAGAATGACAGTGGAGATAATCTCATCTGCTCTCCTCTTTACCATCAGCCTCTTTCTCCTCACTTAAACATGTTGTCCTTCACCTCTCTAGCAGGAGCTGAATCACACTCATGGCACCCATCTCTTCCTGCCTTTGCACACTTGCATAAAATGTCAGTGTATGAGAGAGGCTTCTTCCTTCTGATTGTCATTGGTTGTTCTATATAATGTTTTCAGTGTTTTAATAATTTCTGTATCATCTTATCTTTTACCACAGCAGGCAACAGACATCATATCCCATTCCCTGGGATAGAGCTCCCAAGTATGATCAAAACACTTGAATCCAGTTTTGCTTCCTGTTGATTATGGCTTCCTGCATGGATTGACAGAATGAGTTACTGAGGGCTTCCTCTTGAGGAATGATAATGAAAAGGGCATTGTAATTCTTGTTAGGGAAGCTAAATTAGCTGTGAATACAAAGCAAAATCCTTTTTGTTTAGTGAATATTTATTGCCACCATCTATTGTTACCCTTTGAATACCGAACCCTTTTAGGTTCTATTCCTTTTTTATTCAGTAATTGTATTCAATTTATTCAGTTCAGTTTTTATTTTCAGTTATTTATTTATTTTTTTTAATCGGTTTTCTGTAGCACATTTATGAATCATCAGTTAAGTCTCTGTTGTAGTGGTTGCTTTAATTACCAATTGGCTCTTTTTTTTTTTGGCTGTCCCTGATTGTTAAATGGCTAAACATACAGCATGCAATCAACCTAAACCTTTGCTTAATGAAACTGTTCAAAGAAAACACAGAACGCTGCATGTCAGCCCTGGTTACTGCACTTGTAGCCTCAGGCTTGTGCATGTCTACCCCAGTGCAGCAAAACGGAACCACTGTAGAGCTGAAACATGGCTGCTAGGAAAAGGTGATGTTATGCTTGTTGATGCCACATACACTCCCTGGCCAAAAAAAAGTCACATGTAATATTTCACTGCACCACCTTTGGTTTTGATTATAGGATGCATTCACTCACTGCTTATGTAGTGTCACGATATGATTCATAATATATTTTCCATCCATAGTTGCATTAATTTTTGATTATTGATGATGGAGAACTGGACCGCAGCACACCCCAAACTACATCCCAAATTAGAGTCTGGACTTAATGGAGGCTAATCCACGAGTGGAAATGGTTCATTCTCTCCAAACCATTCTGTCACATGATCCTGATCGATTCTAGAATTGTCCAATCTGTTTGACATTAAAGAAATAAAAGACTACTTGCTGGAGTTGGAGAACTGTCTATTAGCCGTTTTAGTGATATTTCTAAATACTAATAACATAAGGAAGCATGTTGTACCTTTTGTAAAAATGTATAACTTAAAATCTTGTTTTTTTTTTTTTTTTTTTTTAAATTTGATTCCAGTCAGTAAGCAAGAAAGATTTTTTATTTTTTTTTCTAGCCTTCACAACTCCATGGTAGCAGACCTAAAGGCCAGATGTTTTTTTTATTTTTTTTTAATAGGCCTACAGTCTGTTCATTCTGGCCATTTGCCAATGAAAAACACACACAAAAAAGAACATATGATAAGAACGGGGAGTTGTAGGTTCATCAGGCGCAACAGGTTTGTTCCACAGGCTACACGGCTGCTGAACAGCAGTTCAGCTAGAAGTGGTAGCTGGGAACCTGCACCCTGGCTTTCAGTTTTTATAATAGTATTTATTCATTTAGTGTTTTTACATTACAATAGGAGGACTAGTGCTATTTATTAAGTATATTTTATTGTTGCTGTGATTATTTATTTTTCATATTGGGCAGAGAGATAGCCAGGGCACACTGTGTGTCTTTGCCGTGGTACTTGTACCCTGAATGCACATGACAAATAAACTTGAAACTTGAACTTGTGATACACTTGGAGAATGCAGAGAAAATTGTTGTCCCTCAAGTGTCTGTGAGACTTTTTGGAAGCCCTCAGTTTCACAGTCTCACATCCTCTCAGTTGATATGCTTTGGTTTGTGTGAAATGAAGTATTAGTAGAGTAGGAAACTGACATAGGAGGTATCTTAGTCGCTGCAGATGTCAAATTCTCAGGCTGCTAAATTACAATTTATTTAAAAACTTAATATATACTAAAGATTCACTGTATTATTGTTATCACATTTGTGTCATGATGAGAATGAGGAAAATTGTAGTTTTTTTTTTTTTTTTTTGTTAGTTGCTTAACATTGACAAAATCATGCCCTCAGTTCAAGAAGCCATGTAACCATTCAAATATCTTGCGGGATGGTCTGTGATGGATTTGGGAATTGACTGAACATACCTTGCTATTGTTTGGAAGAAGGTCTTTGGCATGGTCAGGGCTTCCATGTGGGGGACCCTATGAGTGAAATGTGGTGGCATCTAGACCTGGGTCGATTATTGCTTAAAAAAACAAACAAACTATGCCAGTACTTTAGGCACTTACCTTTGGTATATAGTTGTATTTTCTTCATTGGGATTATTATTTCAGATAATAATCTACCCTGGTTTGGCAAATCCTAAATGAGGCTCAGTTCTACACTAACGTATCCATCTGCCACTATACCAAAATGATACACTTTGACCTGTCCCGTGAAAAGCAATCCAAAAGGCTCATTCTGGCTTCGACAGGAGCACAAATCTGTGTCAAAAATGACTTGTCTTCTATCTCAATAGACCTCAGTGCCCTATAGTCATTAAATCTGTGATGTGGTTGCTGGATATTTGTTGGTGTAGAGCTCTTATGCATGGTATTTGCAGGTTTTAACCTAATCCCTTCTCACCTAATCTTACTTTTCTCACCTCAAGAGTCTTCTCCTGATTGGGTCATGTGATTAATTGCCCTTTCCTTTCATAAAAGTGACATTATTTTTTTGTGTCTTTCAGTAATGATGGCAAAGGAGAAACCACCCATCACAGTTGTTGGAGATGTAGGAGGCAGGATTGCCATCATTGTTGTAAGAGCTTGAACAAAAAAGAAAGTTTGCTTTTGTAGCAATACACAAAGTGGGAAATGGGTTACATTACCAAGTCAAATTTTTACATTATAAATACATGCAATTTATTTAATTTTTTTGAAAGTGTGATATTAGATATCCTTTTGATTTTCTTTTTTTTAATAAGTGACAGTTCATTTGTTGTTTTTATACTATCACAGGATTCCTGTACATTTCAAGTTTAGCAAGCATTAGTAATTTTATTCTTCAGAATCAGCCTTTCCTCAATATTCCTCAATATTATTTATACTATCATGTTACCACAAAAAATAGGCAACTACAACTTTACTTTCATTTTCCCCACTTCCAAGACGTGTCAGTGGATATTTTTTCCTTTTATCTAGGACGACATGATCGATGATGTGGAGGACTTTGTTGCCGCAGCAGAAATCCTTAAGGAAAGGGGCGCCTACAAGATTTATATAATGGCAACGCATGGCCTACTGTCTGCAGATGCTCCAAGACTAATAGAAGAGTCTGCTATCGATGAGGTAAAACTTTGTATGATTTATCTTGTGTTTCTGTCATTTAGAGGAGCCTGTAAGCATATTCATGTTTTGTATATATCGATCTAATAATTAATTACTTTAAATATTTTTGTAATGTGAAATTGTCTTAGTTTGTAAATTGCATCTTGTAATAGACAAACTGGCCACATGGATCAGGTTTAACAAGCCTAATTCACTGATATGTATATATATTTTTTTTTTTTTAGTCATTAGATTAGATTTCTGTAATTGGAGAAATGATATTACTGTTTTGGAGCCCACATTCAAGGAAGCAAAGCTGCAGAATTATATGAAAATGCTTAAAATTTATTTTCCTGCCCCTCCAGGTGGTGGTGACCAACACTGTTCCTCATGAGCTTCAGAAGCTGCAGTGTCCTAAAATCAAAACCGTGGATGTCAGTATGATCTTAGCTGAGGCAATCCGACGTATCCATAATGGAGAGTCTATGGCCTATTTGTTCCGCAACATTGCTGTGGACGACTGAGGCAACACACACCGACACATTTACATTCCTTTACACACTAATTCAACATTTCTGAGCACAGGACCAAGAATCCACAGTTTACTTTAATCATCTTGTTAGTCTGCTATTTCTTTTTGTTTTGCTCTTCCACCTTAACTATAATTCATCCTGCCTTATTTACCTCTTATGGTACATAGTGGGGCCGTACAAACAATGCAAATTGTTCATTTACTAATATGCTTACTTCCATCTGGAGACTTAAATAGTACAACATAATGTATTGTTTGTTGTCTCTGTATTGTACAAAATTTGGCAAATAAATCGGGTCTTCTTGGGTGAGTAAAGTTGTCTTTTTCTTAACTGTAAAAAGCCTGGTTTGTAAGGTAAATGTATCAAAGTAACACAATAGCACAGCTGGTGATCTGAAATGTAATGTCAGTTTTAGAAGTGGAAGTGTGAAGATATTACTGGAAATGCACACTACAGTGGCCTCACATCTGAGTCCAGTGTTTCAGTTGCAGTTTCAGTCATCGCTGAAGCCATTTGTTTTGTGATGCATGGAAACAAAAAAACTACTAGGTCTAGTATTCAGCCATAGGATGAAAAAGTTTGCAAAAAAAATACAAACTTTCCTTGACTTGAGGCATTGCATCAGTCTCGGCATACATTTACATCTGTGTACATTAAACATACTGTCATTTTCACAGTGCACTGAGAATGAATCACTGTGTGTACCTTCTATTTTTAATAGTTCCTACTTTTGTATGCTCCATGTAGCAGAAACAAAACTGTTTTCACACATTATGAGTTAAACTGTTTATTTCATAAAACATGAGCAGTTACTGTTACCTCAAACTCACTTGTTATAATTACCTTGTCAGTGATATAAAGTGTGTTAATGGTTTCTAAGTAGGTACTTGTGTATTAAGGTCCACTTCAACTGTAAATGTCTTCAATCCCTTTTTGTTTTGACTGATTTCAAGTGTAGCCCACAGACACATTCCTCATAGAGGCTTAGTCAGAGTAAAGACGGGCATGTGACAAATAGTTTGGTTATTTTTATTTCTCTACATGATGAAAGAAAACTAACAATGAATAGATCACAATATTATTAAATATCAATACCACAAAACAATTTTAGCTTGTATACAGTCATTGTATTACTAACATTTCATTAAAAATGCATATCTTGTTGTTTTTTGTCCACAACCCTGAACTTGTTCTAAACGCCTCAGAGTCTTTTAATCTGCTGAGGAGCTTTGACCAAGTCCAAGGGTGAAGACATGCAAATCCTAATATGTATGAATGATCTGCTTTGCTCCAGTTAAAATTAACCAGGTAATACTAATACACAAAGTACTGAAAAGCTTAGATAATCTGTGCAGAAATGATCAAATACCGTCTTTGATTTTAAATAAATCTTTGGTAGAACTTTGTTACAAGATGACAAATCCACACACCTGCGTGACTCTGAAGCTGTGGGGTCTCCCTCACTTCGCAAATGAACAAGAGTCGAGTGCGGAAGAATGTTTAAATGCAGACTGAAAGAGGAACTGGCTGCAAACGTTTACCCGGCTACTTCCTCAAATTAAAACAGGAAACTTGGTTCAGTGCGACCTGATGGATTGGAGGGGGACGGGGGCAGGGGAGACTGGACCTGAGTAGTACAGGTTATGTTTAGGGGAACTGTGGTCATGGGTTTAAGGAACTACACAATGATTTGTTTTGTTTCAGACACAACTGAGTAAGTTAGTCATTAATTCAAGTGATAATGAAGGCCAGGGGACTTGTTTTTTTTTTTTTTCATCATCCTGTGTTTTTGTCTCCTTTCCAAGCCAGTTTACTCTTTCATTTTGATGTCCTAAGTTTTATCTTAGGTTGGAATCATTTTCCACTGATGGAAAAGTTGTGTTTGAAGATATTTTTGATAATTTTCATCTCACTGGTGATAACATCAGATTGCACTTAAGAGGGCACAGACAATACAGTGAATCTGTGAGTCTATAAAGATAATCTGAAACCTTTAAATAATGTGAAGTGTTCTATATAATGACATGATGTTCACTGGATGCAATGAGTGTTTCTCATCAGCAGATGGCAACGTTGGTCCAAATAAGTTCTTCTACATTTCAGTTATTTCTCTTAACCCAGCATTACAAGTTTAAAGTGGTTTAATACTGGTCAGGAATGGAATAACTATGTGTGGAGTAGTTTTATAAAACATAAATTGAACGTATTTGCTTCTTAGTTTGCTTTTTGATGTCTTTTTCTTGTATTTAAAGTGTATGGATGAAATACAGCAGCAGTTCTGGGACCCCACCCAGATTAGTCAGCAATTACGCTCTCATATATTTATAAGCAACAATATAATTTGATCTAATTTTTACTGGTAAATTATTTTATCTTCCGTTTAGTTCTACTTTGCTGGGTTCTAAAATATCAAACCTAAGAATCTTTCTTCATTAAGTAACAGTCAAAGGGTTTATTTCATCATAAAAAAAAAATAAATCTGCCACTGTAAAGACAACAGCTTCCATATCTACTGTACAAATGAATCATACCAGTCGAGATAACCAAGGTATGAATCATCAGCTGCAAATGTTTAAATAAGACCACTTCAGTGTAGGGCTGCATAATGGACATGAATGATTGACATTTTATTTGCTAATTAGTGATGAGTAATATTTTGTTCTATTCTATACCAATGACTTATACTTATTTAATAAAATAATTTACAAAAAAACCACCCAAGTTTTCAGATAATCTACACGATTAGTTCCGTTTCATCTCAGAAATGGACAAAGAATTGTGCTTTTATCCTTTATTCCACATTTAGAATTTCCACATGACACATAATCGTAACAAACAGCAAAGTCATAACGGTTGCTAGAATATTACATGTTTAAAAAATGTAATTATGAAAAGAGAAACGATAAAAACATCAATTTAAAGTGAGAATTTCACAATGAAAAGTGCATTTACATTTCACCACTTTTAAAACATAAAAGTAATGTCATGCTCCATGGTTACTGGTATTGAAGGCATAAATGTAAACATGATGTGCTACAGGTCAACTGGTAAATTAAAACGATTAAATATGAGATATAAGTTTAGCAAAAACCACCACGTATGCACATTTTCTCTCAGTAAGTCATTTTGATACAGTTCACAGAGGTTGATGTCAGTCCACATTGAAATGAGTCAAATAAGCAATATATTGATCTAAACACCAGCAGCGTGTCACCAAAAAGCAGCAACAACAGTACATCAAGTAAACCAAGTATTTCATGTGTCATCCTTTTCTCCATTTCTTCAGGTTCATCACTATTCAAATCTCAGTCTGCTCAGGTTCAGTCTTTATACCACTGTCTGGTCCAGAATCACTTCTCTTAATGTGGCAGCTCTTCACTTTACATCGACACTGATTCAAGTCCAGCTGTTTTCTATATATTTTTTTTTTCTTCTTGTTTAGTTTTTTCATTTGTCTTTCCAGCAGCTCTGACTTAAACACTCCATCCTCACTCTTTTTTTTTTATTTTATTTTTTTTATCCTTCTTCCGCTGGTCCCATCTTGTCTGTTTTTAAGTAAAGCCCCTCTGCTCCTCATGCCGTCCGTTATGACAGAATACAGCTGTTGGTCTTGTTCATGGGTGGCCTGAAGTCGGTGTCTTTCGGGAAGGTCTCCCTGCGTCTGCGTAGCGCAGGGCTGAGGCGTCTGGGAAGGTTCGCCTGCTGCAGGAGCTCCTTGAACACCTCCACCACGTTGGCATTCTCCTTTGCTGAGGCTTCCAGATAACTGTTGTTCCAGTCCAGCTCCACAGTTGCCAGAACATCATCACTGGACACCTGACGCTCCCCTCCCCGGTCCACTTTGTTCCCGACTACCACGATTGGCGTGTACTTGTCCTCTTTGATTTCCAGAATCTCATCTCGAAGGCTTTTGACCGCTTCCAGGGACTCGGGGTCATCCACGGCATATACCAGGGCAAAAGCGTCGCTGTTTTGGATGGAGAGCTTACGCATGGCTGGGAAGGAGTAGCTGCCACTGGTGTCAAGGATCTCCACGGTAACCTTGACTCCACCAATGTCATACTCCTTGCTGTGCATCTCTTCCACTGTGCGGCGATGCTTGGTCTCAAAGGTGTCTTGGAGGAAACGTCGAATCAGGGCGGTCTTGCCCACTCCTGCTGCTCCCAGAAACACCAGACGCACCTGTGTCTTCTCCTTCACCTCCAGAGACATGGTGTGTTTTTATGGGATCAGAGCCTGATGAGTGGAGATGATGTCCCAGAAACTCTCTTTGGACCAGCTGCTGGGTAATTTCAACTCTCACACATGCACACACACACTGACTGCTATGTCCTTTTTAGATATTTGTCTTCTTCAGTGTCATTTTCTTGAGGTGCTTTCTTCTCTTCGGTCTTCTTGCCAGCTTTTGAAACTGTCACCGACTCTTAAACCATCTCAGAGTCGCTCAGTGGGTGCTTCTGTGTCTGTGATCTCACACACACACTGGCTTTTATTCCTGTTTTGGTGAGAGAGCTTCCATTCCCTCTTTCATTTGCAACCAATCAGGAGAAGGCAGCCTGTTGAAGTGTAATATCCAGGCAACCAATGAGAACAGGGCATGCAAATCAGTGTACAGAACCAGTTCAGGAGGAGAGAGAAGGTGATATCTGAAAGAAAATAAACAGCAAGTGGAGCGTGGAAAATGCTGTTGGAGCAAGATCCTGATGATGAATCCAGACAGTCGCAGAGCCCCATGAGAATAAAGACATCATTTCCCTGCTGTCGTGTCACAGGCTTGGCGATTTAGTAAAAAAAAAAAAAAGAAAGAAAGAAGGTGCAAAAAAATCAGTTGAGGTTCTATTTGATTAAGATGCTGTTACTGCTCTTGCATTTTCTACTTCATGTACTTATCAAAGGCAAATCCATCCTACTGGTGTGAACCATCTGATGATTACCTGTTCCGCTGTGTATAAAGCAGCTCTGTAATACGTCGTTTATTCAGACCGTTGAACATCTGACACCTGTTTGTATGAATATCATGTCTGTTATGTTCTGGAAACAAAGATTACTCTGTGGTAAAGAAACTGATAGTGAGAGGAATGCTAAGTACTCACCTCCTGTATATCAAGTGAATGATAAATTATTTACCCACTGGACATTTTTTTTTTTTTTATTATGCTGCATGAATGCCAACAACATTTACAGACTCTTTACTTTCAGGTTTTAATAATCTGAGGACAGATAGAAGCTACATGAAATCTTTTTTTTTTTTTAATTTTTTTATTACTTCTAAGGTCAGTTTTAATTGGACACAGTGTCATTTGTGTTTCTTGTGTTTCTTGTTTTTTTTTTTTTTTTTTTTTTTTTTTAATGTTCATAAACACAGTGACACTGGCTTTTATATATTGAATTTGTTCAGTTATTCATTAACCCAGAAAGACCCAGCACTACTTTTGTGGCAGCTCCCAAATAAATTTTTCTTTTTTTCTTTTTAAATCCTGTTATCATTTATTACTGTTTATTGTATTATTACTTCTGCCAAGAAGGTTGTGTTTTTGCCAGGGTTTGTGGCTTTGTTTGTTAGTAACATAACTCAAAAAGTTCTGGATTTATTTTGATGAAATTTTCAGGATATGTCTGCTCTGGGTCAAGGAGGAGATGATTAAATTTTGGAGGCGATCTGGATCACCGTCTGGATCCAGGAATTTTATTTTACTTTTTTTTAAGTATTCTTTATCATTGGGAGAAAGGGCATGGCAGGACAGAGTTGCATATGAGGTCATTCAGCACCATCTAGTGGAGGAAAGTACCTGGGGAAAAAAGAAAGAAAGTACAAACTCTACCTTGGCGGAGGCCTGCGGTCTCTGAGTGCTCTTCAAGTTACACTGTAAATCCAGAAAAGTAGAATCTACTTTAAAAAGTCCAGGTGACTCGTCTTAAAAAATTTTAAGTAATAAAGCAGTAGTTTAATCAGTGAAGTGGACTTTGTTCAATGTAGTTGAACCCAAAATGGAACGGAGTTGAACTTAAAGGAACAGTCCACCGTGTTTTCATACTGAAATATGTCCTTCTCTGACCTGAGACGAGTTGATAGAGACCT
>JAQQZY010000001.1:13244804-13258650 GCA_030068375.1 Ostorhinchus rueppellii
TGGGATAGGCTCCATGCGACCCCCGTGACCCTAATGAGGATTAAGCGGGTATAGAAGATGAATGAATGAATGAATCTTAGTCTCTAGTTTAAGGGCAGCAAGTGTATTTGAGCAGATGTTACATCGAGTTCAAACTCTCTCTTAAATCTGCTGCTCCACGGCACCTCATTCCTATATAAAACAGGAATGGCTTAACCAAAGGAGGAGCGGACCAAAAGATTGATGCATCACGGGAGATTTTTGGATTCTCTCTAAACCCTAGACAGGTGGATTTAACCTTATCTAGTTGTGGGTTTGTTTATGTGTGTGTGTGTCTCCCTTTACCTTGGGAGATGAACTGCATCTGGCCCGGGCTGTTAAAGCAGAGCTCAAAGGAAGAGTGATTGCTGGAAGTTAGAAAGGAGAAAGGCCAGTCGAGAGCAGCTGAGATATTTTCATTTGAAAGCAGAGGACGGATACACATGGGTGAAAACCTAAATGGAGATGCATGTGTGCTGAAAACACCAATGCATAAACACCGTCTTTTGCACACTCATCATGCAGTCAGTTGAAATTAAATTCAGCCGCTCTGCATCTCTCTTTTCCCCCTTTCTTTTCACTCTCTGTCACAGTTACACGACTCACACACTCATATGACAAGTTTTCCCAAGCCTTCCCATAATCATCAGGCAGTCATAATCACACCAGCAGCATTGATGATGATCATTATGTTACACTTCTGTCAGCCATATGATAATGTCATAGAGCTGCTGGTGTCTGCAGTGATTTTCTGCCCGTGTTATTGTGCAGATAGTCAGCCCCATAATGCTACTTATGAGCATCATTGTCCTATAACTGGGAAGCAATATCATTATGAGGTG
The DNA here is from genome assembly GCA_030068375.1 of Ostorhinchus rueppellii. Lineage (NCBI taxonomy): Eukaryota > Metazoa > Chordata > Actinopteri > Kurtiformes > Apogonidae > Ostorhinchus > Ostorhinchus rueppellii. Next base: position 13,245,665 of record JAQQZY010000001.1, read on the forward strand.
AAATTTTTACATCCAAGTAAGATTAAGGAGGATATTAAATTAAAATGCACATTGGCGTTATAGTCATGTCCTTCATTTATTTCCTGGTATGTATTTCCAGATCAGCCTGACTTAAAGCTGCAGTACTTGGTATTTTTTAGCGTCACTGGGTAAAAATTCAAAAAATCACCTTTCAGCACATTATAATTCCAGTAGTCTGAGATGAAACAAGAATTGTGTTCACTTCAGTTGCTTGTTGCAGATCTACAGCATGACTCAGGCTTTGTCTAATCACAGTCTTTTCAGGTGGGTGGGAAGGTTAAATACATGACTGACAGCTGTGTTTACTGATCCGTGATCAGATTTCGGCATACGTGACTCCACTGCTTGACTCTATGTCTCGATAGAAGCTTGGAAAAGGACAAATAAACAGCATGAGGCATCTATATTTGTGTTCAGCCTTTTGACTTGGACCAAGAATAGAAACCTGTACATGGAAGGTATGTATTTTTAAGTTCGAATATTTTTTTTAACTTTGGTTTTGACTCATGCAGCTTTAAAGTTACTGGTCTCCAACCTCTTTATAGAGATTTCTTGTTCTTATTTGTCAGACAGATGGAAAAGCAGTTAATTCTTTTACCTTGACATGTAGCCGAAACTTTAACTTTTTTTCTATCTTTCTGACAAATAAGAAAAAATAAATCTCTAGAAGTTCTAGTAGACAGTATGAACCTAATTGGGTCCAACCTCCTTGTTTTAGTATTTATACGATGGAAACAGACCTAGTGAAAGCCAGTGTCTTACAAATGAATATTAATGCATTTTCAATTACTGTGTGTTACCTTCCATGTTGAGGTGGACTTCTTATCTGTTACCTATAATAATGTGTTCTTTCGTATGCATGTGAGTTCTCAGTTTGTTCTGACACATTCTTTATGAAAGCCACACACTGAATAATACTAATCTCAAACATTTTGCTGCATTACTTGTGGCCCTGCTTGTGACTTTCTGCATTTAAAGTGTCAGTTTAGCAGCTTACTGATGTGATCTGGATGTGTGTGAGCTGCACCGCCAAGCCTTGGGCTCTCCCTCTCTCTGGGAAACTTTAAATGGCATTACCTGTCAGCTCCAATGATAGGGCCCATCCGTCGTTCAGTAAATAAAAGACATGCCAAAGCACAACAGAATAAGCCATTCCTACAAGCTTTACACAAATCTCTCATTCTTTGTTTCCTTCATGTACCATCGAATCGGTTTGTCTGCTGAGAAATGCATCACCTTTGAATGAGAACATCTTTAACAAGTACAACCATTTTTCCTTGTCAGAAACAGTCACCTTACAATGAAGACACTTTCTTGGGGTTTACAAGCAGCTGTGTTATTTTAACAGTTGGTTAAAGTGTGGTAGCAGAGAAAGAAGTAACACAGAACCCCTATTGCGTTGCTAATTATGGCTTTTGGTTCATTATAGCCATCTCAAAATCCTTCAGTGTTGGTGTGCTGGGCTATAGAAACAGTATGTGTACATAAACGTCTGAGCCTGCAAGCCCAAGGCCTGTAGGTTTAGGTTTACATTTCTCAATCTGAGATCTTGTCTAACAAGTGGTGCTGGGTGCAACAAACCCCACCCCTCATACGTATTGTATCTTATTTTTGCATGGATCCAGCCGATGTCATCATGTCAATATGTGTGGTGATGTCAGCATATCAATTGCCTCTATTGATGTGCCAAGTTTGAAGTAAATCGAAACAAAATTGATGTTTTTTTTAAAGAGATGTGAACTGTTGTCCATTATAAGTAAATGGGAGGAAAAAAAATCCGTTAAAATTTTGAACTTTGACCTACTTTTCCCAAAATATAATCAGGTCTCTTGTGGGTCACTGGCAATGTGTAAACCCAGTTTGGTATGAATTCAACCTGTAGTTTTGCTGCTAGAGTGTCAAGAATGAAACAAATAAACTGAACCAAAAACAAAACCCCTTACCTTTCCTTTGGGGGGCAGAATAATTAATCCATTTTTATTGATCTTATTCAGTTCCTTAATGGATCCACTCAAGGTGGCATCAGTCTCACCATCAGTTTGTGAAGAATGAAATGTATCCAACTCAGCGTCCTGCACTTGGGGAATCTGGGAAAACATTAAAACCTGTAGTTCATGCTGTAGATTATTTACACACACACACACACACACACACACACAAAGCTAAGAATATACCCACAGGCTTTAGAAGACGCAGCTGAGCTTAGACAGTTTAGTAAGTCGATGGGGAAAATTGCCTCGAGCTCCTCAGCACAGTGTAGTGAAAATAAAATCCATGCTACATTCACATCTAGATAAAATGTTCACAGCAATTAAATGTATTTTACATCCCCATTTGAACACACCGTGCTGTAGAGCAGTTAGTCAGAGCATCTTTCTTCTATGATCTTGTACTAATGTTGTCCTTCCATTTTTAGATTTTCCTTATGCATAACTCCACCCCCTGCCATCTCTGTCTATTGTTCGTACCTTGTCTCTATAGGCAAAGTGCCTTTTCCATTATTAATATATAGGCCATATGCAGTTGTCTCTGTGTCGCCATCTGCTAAGTAACATGCAATCACATTCTATTTTTATTAGAGAAGAAGTGAGGTGTTTCTGCTGCTGTTGCTGCTATTGATATGTTTTCTGTCTCACAAATGGCAGCATCCACTTGTCACTGAGGCCTTGCACCCATACCTTCATCCATTAGCTTGTCACATGCATGTTAGGTCTATTTCTTATGTCCCCAGGAAGAAAAAAAAAAAAAAAAAAAGAAAAAAAAAAACAAGACAGAAAGCAGACCACCATCTGAAGCTTTAAACAATATACCTGCTGTTGGCAGCTCAACAGATCAATACTATACCAGAGCAATCAGTGTCATGGCTGTCAACAATCTGAGGAAATTAGTTGAGGTTAACTTGTGTTACACATGTCTCGCTGCCCACATACCATCATTTCCTGGTTGAAGGTGAGGTGTAAAGGGAATAAGTAGCCTCAGTTCAATACAAATATATTGACTTGTATTTATCAGACTGACAGCAGAAAGAAAGGTGTTTCATAAATGAAGAAAAAATCAGAACAGCCTGGTGAATTACTTTGCTTCACTAACTGGAGTGTGAAATACTCAGTGCTAGTTGTCGTAGAAACAGTCCTGTATGTTTTTACAACACACAACAGTGAAGGTGTGGAAGTACTTCTAATTATTATTATGGAACCACCATAAACTTAATCACCTAGAAAAGCACTCGGAGAGCGCAGACCTCCGCCAAGGTATTGTTTGTACTTTCCTCCACTAGATGGCACTGAATGACCTTATACCCAGCTCTGTGCCATCAGGCCCTATCTCACAATGTTAAAGAATCCTTTAAAAAATTTCTGGATCCAAACGATGATCCGGATCACCACCAAAATCTAATTATCCTTAGAATACCCCTGACAATCTCTGAAAAGTTCATGAAAATCTGTCCATAACTTTTTGAGTTATCTTGCTAAGAGACAAACAAAAAACAGACAGACAAACTAACGCCGATGAAAACATAACCTCCTTGGTGAAGGTAAAAATAACTGCTCTTTAAATATGACATTTTTGTTGCAGAAATTAATCCTAATTCTAATTTATTCCTGAAAGTAAGGCTTAGAAAATTAGCCTTTATTTTTTCTTTTAAGTTTTTTTTGTACACTAATAAAGCAGCTATGAGATGGGATGTAAATGTAACTTCACATTTGCTTGTCATGCACATGGAAACAAAATACACTTACCATTGTCTAGTCGCGATCATCAATATTTCAGAAGAACACCATCCTAAGCACAGAGAATTAATAAATAATTGATAAGCCGTCCTCTGGGATTTATTAAGTGTTTTCTTTGCATGTATGGTGGTATAATTACCGTGGTGCGCTTCTTTGTGCACAGTGCAGTGTGTCCACATGTTTCTACTGGGCTAATAATAATCGCTATAACCTTTAAGTGGCCAGCAGTGTTGTCAACACTGGAAACACTTTGTTCTGAACCCCTCTCTACATTAAGTAACATCTCAACTCCCTGCATCAGCAACAACAGAATAAAACAGTTGTATCTCAGGTAGCTAATGCAATTAGGCAGCAACCGCAGTGCCTCAGCTGCAAACAGAGGCTTATTGAAAACGACTTGGCTGTCAGATTAAGCTCAGAGGAAGACAGATCAGACTCTGAGCTTTAGTATATTTATGTGTTGATTTGTGTGTATGTAAGAGAGATGAGAAGCAGGAAAAACATCAACTTACTGCAGATTACACAACAGAGTGCCAGTTGGAGATGGAGGTCACTGCTGTCTTAGTCTGCTCAAATTCAAACCTCTTTGTGTGGTTTCTTTCCTTCTTTGAATTCAGACCTAATTCATTGTGTACTAACTGCTCTTAAAATCACTAAAGCAGAACAGCTGCAGCTTCTCAGGTGCATGAAGGTTAATGATTTTTAATCCTTTCTCGGTGTGCTTTCTTTTAGAACCAGTGATTTATTATCAGTATAGCAGTCGATTAAAACCACAAATGTGTCTGTTAAAGCTCTGCTGAAAAAGTACTTACATCTGACCAAATCAAAAAGGGTAAATTACATCATATACTGTCACTTTAGCATACTTAGATCTTAGATGCATCTTTCTTATTATGATGAACCTCACACATTCTTTTTTTGTTTTTTTGCTGGCTTTAGTTTCCTCTTGATCTCCTACTGATATTGGGACAGAAGCCACAAATCATGATGTATGACACATTCTTACTGTTCTACTTTGAGAACGGTAAGAATGTGTGCAAAGACCAAATGTTTCACTCTTATTCATCCACCCTCAAGGCAATAAACACAACGTTTATAATCATAGTTTGATGGATTTGTTTATAGTCATAATGAGGTGAGATCATACATGGATAAGCAATATATCTGTGACACATAAAATCAGGGTAAAGGTATTTCATTATTTAGTGCAGCTTTCAGAGCAGTGAGTGAGTATAGCTTCAGTTTTCAATTTTCCTGACAATATGAAAAAATATCCCCTTTTTTTCTGATATCCTGATGTGGAATAAGCAGAGTGCACCCAATAACACTGCTTTAAAATTCCAGTCTGCTACTGAAGGTTTAGGCAATTGCATTTGCCAAAACCAGCACTATCTGCTCTGGTAATAAGCTATTGTTTATCCATTTGATGCTAGCTACAAAATGCAGTGGAATTGTAACTTCATGAAACAAATTTAATAGAAATATGTGACTTTTTCACATCTTTTCTATTCTATTCTATTCTTTTTTTTAACCCTCATTATGGACCCCCCTTCCTATTGCCTTTTTTCCATTGTCCCACCAATAAACCAAAGGAAGAAAAAAAGCAGTAAAAGTGCCAAAACATCGGAAGAACACCTCTGACCTGAAGCCAGATGTTGTGGATTGCCTCTTGCCAAAAATGTTATAGGTGCCCCCACCCCATCAAGCACAGAGGGACGAGCTTTGACCCGTATTGGCTGTCAGACAGGAAATACTCAACCTGGCTCTACTCAAGTGATATTGGTGAGGTTAACTGCTTGTTTGTTCAGGTTCATATGTTCTCTAACGTTGTAATAAGAAAAAAAAAACACTTTCACTTCATTGTCAGAGGAGGAATAACAATTGTGATTAACAAGCCAGCCTATTTTCATCTGTTCAGCAACAAAATGACAAAAAAGAGACAAGCCAGTAGGGGGAAATGTATTTCTTAAAGCCCCTCACCAATGCCCACCCATTCCCCTGAAACACTCAGCCCTATGGAGACACTCTTCTGTTCACTTCGGGGCTGTGTTAAGCACACGGCTCAGTTGTTGCTGTTGGCTGAAAGCCGTCATATAAACACCTTTTTCACAGCGCACCGAAACTGCCCCCAACCCAGCTGTTCACTCTGACTGTAAACATTTGTATATCCCCAGTTTGCAACTCAGCCTCCCAGTATCACAAGGCCAGATGTCCATTCTGGCTCCTCTCTCATTCCTGTTTCACACAGTTCCACCAGTCCTTAGCATCATTACCTGTGAGTCAGAGTAAATAACAGGATGAGTGAAAGTGCCAGGGCGCTCAAGTGTGCCATCGAGAAAAGAGAGCAGCTTCTGCCAAAGTGTTCAGCTCTGAGCAAAGCACTGACAGCTGCTAATTTATCTGCGGAGGACTGAATTATGGAGACAAATACACATAGGTCTACAGAGGAAAAGATGGAGAGTTGCTTAGATAAGATTTAAGAGGACTAGTACATTTAGGGCTGGAAAAAGAAAGGGAGGAAGTGGATACAAAGGACAGAACAACTGCTGACAGATCTTAGAAGAGATTGATTCCGAGCAGTAGTGTCTAAATGTTTGCTGGGGAGTATGAACTCTAGGCAACAGGATGGATGAGACAGAACAGAATTTACAGAGAAGCAAAGAGTGATAAGTCATCCATTCACCATCAAAAAAGAAAAACTCTGTTTATTATTCTTCTGTCAGTTCACATTATGACACTTGCCACTCCGTTATAACTTGTTACTTGTGAGAAACCAGTGGATGATCATTGAAATCCACTTGCTTTACTGTTGACCTTCTCCCTCTCTTCCATTGTTCTCATATCTTCCCCTCTGGGCTGCCATACACCCATGATTTATTGTGATGTTTGATTGATATGGGGCCTTCAGGTGACACAGTGAAAGATAATAGAGAGGTACAGAAGATACAGTGCATGGAATTGCTGCCTAAGGCTTGGACGCCTTTATCTGCATAAGAATATCATACAAATAGTGTATTAAACAGGATTTTTTTTTACAGGTTGAAAGATTTGATGAACTGTGATAATATGACAAATCAGTATTTCCTGTTGCTCAAATAAGACAAATGAGCTTCAGATACAAGGTACAGACAGGTGAAGTCTTGTTCCTTTCAGTTATGGGGTTGTAGTACACGGAGAATAATGTAATTGCGGTTAGTGGACAGAGACAGTGCAATGCAATAATGTGTCATTGACATGTGTTACACATGATGTTTGCCAATTTTTTTAAAGGTGATTATATAAATTAAAAAAGCCATAGTTCATGGTAAAAGTGTTTTAATGTCGACCTGAAAGGCTTGGAGGTGACGTTTTTCTCCACAATTTGCTCAGAGGCCCTTAGGATGTGTCTGCAGCTTCAACATGACCAGGCTGACATTGTTTTCACCTCTTTTAATACTTTTACCTCCTTCTTGAAGCTTAAGGCAAAATATGCCAAGGCAACAATCTAGTTGGTGATGACATTACATGTAACAAAGAGAAAGACAATCCACTGAACTGTTTAAAATAAAACTAGACGTTTTACTATCTTTGCCAAAAACTACCCTGCATATTTTTAGGTTAAAGTCAGGTCCCATGAGGCACAGTGGAACAAGGAGGCTTTGGCTCTCTATTATAGTCTAATTATGATTGGTAGTAACCCCAAACACAACGCAATAATCTGCTTGATGCCTTTTTATTTTGTCACACAGACCATTTGATGTGTATTATTTTACACAGAGCAAACATGTGAACAAAACAAAACACACAGGTTGTCGACAAGGATTTTTAGTCTTCATTCATAAAATAATGTAGCCCACAAGGGTCTTAAGTTGCCTATTAATGTACATAAATACTACTGTCATGACAATTACAGTTTAGTTGCAGATTACTGGGTGCAATCATTTCTGTTCATTTTATGGCACTATATAGTACGAGACACATAATGAAGAGGAGCCATTCATTTTCACTGAACACTGGAGCACATGAATAAAAATAGCATTTCAGTTCTTTTCTAGCCTTTTGGCTCTGTAAACAAAAACTGCTCAGATTTGACATAAAATTACTGACAGTGACAGGTACTGAGAAGCGAAGCGCCTCGAGATGAAGAGGAAGCAAAGAGATGATGCCATTAAAATAGTGCTGGCAAATCTGAAATGGTGGAAATGATGTGGGGGTTTAATGACATCTATTTGATGCAGCTTTTTTATTCAGGTGGATGGAGATGATTGTCATGGTTATGCAAAATAATTGTGGTTAGCTGAGCTCAGATAGTCAATAAAATCAATGTAGTAATTGTGACAGATTCACTAACTGGTACAATGCCAGAAGTGCAAGAGATCCTTGTATTTTGTGTCTGCCTTTCTACCTACTGTCTAGGAATTTCCGCTATGAGACTGAACGTCATCTAAGTTTACACTTTCAGAGAGGCCACACGTGTATTTTCTAGCTAAATTGTTGCTACCCCCCCTTTCAAACGTCAACACCCGCACTCAAACCTCCACATCACTCAAAGTGCAACACAACGCTCTGTCACACTAACATACATTGACATGGTTTATGGTGAAAGGAGCCCCTGCAGCTGTGTGTCTGTCTGCTCTGAACAACAGCGCTGTGCTGAGCTAGAGAAAGTCAACAGAGAAATGTTTTCATAGAGACAGCGACTTCAGTTGAATTTTGAAATGGTAATAAGGGCCACGGCTTCTGTCAACCCCACTGACGTGTGGCTGCGCTAGTGCGTTGTCAAATCTGGTGAATGTGTTTGCAATCAAAAGGGAGGTCATCACTATGAATGTCATCATTCAATTTAACAGATAAAAACTGCATTTCTCATGTAATTCCAGGAATGCTATATCTGATGAAAAGTTTTCTGTTTGATGTTTTGCTTAAAGCAGTAACCGCTATCACTCTGTTTCATCACAGTTTCTTCAAGAAGTAAACACATCCGCCCATGCAGACACACAACATGCTTGTCAAGCCTTTCAATACCGCATATTTGTATGTGGAATTCAATCTATTCAGAAGATGTTTTTGTTTAATTTGTCAGTCATAGTCAGTTTGTCAGTATTATGTGTGTGTGTGTCCCTGTATATGGGAGTGAGATTGATTTTTTTTCATTATCATCTGAAAGATCAACATGATAGAAAGGGAAAGAGTGAAACTGACAGTACACCACAGAGAATGAAACACAAAAGGAGGAATAAGTGACATTACTGCAGAAAAAGTGGTGGAAAATGTTAAGAGCACAGGATCTTGTCAAATGTGATGTAGCGGCCTCCACACACACAGAGTAAATCAAATGTCCTTCCAGCAGCTACGAGTGAACAAAGTTCAATAAAGAAGGGGGATGAGGATGAGGTCTGAACCATCACTGAACTGTTAAGACACAAAAAGCTAGATTACAGCCGTACAGTGTGACTTTCTTCTCGACCTCCTCGATCACTTTGAAACAGAGAAGCACTCAAAAGAGAAGTGACAGAAGCTGTCAGCATGAATAGGCATTGTAGCTGCCTCTCCTTCTTTGTGTCTTTAATATCCTCTCATCTAGCCCATCTCCCTTCATGAAATCCAATTTGCCTTGACATCACTGGATAAATGGGGAGAAAATGTCAAAATCAAATGAACAATAAATATTTCACAGGCTGAGGCAATAGGAGGGGTTAAGATTTTTCTTCCATTTCCCCACTCAACCGTTCTTTTCTATTCTCTTTGGTTGGATTCCATTCTGTAGGGTATAAATAGCTTCCATCCCATCAAATGCACCCTTACATCTTAGTAAATTGTCTATTAGATCATTGGTATTCATTGTGTTTACTTTATTGCCAGCACGATATTTCACTTCCTGCATGGTTCATTTACTGCATTTTCATTTGCCTAAACCCTGCTCCCACAGTAGATTTCCATTCTTTATGTGTAGGGAAAAAAAAGCCGTCCCACTTTTTCTGTCGGCACTTTGTCCCGCCGTTCTTTAGCTAATGAACAGTAGAGCTCCTGCGCCATAATAATTAAACTGCATGTAATTTGTAGTAATTGAATGTGGGTGTGGAAATGTGGAGAGGAGATGTACTGGAGTTTAGAGTGGTAGCGGGGCATTAAACGCTGGTCTGTCTGTCTTGTCTGTATGTCCGCCTACTGAGGGATATGAGAGGAGCTTTACTGTTGATTGTATTGCTTCCTTTACTGCATGGCAGAGAGGAGGAATGGGGGTGAAAGAGAGGGAGGGGCAATGAAGAATTAGGTGCTGGAGTCAGTACAGGGCATGAGGAGGAAGATGAAGGTGCAGGAGGTGAAATGAAGTTGATAGGGATTTATAAAGAAGAACAGAGTGGGAGGATTGGAGGGGGGGAGGCTATGACCACAGTGTATTTGGAGGTTTTATGGTGCATATTTCTTTAATATTGTACAGCAAGATTTTAATGCATGAATTTGAACAATCTGCGTAACCAGAGACAGACTGTGGTGCTAATATCATCTCAAGACAAATCATGACAGTGACAGTGAGTCATGAGAAGAGGCTGCATGCTGTAGTGACTTTACTTTAGCTGATTCACAGTTGGAAATCTACGTTCAAATGATCCTCCCTGGGAGTATTTCAAACAAAACATCAATGAACCTGCAGTTATATGACTAGGTACCGACCCCTTCTACTTTTATGGCATTGACTGCATTGCATAGGAATCACTGAACACAAAAAGGCTTTGTCATTCGGGAATACATTTCAAAACCTGTGGAGTAAATCTCAAAAGCAGTGGCTGCAAATCCATGTAGCACATCTGCATCAATGTCTGCTGGTGATTATTTGTCGAAAATATCTTTAACTGCTCCAGCAAACATCTGTTTAAAGCAATGATTAAATAACATCAGTCATGTGGGTTTTGTTTTCTTTCATTCATTCATCTTTTCAACCCGTTTTATCCTCACTAGGGTCACGGGGTTCACATGGAGCCTATCCCAGCCACTTAAGGGGGAAGGCGGGGTACACCCTGGACAAGTGGCCAGTTCATCGCAGGGCTGACATAGAGATGAACAATCACACTCACATTCACACCTATGGGCAATTTAGATTAGCCAGTTAACCTATCAGTGCATGTCTTTGGATTGTGGGAGGAAACCGGAGTACCTGGAGGGAACCCACACAGACACGGGGAGAACATGCAAACTCCACACAGAAAGGTCCCACCTGGGTTTTGGTTTCATCACTCAGCAGCAAAACCAGCTGCACAACCTTCGCAGGTTTCAGCAACACAAGTGGGTTTAAATACACTCACTAGCCTAGTAACACAGCAGTGCGTTTGAAATTAATGCTGAAAACAACCCATGGTGCACTGCTTTCTGTAAATTACTATTTTTACCCTGGTACTCAGGATATTTGAAATTCACAAAAATTAGTGGAATAACTGAGTTTTGGCACCACTGTTAAATACACCAAGAAGCACTGGAGTGGTATAGATACATGCATCCATTTTCAACCACTCACTGGGGTCTGGTCAAAGGATCAACGTAACATAAGCAGAAAAACTCAGGCCTCTAGTAGCTCTAGGAAGACACCAAGACATTCCCAGCTGATAGATAGAATCCCTCCAGCATGTCCTTGGTCTGCCCCAGAGCTCACTTCAGTCAGATATGCATGAAACATGCATGTGTCCTTGACCAAGTGCCCAGACCACCTCCACTGGCTCTTCTTGATGTGGAGGAGCATTGTCTCCACTCTGAGGCCCTCTCAGAAAATGAACCTCCTCACCTTATCTTAAAGGCTTCAGTGAAACGAATGCACAGATTTGTCACATTTTTATCGACTGATGTTAACAGTTTCTTGTTGTGGTCAGTAGTTTCCTTTTTATGTTATAAAAGTCCTTAACACATACATAAAAATAAACAGTTTAAACAGAACTGAATTAAGTCGCAGTCTGGTAAAGAGGTTGATATTTTTCATGTGTGAAATTTGTGAAATTGCTTTGAGTCTATAAACATCAGTGTTGGAATGTAACAAAGTAAAAGTACTTTGTTACTGCACTTAAGTTAAGTTTTTTGTGTATCTGTATTTAAGTAAATTTGCAGAGGGGTACTTTTTACTTTTACTTTGCTCCATTTTAGAGTGGATATCTGTACTTTTTACTCCACCACTTTTTGAATTGTTTTTACGTCACATGGTACTTTTCTTTTCTTCTTTGTGTAAATTGATTGTTTTACCATGCACACAAAGCACTGTGCAACTGTACGCATCACTGTAACCCAACTGCAGAGGTACAGCTAGATTGATCATCTCTCTCAATTCAAAAAACTTTGAAATTGAATCATAAGTGCTGGTAATATTCAGATTTAGAAATGTCTGGGCTGTTGGGATGACTACTGTGCCAGAAGATTCTGTTTATTGTGGTTCCTCTTCAGAGCTTGTCATGCTTCTGTTTACAGTTCTCTGTGCTAAAGAAGTTGAGCGGTTACTTATAATACTGGTTCTTTCTTTACATATTTACCAAATGTCCAATTCCATCACTTTTAATCAATATTTACTTTGTTAAGTATAATGGTTGAATCTCAATCAAATACGTTTACTTTTTACTTTTAAAGTACATTTTAAAGTCAAGTATATAAAAGTACATTTTTGCACTTTTATTCAAATAAAGTTTTTGGCCCTCTATCTGTACTTTTACTTAAGTTAAAAAAAGTCAGTACTTCATCGACCAGTGATAAAAATGCCAAAGAGTTTTAAAACAAAAATGATTTGTACCATCATATGTAACTACATTAATTTTATTAAACTGGTGTTGAAAATAAGTACTGTTGGGCCATTGTTGTTGGGAGAGATCTGATCAAATGATCTGATTTGTCAGATCTGATCTGACAAATGACCAGTGGCCATTTGCTGTTCCTGCATGTTCAGCTACTGATGAGTTCAAAGCTGAGTGTCAGTTTCAGTGTATGGTGCTTGTCCACATGTGCATATACATCCTAAAGATTCTTCTTTTCACTAATAAAAGGAGGAAAACCGCAAACAGGTAGTTGATATTGACTTTATTGTTCAAAAATAATGTCACATACTGTACTTTTTCCTTTCTTGTGGAGTTGATTTTATGTCAGTACAGCTCTCAGTTTGGTCTGGGATTACGTGTGTGTGTGTGTGTGTGTGTGTGTGTGTGTGTGTGTGTGTGTGTGTGTGTGTGATCCTGTGACAAAATGACATCGGTCTCCAGTTAATTTATTTTTGTCAACTCATATCAA
>JAQQZY010000001.1:13265781-13280860 GCA_030068375.1 Ostorhinchus rueppellii
TAAAATTTTAAAAAAAAAAAAAAAAAAAAAAAAAAAAAAAAAAAAAGATCAAAAGTCCACAGGTAATTTTAGTCCGGTGCGAATAAGGCTGTATAGGCATCTGAAATGTTGTCTAACTGCATGAGCCAAAAAGACTGAAAACCACTGTTTTAATCTTTAACAAACTGCTGTATTTTAAAAGCTTGATATATTCTCCAATGCAGGAATAACTACTGACTCAATATGTCAAATAAATACGATAGAGTTCAACAGGAGCCTCAGAGGTTTAGTGCAGCAGTCGAATAAAGAAACATAAAATGAAAATATTCAAGGAAATCGCAAGTACTTCAAAATTACAAGTAGTGAAACTGTAGAAGCTGAATAGAGTATGTAGTTATATCCCACTACTGGGGGCTTTTATAAAACCCACTGTCAGCTGTATTTTCTTTCCTTTCATTCCTGAAGAACAGACATGTTTCTACATCAGACTTCAATGAGTTATGAAAGGTTTCTTTACATCTGACTTTTATTTTATTCTGACATTTTTTTTTGTTGTTTATACTTTATTTTTTATTTATTTTAGTATAAGGTACACCAACAAACAGAGAAATATCCACAGGTACATTCAGACATGTATATACTGTTCACAGATTGAATGAAAAAGTCCCATTTTTCCCAGTATTCTACACCCTTGTCTTGTAGTCTGAGATTGTAGGTCATCATTTCCACAAGACGGATGTGATTGACAGTGTTTATCATCAGGGTGACTGAGGGAGGATCCTTTTTTAGCTGATATTTGGTGAGTTTTGTGCCTGTTTCAAGCAGTATTCTAAACAGATATGCATCACGTTTCCGTAACTCCTCTTGGGGAATGCTAAAAAACAAATCAAAATGAACACCAAAAACTGAAGACATCAATTCGATTGTATTTCCCCAAAAGCCGACAATATCAGGACAAGAGCAGTGTGTTTGATCTGCCCCAAATGGTCCTTATTCCATCCAGCAAGAAAAGTGAGCAGCAAAAAAATGTGATTTTCATACAGGCATTATAAAGTAGACCAAACTTTTCCAACAAAAATCCCTGCAGGTTAGTGAGTTTGTTGTGCAACTTTGAGGTTTCCATCCCTCTGACTATATCTCATTTGATATTTCCTCCTGCAGGTCTCTCTCCCATTGAAATTCTGAAGTTATTTTTGAGTTGCTTTTTGTATGAGCGCTTATAAATGATCTTAGTTCTGTGAAGACATTAATGAGAAAGCTTTCCCTCTGTGTCTCCACCTCAGTCACCTTCCCTGTTCTGGGCCATTATGACCGAGTTCTTATACACTCAGACCTTGGCACCGGTGGTGTAATTATCCTAATGAGGTCTTGCGTACCTTTTATTCACTCCAGACTATATTCTATTTCTCTCCTTCATGGTCAATTTATGAGTAAAACTTTTTTCACTGTCATCACTGGTTTTTATTCACCTCTCACTACAACACTTCTACTTAGATGGGCAACCTTTACTATCTACCAGAATTTGTCTCCTTTGGGAAGTAATACATAAATAAGTTAGCTATCACATAGGCATAGATTGAAAAAAGAAAGACAGAAACACTGACAGCCTTGGAATCATTAGTTCCTGGCTCTTGGTAAGTCATAATCTTGGTGGATGTCTCATCTCATATCAAAGGGTATCAAAGGATATAGAAATAAGCCCATATTCAGACATTCAGACTCCAGAGTGTCTGGATGTCTGGCCTGAACAGAAGCCAATATATCACAGATCAGAATAGAGCACTGGGTAAAGTGTAGGCAGAGGAAATGAGACATCAAGTTGTGGATATACAGGTTAAAGACTGAGATAATCAAACCCTTGGCTTTTGGACTTAAAGATGATGTGATAATTCACTGGTTTAAGTGAAGAGGTGGGGTTAAACTGGTCAGCTTCCGTAGAATGAAAATGGATGTTGCAGTTTGATACAGTTAAAAGACATGGCCTTACATCAACCTGAAGCAAACACAGTAAATATTAAAGACTGGTTGAAAAACATTGTATTTACCCACTTTTGTACTTCAAAATCACCTTTTTAGTTTCATTAATCACTGGTTACTATGTGCCTTCTCTCGGTCCATGCTGACTGTGAAGTTCTTTCTCTAATGTGATTCCAGTGTTAGACATGGGAGAAAAAATGCAGCCCTCTCCCTTTTAGCTTGAAAAGCACTGATGAGCATCCAGAAGGACAGAAGAAGGGATACGTTATTCTCAAATCCAATCAGGACTTAAGTGTTATGTGGCACAGCTATTTTATTTTAGATTTGAACTACAATAAAGAGTATTCAGAGAGTTGTTTAAAATAAGAATGCAGCCAAAATCAACTTCAGTTTGGTGTGTCAAATCGAGCTGCACAGTATATTGTTTTAGCATTGCCATTGCGGTGTACGTGTGCGTAATAGTCACCACAGGTCATGCAATGTAGGAGGTAAATGAACTCAACGTGTTCTCATCTAATTTCAAGGGTACCTGACACACACTGCATGCAGCGATTCACCAATCACAATCGTTCTTAATAATTTTGGAGTGAGTTGCTGGTAACGGCAATGAAAAATGGTCAACCAACAAGAGAAAATCACCATAAATGAAGACTTGGTGCCAAAAAGAAAAGCAACTTCAGTTATCTGGAATTGTTTCAGCTCCAAGAAGGATGACGTTAAAACACACACGTGTCAATGCATCTGTTGCCACGACGTCAGGTGACGCACCTAATTAGTTTGACCATTTACATTAGCACCACACAACTATTATATATGTCGGACTATTTTTTCATATTGAAGGGTTAAAAAAAAATTGTAGTGTCACTTTTACTAATATCGTGCAGCCTTGGTGTCAAAGCAGCTGCCAGCTTTATTAAATATGCAAATGATGTTCAGCAAGTTCCCATCCTACACTGTCCAATGTTTCATTCTTCTCTGGTCTGTCCCTCCACAGTGCTGGGAGGTGTGGAGTCACGTGGTGTACTGAGGAAGATCAGTGACATGCTAGAAGTGATTCTGAAGAGGATGGACACGCTGTCCAAACTGGATAACACCTCCACCACCGACGCACGGCGCCTAGATGAGCTCAGCTCTGCAATCAACAGGTACACAAAGACTTCCACCATTCTGCCATTCCCACTATTAGTCCGTACTAACAGGTAATGACAGCCACCTACTGTCCAACCCCCATTTATACATTTATATCAAGTAAGACATTTAACAACCAAAAGAGCCATGAACTGATGGTTCTGTGAAAGTTTAGTGTCAAACTTAAGAGTCCATGCACTGTGGAGGATGTGCATTCTATAGCAACACTAATTTGGGCATAATGTGTTACATAATGTTCCTTCATCCAGGAAAAAGTACAAAAAGTACACTCAGTGATTTAGAACAAAATTACTAAATTAGCATGTGTGTAAAATCAGCATTTAATGACTCATTAATTATTCATGTGCCACAGTATCTGAAGCCTTATCAGCTGTTTTATTCTGTCTTGTTCCTCAGTTTTGTGGAAGCAGATGTTTGTTTTGGTGGGGGGATGATTCTTCTTTACCTAATTATGACATGCAGATGTAAAATACTATTTTGGCATCATCGTATTTACAAATCTAATCCTGGTTTCTCTCATGCTACACATCACCTCTCCATCACTATGATAGACTTCACCTCTGTCTTCCCTCAATTTGTTGGCTCTTACGGTCGCTTGTGGAAATTGCAGCCTATTACGGCTAAATCGCTGCTGTAAACAGACAGGTCTCATATGACCTTGCTGCTGCTGTTGCTTTTATCAAACTGCTTCTTTTTTTTGCCCAGTTTGTACGAAAACATCCAATTTGTCTTTTCTGCCTAATGTTTTCTTTAGTCTGCATCCTTTCATTTTCAGACAGCCTGACTAAGCTCAGTGCAGCAGGACTGATGTGATACATACTGACAGAAATCCCCTCACTTCCTCGAACCTTGTTAAATGATCCTGGATGAGCACTCAGGTTCAGATCTGTGCTGAGGCACCAGAGCGGAAGGATAGAACGATTAATGCGGACCGGCGTTGGTGTTAACTGCAATCAATGTCTAGTAATGGGCTGTTTATGTGGAGGAAGCTGTTTTGCTCCCTGTCTTGGACTGGGGTGTGGTTCTCTGATGGCAGTGTAACTGTCTGGTGTCAGGGACTGAAGCTACACACGTGTGTCATTGTAACAGGAATCAATTTCTAATGGTTTGAAAGGAACTGGGTTCATCAGATTTCAGCATAGTTCAGATATTTAATAATAGTCTGATTCTGCAGTTGCTCTTTATGGCTCTGAACATGACGTACGTCCATGTAAAACATTGATAATAATTTCCCATTGTGCAATGACAAGCTAATAATGACATTATATATGCATAACATATTTGCATTATTCTCTAATGTAGCTTTCACATTAAGTGAGATGGCATTTGGTGATAGAAACAGTCTCCATGGTTACAAAGTAAATGCCGTCAGTCCCCGAGTTTATGAATTGACAGCCAGCTTTATTGTTTTTATATTTTCATACCCTGAGTCTGCTTGTCAGCAGGATTATGCAAATACTACTATGTAAATCTGAAACCCAATGGTGATAAAAATAAAATAAAATAAAATAAAATAAAATAAAATAAAATAAAAAAAATCAGGCAGTTCCTTAAATCTGTGGGACCTAGTCAGGATTAAGCTAGTTTAGTTATATTAGAGTGGACAAAAGCACCTATGGAGAAACCAGCCTTAATCAGCAATCCTCATCCTATTTATATTTCAATCATGTTACTCAGAAAATCACAAAAAAACCCAACTTTTTTTAACAGGTAAATCTTCAAATCTCTGCAAAAAGCATTAAATAGCACTTAATAAAACAAGTGAAATTACCTACATGCTCAGAGACTTAGGAGAAGCATAACTCAAAGTTCTTCAATTCTGTAGTTTGCTTAGAGGAGTTCTTTTAAAAGTCATTCTGGTCTACAGGTACAATCAGAGAATGCAAAAAAAGCCTTTTTTTGGTTTCAGAACAGTATTGTTTGGTTTCGACTGAGTGGGTCCTTGGAGCTTACAGCTGGAGTGAACGTTTTGATTCAGGAAGCAGAATGAAACAGATATTGACTAGTGGGCACCTGCACACATACACAGACGCATGTCTCTTGATGATGGTCCTGTAAAGACCCCTGCTGATGAGGGAGAATAATACGAGTTTAACAAGCATGTTTTTTGTCTAAGTGTGTGTGTGTGTGTGTGTGTGTGTGTGTGTGTGTGTGTGTGTGTGTGTGTGTGTGTGTGTGTGTGTGTGTGTTTAGTTCATATGAAGTAACTCTTGTTAAAACCAGTCTGGGCGTAAGACCAGGGTACAGACCCCTGAGCACATAGCCTGAAGGATTAATGGCCACACACGTGCACACACACACCTACACGCACACACAAACACACACACACACACACACACACACAGACACACAAACACACACACACTCTGTCACAACAGGGACAGCCTCACTGAAGTCTCTCTTCAGTTCAATGATTTTCATTCCATCACTCGTTTCTTTCTTCTCGCTTGCTGCCTGAAGTGCATCTCTCTGTGTCTTGGCCCAATCCCAGGTCCCCCCACTTGGCCTTTCCCCCTCTGTTTTCAGAGGGGTGTCCCATCTGTTTTGGGGGATCGAGGTCTAGTGGTCATCTAGTCCTGCAAATGGAGCGTTTTCAGACCAAGCCTCTGAATGAAGCGGTAGAAGAAAATCCAAATGTACTGCAGCAGTCATGAGTGCTGGTATGGGAAAAAAAAGCTGATAAATGTTAATATCTTCATGAATAGTCTTGCAAAAAATCTAAAAATGTGTGAATACTTTAGCTTTATTTGGTGATTTTAGACAAACATTTCATTTCTCACAATGTCAGTAGAACGTTGTGTAAACAAGGATTTGTAATTGACAGCACAGTTATTTCCATGGCCTGTGTACAGAGCATGAGAACTAATCAAGCAGCAACTATAGTGCATGTTTATGCTGGTCTGATATCAGTGCTAGGGAGAAATGAAAATGGGCGGGACTTGACTGAAAGAACCAATGTGTACACACATTTTGTACCTATCCTGTGTCAGATTTGTCTCAATAATTTTTGATAACATTGTCAACAAACAAGGTTTAATATACAATGTATGTTACTATAATGTCAGAATAATTTGATCATATTCCAGCAGGTCACTTCTCCTGTGTACTACCCATCCCTTGAAAACTGGAAGTGCTGCCGATGGGGTGTCGGAGACTGATCATTTTGTTTCTGCCTTGTCTCTTTTTCCAGTTGTTTCCGTACCACCTCTCCAACACACAGGGAGTGTGTGTGAGTGAGAACGGTTCTGTAGTCAATTATGAGTGACGTGGTAAAGTGTGATTTTTTTGCCAGCAGGGAGAGGAACAAATGGGAAGAGAGAGCTTTATAAAAACATATCCCAAAATCCAGGCCAGTCAAGCACACGTTCACCTAAAGACACACACTCGCACATACACACTGGGCAGGAGTCTCATCTCAGTGTGAGCTTCATTGGTGCTGACACACTCCCGTGTAGCAGCGAATGGGACTTGATGTCTGAGGCCCCCGCCTGCAATTCGCCCACAGGGCAGCCACTCGTTAGAGCAGAAAACTGAGGGAAAATAATGAGGGAGGGAAGGAAGGAAAGGGACAGCAACGAGCCTGAGAAAATGAGAAAGGGAGACGGAGGAGGGAAAAACTGATGCAGAGTTGATTCAGTGCATTCTACTGTGCAGCAGATGAGAGGGGAGATTGGTAAGCCTCCCCTCAGGCATAGGTTACCTGAAGATCTGTGCTCTGGTTTGGTTTTACCCATTTCTCTTCCCTTAAGCTCTGTCAGTAGCCACCTTTATCCCAGGAGGACGTCTTTTTCACAGTACTCAAGTCAATGTCATAGCTTTGCTGGAGATTGTAAGCCACAGGGGGTACAGGCAATTCAGAGAAAGGGCATCTACTTGTGTTTCATTCAGTCTCGGTTCAGAAAGTTTATACATACATCACTGGAACTGTTGGAGAATCAACAATAGGTACATTTCCATTCATCTATTTTGATGCACACTCTCCTTGTGCATAGTAAAAACCTTAGTGGGATTCTGAAAAATGGGATAAAAATGCAAATATAATGAAACAAATTCAGCGAATACCTGATCTTTAAATCTATGACTGTTTACATGTGTGTAAACTGAGAAAATACAGAAATCACAGTTTGTCTCACTAGGAGGGATTAAATATGAGTGAATATATATGCATTGTTCATTTGCAAGATTTTCATTCTTATTCATTCGACTATCTGTGTGTTACTAAGTCCCTCTTGCTACGTGAAAAAACAGTGATTTCTGAGCTGCAACTACATCCTAAAAATGTTGTTTTTACCAAGACACTTATGTTTATGGGTTGTCTTCCTTTGTATGCATTTAATCATTTTAATACCATGATGTGCTGCCTAATGTGCATGTTCCACCAAAACAACTTCTATCCTGACATTATTTTCGTAAAAGCATAGATAGATAGATACATAGTAGAGCTGGATGGATGGATTTTGAATCGAAATTGGATTTTTAGCACCAAAAGGCATCCAGACTACCATTCTGCTGTCAGGATGCTGGACAAGACAAGTTAAAAAGAAAAAGAAAGAAATTGGATTTTTAAATAAGGGTGATTTTTCTAAAGGGAAATCGTCAAATCGATTTCATCTCTCTCGTGTCTCTGGGATGTGCGTCTTTGGGCTACTGTAGGCTCCTCCTACTATACTGTAGGCTCCTCCTCCTATCTGTGACAGTGGTCTTTCACAGAAGTCCATGTAATGACCACGGACATTAATCTGTGATGGGCCCACAGTAGTGATACCAATGTAAGCCGTGGTTTCACACACAGATTCCAATTCAAATATAACTGCATCACTCATCTCACGTTGCCCACACGTATATCCGTACTGCACCGTCTTCTTCAGATCTGGGTCCGGTTCGCGGGGGCAGCAGCCTCAGCAGAGTAGGCCAGACAGCCCTTTCCCCAGCCATATGTGCCAGCTCCGGGGAAATCCTGAGGTATTCCCAGGCCAGTCCAGAGATATCATCCTTCCAGTGTGTCCTGGGTTGGTCTCTTCCACGCACAGATCTCCCAATTTAAATATAACTGCATGGGGATCGCTCATATTGTGTGGGCCACACACAGTTGACTGATGCCTGTCACTGACTTACATTGGTATTACTTGTGTCGGCCCATCAGGGAATTTTTGAGGATTCTGTGATTCCATCAGGCAGGGAGCAGTGCATTGCATTGTGGGCTGCTCATAAAAACAACATGTTGACTTCTGTTGTAGTTTTGTAGTTTTACCCAAAAATCTAAATCAAAAATGTTGTTTTTAGAGGAAAAAATGTTCAATTTTATTTTTGGTCATAATCGTACAGCCCTAATACATACACAGATAGATACATACGTCCATAGATGAACAGTACTGCGTGAGTGATATTTTAACACCATAACATGGTGGTCAGCCAAACACTCATTCTGACAGTTTGTCACATGCATTTCTGCCCTGGACAGCTTTAGTTGATGGGATGCTGCCAGAACTGTCCACTTCCCTTAAGAGGATGACCTCATTAGAAAGAGACAGAGGGAGAAAGAAAACACTATATTGTGAAAGCACATTTTTATTAGTATCCTGGAAAACTATTTAGCATTGATTTCCTCTTACCACTTCCCTGTCAGTTCCTTCTTGCGTTCTACTTCTTCTTGGCATCCATCAGTGGGTTTCCTCTTGTTCTTTCTTCTCCCTGTACACTTTCTACACATTTTGTCTTCTCTTTGCTCATATTCATTTGTGTTTTGTTTCTCTCATTTGTAGCAGAGCCAGCTGTCTACATTCATCAAAAGAGAGGAGGCTTCATTGCGAGTAGCAACCAACAGTGGGCCATCAAATATGTATATCCTTGTATTCTTTGATCATAATCATCGTTTAATGTTTCACTCGAGCTGTTTTGTTGGCTTCCACACAAAGGCACAGAGGACATCTTTATTTTATCCTCTTTCTTAACAGACATTCCCCTGCTACTCTTGGTCTGTTGGAATAGCTGATCTCCTTCTCTTTATTTTCTGCCTACCTCTGTGCCATTTTTTTCCCAACTCTACGTCTGTGTTGTGTCTTATTTTTTCCTTTCCCTCTCTCTTTCTTCCTCAGTCTTTCATCCATTTCTTTGCTATAGACTTTCTGTCTAGTTTCGCCCCCATTTCTTTTCGTTCATCTCTGGGGATAAATTGAAGCAGACATTAGAGGTGAGATTAGAAGGTCGAGTATTAAAGCGGTCTTATGTGCACAGTCACAGACCAGTCCCCCAAAGAGAGTTTTACAGCAACAGGGGTTACACAGCTTACCAAGCAATGGTTTTGTCCTTTTGCCCAAACAGTCTCACTGTTGAAAGGACAGGTATGGTGGTGCCAGTAATCTGCTGTCACTGTGACACTCACTCTAATAATACTAATGCTTTAATATAATTTTATAGCCTGATATGGTGGTAGTTCGCATTATTAAACAATATAATAACTAATATAATAACATTCACTGACATTTGCTGTATTTGTCTCACTTGCACAGAATGGAGTAAAATGTTGATTAGTTCTGCTATTAGCTCTCAGTGAGATAACTGTCATGGTGTGAATATTTGGAAAGGTTTATTTACACTGTGATGATGTCTTAGCAGGTGAAATGAATGTAATTTAAAACACTACGTAACCCGAGTAACAGTGAAACTTAGATCCATGGTCTTCTTCTATAACATCATGGGGCTCAGAATTGAATAATCTGAATTTTAGACTTTGACATCCTTAATATAATATCCACACATTTTAAAGATTTGGTGTTTAGGATAATGACAGCCATGGCCTAGATGGCTGGTGAACGATGGGTCGCTGGTTCGATTCCCTGGACTGGCGGAGAGTTGTAGGCTGATGTGCTCATGAGCAAGGCACTTACATCCCTAGGCGCTTGATATGGCCCAGTGCTCCTAATATGTGTGTGACCCATGTATGCACGGCCTAGTGATGGGCAGAGGACACATTTTGGTGTGGTGTTTGTGAACCTACTGACAAAACACAGATTCTTCTTCTTCTTCTTATAACGAACCTGTTGTATTTCGAGAAAGAAACAAACTGTTGGGTGTCAAAGTAATAGTGTTACATGTAAGGGACCAGCAAACATCCACCATCAACAAATACTGTCCTGTATTCACCTAAGTCTGGCTTTAAATTGCTTTCACAAAAGGTCTTAAAAAGTTCTTAAAAACAACTGCACCTAACGTATTCCATTTCTGCCACCGTTTAAACACAAACTCTCACCCCTGAAATATACATGGACCAGAGAATAATGACACTTCAGTTGTAGAGAACATATTAAAGATGACACAAGCACACTTAGCGATGCCTCCAACTGACACTTACAAAGCTGGAATTGCAGCACAGAGACTGCATCTGACTTTGATGGCTGCCTTCTACTTTGTTTACACTTTGTAAAACAGCAAATGCACTTATCTAACATACTCCCACTGTCCCAAGACTGGAACATTTTCTTAGGTTCATTTTTATGCAGCTGCCAGAGCCATTTATTTTGGTGGGCAACCTTATAGTTCACCCCTTGTACATACACACATATACACATGCACACACATAATCAATAATTGTGCTCATCATAATGTATGATCTGTTATTATGCTGCAGTTGAGCTCCAAACTTTAATGACGGTAAAACCATCTGCTGATTACATAGTGAGACAGGGAGGCATACAAACACACACTCCACACAGTCATAGACACAAAACTAACTAAAATCAAGTCATTTAAATGGATGTAATCGGCACAGCAGTGTGAGCATGTGTGGGTACGCATTGTTAGCTGTGCATGATGTGCAGCCATGCAGTTAGATGTGTTAGAATTATGCAGAGCTACAATAATGAAAATGTACATGCAAATGCCACAAGACTCACACACACAACTTATATGAATGGGAAGTCTATCACACTACAGAGGAAGTGGTATTAACAGCACAAGTCTTTTTCTATTTCACGCTCCAACCAAGTGTCTACCAATTTGCATCTCCGACTAACACTTCTACATCTGTTGAGATGTAAAATGGGAGGGAGGGGGGGTGCTTCAAGGAAGGGAGGCAAGAAGGAAAAAGGAGACGGAGGAAAAAAGTAGAAACAACAATCAGACACAAGGAAAATGAGAGAATTGAGAAAGAGATCTAGAAGAGACATGAGAATTCAAGTTGGCTGGGTGTGAAGTGAATGTGGGGGGGGGGGTAACACGAGGAGATGAGGAATGAAGCTCCAGGTGTGTGATGGTGTGTGTGGGAGACAAGTACTATTTCCTTTACTATTATTTTTCTCCGCTGTACTTCAGTTTCATATCATTGTGAGAATACCTGCCACCCTGCCACTGTCACATATAATTATCTCTGCATTCTTCAGTCTTTTTTATTTATATGTGTGCCTTTGTGCATTGTTGTTGTTGTTGTTTTGTGTGCAGGTTCC
This sequence comes from Ostorhinchus rueppellii, assembly GCA_030068375.1. NCBI lineage: Eukaryota > Metazoa > Chordata > Actinopteri > Kurtiformes > Apogonidae > Ostorhinchus > Ostorhinchus rueppellii. The sequence goes on from JAQQZY010000001.1 coordinate 13,277,328, forward strand.
AACCAGCCGGTCTGGTGGAGAGAATCCAAGCTATAGCCCAGAATGTCTCCAACATGGCCATCAGAGTGGAGCAAATACTGCAAAACAGCATTGTGCAAGGAAGAGGTACAGTAACGGCTTTTACATATATCTGCAGTATTTATTTATTTATTTTTAATGATATTTACACACTGATTGTTTAATTCCTGATCGTTCCGTTATGTGAAGTATTGATCTATGTGAAACCAACATATCCAGGGTATATTAGGACCATTTTTAGGCCTCCAGTGTTGTACTAGCAGTAGTAGTTGACAGCAAAAACTCACATTTGCTGGGGGTTAGGGTTGGAAGGATTGTAATCAGGGTTCTCCCCAGAAATTTATAGTATCCTGGTGCACCCCCCTCCTCGGAAGAAAGTCTCGCACTAAAACCTCATGATAGACGCAACTCCTCGAGATTTCAATACTGGAAAACTGAGCACGTACCTGCAAACCTGACGGATTTCAGTAGATTTCAGCAAAATTATCAAGGGAAAATCGAGAAAAAAAAAAAAAAAAAAAACGCTGTAAATTTGAAAATGAGTATAGCGGCGCTGAGCTAGCAGTATACTGATGCAGCACCATTGTTCCTGATTGTAATAATACTATAATGGTGAATAAATTAATTTAACAGTACTAGTCATAAATGATTATATATTCACTCATTCACACAGAGTGCAGCATCTATGTGATTATTGATACATCTATCTTGTTCATTCACAGATTAATTTTTTATCACAGTCACTCTCTCATGGTATCACAGCATGACCAATCCAACATATATAAATAAATATACATAATAGGATAAAAGTAATGCTGATGATGATAAAACAGAACATAGATCAAAATGGTAAAATGAGTGTCATTTTAAAGAAATGCTGGTTGAGGATAACATGTGGAAGAGCTGAATCAACTGTGAAGCCAGTGTGTTAGAAATTGCCCAGTTTACCACTACTCTTGTTGTTTGCTTGTAAGATTAAAATTGCTATTAATGTAAAAATATTAAAATTGAAAAGAGAACTAGAAATAGTCAAACATTGAGGTCCAGCCCTAATGTGCATGTAGTAGGTGTAGTGTCAAACAATAGCAAAATATATTAATGTAAAAAGCAATTCCCCATTAAACGTAACGCCATATAAATTGAAGCACAACTGGAATCGTGTGTTGGAGCCAAGCTTCAGTTGCTTGTGATACAAGAGAACAGGGGCTGAAATACAAGCATGAAACACAAACACACAGGTGCATTGACACAAATCATTCCTGACAACAACAATATTAAAACATGGAATGAAATTATGAAACCAACTGAAAAAGTCAAGGACACAGTGAATGTTTGGCCATTTTCCATCTTCGACTTCATAACTACCTTGCACAAAGGTTTTTTTTTTACGTCTTGTATTTTTTTTTAGGAAAGTTAAGTAAAAGGACAGATAAATATGGTTTTGGTCATCTTTGCGGAAAGAAATGAGGTCATCAGAGAAGGGCTTTTGTACAGGCTTAGTTCTGTGGTCATTGCTGTGTGTCTCAGCTTTGTTTTATTACCGTCCAAACCTTCTGTAGACTCACTCATGCACATTTTAATCAAAAATTAAATAATACTAAGGTCGTGACAGGTCCGTGCCTGCACCTACACAAAATGGACGCAATATAACCACCATTATGATCATTTCTTCCTCCTTGTAGTCATATCTCTCTTTTTCTCTTGAGGGTAATTGCCTGGCTTTTTACATGAGAATAAATGAGCATTACATCTCCTTTTGTTTCCCCTACTGCATCTGCAGGGACAACGACACACGGCAGAATGAAAACACTGCTGCTTTCTCTAATCACAGATGAATTGAAACATTGCCGGCAGATTTTATTATCATACGGCTCAGTGGCGGTTTATTTATCTTGTGGTCAGGCATGTGCTGGGGAAACAACATGAGAAAGAGATTGAGGACGTGAACAGAATTTCCCTCCCCTTAAGCATGAATACTTGGCTTTTATGTTTTTTTCTCACACAGACAGAAGTCAAGTTTTTATCCAGTTAGTTGACCGCATTTCCAATTGTTTCTATAGTGGTTGTAATTGTAATCATATTTGTGGCCAGTGTGTGTCTGTGTATGTGTGCTTGGGTTTATAGTCAATGGAGTGAAGCCCTGGGGAAGACTTATATAGAGAAATGTCTCTTTTTCATTAGGCAAATGGAAACAGACGGAATCTGGAGAGAAGGCAAATTTGTTAGTCCAGAGAGAGAAAGAAGGATCGAAGGGAGGTTAGGGTAGCGGTTGAAAGACAGAAAAACAATGAAACTGAAGCTAAATTAGTCCACTTCTTGGATGATATCACTCCAAGTCTCTCTTCCTCAATCTGTTACTCCCTTCCTTTCTTTTTTCTCACATCAGCAGCAGAGAGTCAGTTAACTAAGCCAGTGGAGCAATTAATGCAGTGAGTGCAGCCTAAGTGAGCAGTCATACTTGCTAGCGTAACCCTAGGATGGTTGGCAGCAGTGGGAGACAGGCTGTGCAGCTTTGTCAGGTCTAGTGAACAGTGTGCACTGCAGTAGAGCAGATATGGTGCGATGTTGCAAAGCTGGAATTTATGGGCAGTGACAGCACATATGGCATACACTGGAAATGATGATGTTAAGGCAGAAAGTGTATTGCCATAGTAGGTGTAGAGGCAAGCGGGGAAAGACTGAGTAATACTGTAACCGAGCTCTTTGAAGAGTGGATCAGCATCTGCAGTCAATATGTGATTAATTCATTAATCGATTAAAAGAATTGAAATCAAAAATTTAAAGAGGTTTTAACATGCACCACATGCTGCCCAATGAGCTGATAGATAATGTCACATCCGGCAGATTGCTGCTGAAATCATTATCTTTAGGGGAGAATAAATATTCACATTATGTCCGACTGGCTTTAATGAGCAGAGCCTCTGAGCCAATAGACTATTGAAGCGGCAGTGATAGTGGTTGAAGCCAGGGGATGTAACTTATACTTCACTCTCAAAAAACATTTGTCAGTGTGTCATTTAGGCCCCATGCAGGCCTTGATTTATCAAGCACTTTTCTTGATCCAGTCAAAAGGGGATAGCTCTGCATCCCTTCACAACTGGCATCAGTGTGCATCATGAGGGATCATTTGTGATTGGATCTCACGTCTCGCCTCTATATGCAAATAAACAAGCTCGTTTAATTGCAGAGACAAGGCGTGAGCTGTCCAAGTTGAACAGATTGGCTTTGTAGTAAGTCAAAGCTTTTTAACTGCTATTTCATCCGTTCTAGTGAATAAGAATAAATAAATGTAATAAATAAGTAAATGTAAGGTGGAACATTTTCTTGGTTTTTACTCAGTGCATGAGGTGAATACTGACATCACTCAATGCCCATCAGTTTTATTGTCTGACCTATGCATTAGACAAGTGTTTTTCAGCCTCGGGGTTGGGACCTCACGTTGGGTCATCTGGAATTCAAATGGGGTTGCATGACATTTCTAGTGATTGATTTAAAAATAAAAAATAAAATATATA
>JAQQZY010000001.1:13358450-13368450 GCA_030068375.1 Ostorhinchus rueppellii
ATTATTATTATTATTATTATTATTATTATTATTATTATTATTATTATTATTATTATTATTATTATTATTATCAGTATCTCATTCCAGTGGGACCTGTCGATGGGAATGAGATAATGATTACACAGCACGTGAACGGGTAGCCCTCGAAGCTGATGTCTGAGAAACAGCAAAATGGGCAAGAGTAGAGATCTGAGCAACTGTGACCAGGGTGAAGGTGTGATGGTCAAAGCACTGGGTCAGAGCATGTCCAGATCTAGTCCATTCCCAGTGCAAAGTGGTTTGTACCTACCAAAAGTATCTAAATAACCACAACCAGATCTCAACCAATCCAGCATCGATGGAAGTATGACATCATTACCACCTGTCTCATATTGTATAGAGTCCCCCTCCTCCACAAAAACAGCCCTGACCCGAGGCCTAGACACCTCCAAACCTCTGAAGGTGTGCTGTGGAATCTGGACCAAGACGACAGCAGCAAATCCCTGAAGTCCTGGAAGTAGAGAGGCGGACCAGTATGGATCGGATTTACTGGTCCAACACCTCCCAGAGATGATCAATTGGCCTGAGAGTAGAATGTCCTTCCTTCGTCCATTTTTGGTTGATGCTAACACCTGCAGACCAGGACCCAACAACACCTACAGCTGTGGAAACGCTCTGACCCAGTCATCATTGTTAAAATACTAACCTGGTAGCTGGGTGAGGAGATCCCAGAGCAGATGTGGTATATGTGGCAAACACACCGATCAACATCACAATCACCTAAATGGAGAGAATTTAACTGGAAAAATGTAATTTGTTGTTTTATCCAACCTGAAGTTAAAAGTAAACAAATGAATATTTCACAGCCATGTTGGGGACTTTGTAACCACATAGATCCAGATCTCACACACACACACGTTTTGGAAATGTGTAAACATTCAACCATTCTGGGGGAAGGTTCACTCAGCTCTCTGTGATGTGTTGGGATGTACAATTCCAAACGCTTGTCTTGTTTTTTTATCTCAAACATTTGGAAGAATCAGCGTATAAAGAAGACAGATATATTGTCAAGATCCTCCTGGTGGCTGGGAAGAAGGCCATAACAAAGAACTGGCTTAAGACTGATGCCCCGTCTTATAAACATTGGCTTTCAATCATAGATGATCTACTTGTCACGGAACATCTTACATATAAACTGAAGCGAAAAGAAAATCTCTTTATGAAAAACTGGGGAAAATGCCAGACATTCAGGGACAATGAATCTATTAACGGACCTTAAAATATTCTGACACCAACACAGGCTGTTCTTTTCATTTATTTTTGTGTTTTGTTTCTTTTCTTGCTCCTCAACCGAGGAGATCATATTGTACTGTTAAAATGAGAATAAATAAAAATTGTAAAAAAAAAAAAAAAAATACTAACCACGTCAAAGCCACTCCGAGTCCATGTCCATATCCGAGTACGTTTGACCCGAAAGTTTGCTTCTTTTTATCCATGTGAATGCAAACGTTCCGTGCTCAAGTACCCAAGTCCCGCTGAGAAGGTAGTCCTGGGTAAGGACTGTGCAGACTCCAGTAGGGTACGGCGCTGTGTGAATGTGAGTGACCTAATGACCACTTCGACAACGGAAGTGACCTAATCACCATGAGGCCATAGATCGTGCTCCTGTTGTCTCCTGAAAAAGCCTTGGATTTGTGTAGCACCAGCTCACCTTATCGACCAAACCATTCAGCGATCTATCAGGGACAATGAAGGTCGCTCTTCTTCACTTCACACGTCAAACAGGATAACAGATAGACAAGTATTGCCATTATTGTAGACAAATAAATAGAACAGTAACTTAGTTGGTGACGGAAGGGTTTGTCTTCGTTTGACTTCCGCCTTTGTTGGATGACGACAAAATTCCTTCCCCACTACCACCTATTGTTTCAGCCCAGTAACACCCACTCGTACTCAGGCTGTGGTACATGTTTGTGAACACAACATCTGTGGGAAAGGTGTGACCATATCCAGGTATGGTACAGACTGGAGTACGCTGTGTGAAAAAGGTATCGGTATCGCTGTTCCCACCACATCAGCTTCAAGGACTAAATGCTCACTTGGTGCCTGATATATCCAACCCAGTGAAATAGTCAATATTATTACCACTTCTCCTGTCAGTGGGCATAATGTTATTTGTTGATCAGTGTTACATTAGTTATTTTGGTGTGTGTTGACTGTTTTTTTTTTTTTGGACCCATGCATACAAACGGAAGTGTTCCTTGTGTCTTAATACACTGATTTCCAAAAGATTCCTACCCTCACCCCAAACATTAAATATGCATGTAATTACATCTATGCATTTCCTGATGAGATGGGAACCTGTATTTAGTCTCTGTAACGAACCCCAGTTCCCACAAGTGCCCATATCATCGCAATCCCATCCTAGTAATGTAAGAAATACATGGACACAAACCACCACATCTACAAGTGTAGGTCGAGAAATATGCACTTTGTTTCTCTTTCTTCTCATTCTTGTTGTCTGCTGCACTTAGCACTCGAGCTAATCTCCTAATTGGCTGGGAAAATCCTCACAAAGGAAGCTATTGATCGCTGTAGCCTCCAATTACAGCTGTGGGGGGCCACACCAACAAGGATATAGAGTAAACTGCTTAACACCGGTCAGCCAGTCAATACCCCGACCCTGGGTTATGCTTTATTCATGATTCAGTTTTGGTTGTTACTGTAAGTGGTGTTTATTTTGTTCTTCCAGTCTCCATGCACATCCTTGGCTTTGAAAATGAGTCCCTCTGGTTCTTTCAGATGTAAAATGGAAAGCCGACAGTTTTTGACACCAAGGCAGGCCACAGTAGATCAATAAACAGTGCGGAATGAGTACAAGTACTTGTATGTCACGTCATACCTCTTTCACCCACACAAACTTGAGTATATGGAGTCATGTCTGCCCTATTTTATCCACTCAACTAATATGTTTCATAAATTGGAATGTTTATTTTCTTCTCTTTTTCTCATACATATTTTATACTAGATTCAGCCTCTCAAGGCTACATCTAATTCAAGCTGAAAAGAAGCTTTTCACCAGTAAACAAAACAAACAAAATGTACTTGTCCATACATATTTGTGTTTGTATGCATCTGAAAAATCTTGAAGGACTACACTAAGCAACAGTAATTTATTTAGAAGAATAGAAATGAAAAGATTGGAAAAAACACATTAGTAAATCCATAATGCACACACGAACTTAAGACTGTTAAGGTAATATTGTAGCAGGCAATAGCAGGAAATAAGTGAATAAACCTCCCTCTCAAATGATCATTGAATACATACTTCATTTCATACACGTTCAGGATACAATACCAAAGCTTTTCTATAGTTTTCTAGTTTATGTTTTTATAATAGAGAGTGTTAGAGGGTTTGCATCCTTCACCAAAGATGTCACACATTTAATGTGGCTTATCTGCTGATTTTTGAGAATTTAAACTCAGCACAAAAATCATAATCATTTGTAACAGATGGCATCTACAGAACATCTCTCATTTGTTGCAACAGGTCATTGCAATGTTGTTTTTTTTATATATATATATATTTTTTTTTTTGACAGATAATGTATTTTTACAAATTGCTAAGTTTCCTTTCCCTTTTCTAATAAGGCTTACAATTTTTAAGGCCAACTCTTTTTCAGTACAAATTAAGCTTTTCCCCAAATAATAAAGCGAGCAATGTGCTTGTATCCACCACACATTTGTGTTTATATGGGTCTCAAAACTGAAGAAGAAAACCGTGAAAGAAGAAGTGGGTGGTAATAATAGTAAAGGCTGGTTTTGGTGGTAGAGGTCAGTTTTATTAAGTGCTGTTTGGAAATTCACAGGATATCAGTCACTCTTTCACACTTCTTTTTCTTTTCTTCTTTTTTTTGGCCTTGTATCATGAAATGTGTGTCCTATACACAGAGCAATTAAGGATGGAAAATGCACTCCAATCCACTTCAGCACATTCACACAAACTTTTTGACTACAGGATAAGTAATAATCATTAGAGTGAAGATGACAGTGTTCTTCTCAGAGAAAGTGTTCTGTCATCTGTCCCGTTAGTATTAAAGCTGGTTTGCTTGGGCGATTTCCTGCTAAACTAAGGAAGACAACTGAAACAGTGAAATTGTAATGTTTTGGGCATTTTCTTGTGACAAAGACCTTTATGGAAATAATTTGAAGGTATTCATTGTACAAGTTACTGTCACCTTTAAGATCTTCCTTAGTTCATCCTCCTTCACATAACACCATCCAAGGCGAACACTGACTCTTTAATCCGATTTTCTCCCGACACCTTGTTTTTATTCCTGTCCCTCCACGTTTCATCTTTCACCCTCAATCTCACCAACCTGTCTGTTTCCCCTCCTCTCCCAGCAGGGTAAGGAAGGTTTCTTGCAGATTCTCCACCAGTACATGGAAGTCCACGGCACTGTGTACTATGAGACACAGAGACCTCCAGAGGTCCCGGCCTTTGTGAAGAACCACGGCCTTCTGCCCCAGCACGAGCTGCAACAGCTGCTGCGCAAAGCCAAGGTTATTACCTGCACCTATATTCTTACCACTGTTACTGCCTACATCCACAGGCTGAATTCAAATTGTGATGGTATCAGCTCCACTTACCTCAACTGAACATGGTTTTCTTGGTGTTTCCATTTTGTTCGTGCTGAGACCCCTTGGTACTATGAGATAACATTTCAGGTGAGGTTCCACATGAACCAGAGGGGTTCTAAACATGATGTACAATCATTAATATCAGATATTGGTCCATCCAGAATCGTTGCTGCATCAATAAGCAGCAAATATTCTCCTGTTGTGATGTGTGACACGAAACAATGCTGCAGGGAAATATTCAAAGACATTTGAGAAAATTCTCTCAGGTAGGCTTTATCTTGATAAAATGTGAATAAATTTTAAATATTTCATTCTCACTTGAAAAATCTGTCATAACACGATAACATGCAGTTTTTAAGTTGCGATGCATTGTACCCTTAGTTGCACTGGAGGTGACGTCACAGTATGAATTGCCAGTCGTCACAGCAGTATGTCATAATGACCTCCTAGAGTGAGGGAGCACTGACAGTGGAAAACAGCATGCTGGTGCTAAATCCAGGTCTAGTACGTTTAAGGCGAGTTGAGCTGATACTATCAGTGGAAATTTAACATCACTCTGCCAGTTTCTGCCTCAATTTTAAGGTTGACACTGACTTTGGCGCTCAGTTAAGAGTCAGGAAGGTTTCCAGAAGGGAAGTCCCTCACGTGCATATTTAAGTTGTAATGAAATAAGTCAATGTTAATGCAGAATATTTTTCTGATATTTTTGTTTCATCTGTTATTTTGCCAGCTCTTCATTGGCTTTGGTTTCCCCTACGAAGGGCCCGCCCCCCTGGAAGCGATAGCCAATGGTTGCATTTTCCTGCAACCGAAGTTTCACCCACCCCACAGCTCACTCAATCATGAGTTTTTCAGAGGCAAACCCACTTCAAGAGAGGTGAGCGAGTTCATTATTTCAGTTAGGTTTAAGGTTCTAGATATAAACGACACCAGCCGATCTAAGTATCTACTGTGGATTTTACACACATATTATTGGAATACACTGCCCCAAATAATCAGAACCAGTAGGTTTTTATTTTCCTTTGGAATAAATTCACAAAAAATGCAACAGATTATATGCCTACTCTGTGCTTAAAGTGTAACTTAACCCTTGTTTTGAGTAACTCTGCATAATTCTGAAAATGATCCCAAGTCATAAAGATGCTGAGATGGAAATGGTCATTGTCTGAATGTATTAGGTGGGAGCAGATCACAAAATACTTATGTAGAACCATATTAGGCTCTTAAATAGTTAATTTGAGTTTTTGCACTGGTTTTATAACCTAATAAAGATCCACTTTAAACCACATATCCATTTAAATGTACACTATGTATACATTATTTACACATTGTTTCTCACTGTCATACAGTTTTTTTTTTCTTTTATTGGTGTAGTAATACTATAGTAAAAGTATTACTCCACATCATGAGAGATGTAGATGTAGATTTGGGCATATTTGTGGATTTTTATGTGTATTTGAAGAAAGGTCTTTTACTTTTGATCAGTTTGATACAGTGTAGTTACAGTATAGTAACTGTAAAAACATAGGATTTGTTTTGCATTAAATAACTGTGTTTTCTATTCACTGTGTGTTTCTTGCAGGTTTCTTCTCAGCATCCCTATGCAGAGCAGTACATCGGCAAGCCTCATGTCATGACAGTCGACTACAACAACTCACTTGAGTTCGACTCTGCCATCAGGGAAATCATGAGGACCAAGGTAGTCTCACCCACTACTGTACTAGAACTTACAATTTAAAGAGAATTAACCTAAACGTGGCAAGGTGTTTTTCAGGAAAACATCAAGAAGTTGCATTTGTTGATGCATTCTGACATCTTGAGAGGGGGGGTTATAGTTTACCTTGTACTTGCAAAAACACCCAACCTGGACTACACACATTGCAGCAGAAAGGGGAGAAGCTAAAAAATACCTGGAGGCCTTAAAATAGATTTTACTGGGTTTAGATTCTTTAAACTTTAATGATGCAACACAGCGGCTTCACCAGAGAAACTTTGCCAGTCCTGAATGCATGTAGCAGTCTGGTACTGCACAGATCTGAACTATCCACACCGGAAATGTGGGCTGAGAAAAAAATATGAGGGCAGTAAGCAGTGCCAAGAGTGGGAGAGAGGTTAATTAAGGAGTCAAAAAGGGAGATTAAATTCTTCTGGAAAGCCTGAAAAAATCTGAAAATGTGAAATGAATACATAGGGAGAGCTGAACATACAGGCAGAAAAAGAAAAGGATGGAGAGAGACTTGAAGCACAGGGTTTTTTTAGTCATATTTAACATACACAAATGTCTGTCAAACTGCTTTGGATGAAAGTAAATACATACTATAATACCATATAAGACACGATCGACAATGTCCTATGGAAGAACTACTTAATTCATTAATCCTTTCTCTCCCATTGCACCCCACCTCCTTTCCTTATCTGAAGAGATTTTGTCTTTTTTGGGGATAATTCAATTTTTTATTGCACTTTTCAAAGGCTTGGTACATGGCAAACTTAATGTGCTTCTTCATACAGGTAGAATATGATTAACAATTAAGAGACTCAACAGATTTTTTTTTTTGTCTTAAACATAAAAGATAAAAGACAGCAAAAGCAAAAGAAGTTGGATACATAATAATATCAGCTAATATGTATTTGTATACACACACACACACACACACACACCTGTACATGCACACATACATTCATACATGCATACAAATCTACCTGTATACAATCCCAAAACCTGTCCCAAAGGCTCACCCCCTCCCCTCTGTCATCACTTAATCTATTGAGCATACATTCATAAGATGCCGTTTCAGTCATTGCACAGACCCATTCTTTCATCTGTGGACTTTCTTATGTCTTTCAGTGTTTTGAAATGACTCGACAAGCTGCTGTTGTACCCATTGGAATTACTGAGAAGTTACATTTATTTGCATATTTGGAGAATTTCTCTGGAGAAGCAAAACTCTAGTGTTCAGTTAACAATGATGGTTCAGAGCTTCCAAATCTTTAGTTTGTTATTGTGTGTTTAGCCTGAGGCATGTTGCACACTGAGCTTTGCTCCTATCAGAGCTCCATGGCACAATGTCAAGCAATCAGCCCTGCCAACACCTTCTCCTTTTCTCTATCACCTTAAAATGTGGAGGCCACTCCAGTTATTCTTCACCTTTAGTGCACATGCAGACTGCAGGGAGATTAGATACGGGCTCTTGCTTTAATAAAGCCTCAAGTATTTGGCTACACCTCAAGCTAAGCACTGACAAACACTGTATTTAGAACAGAAATCAATGGAAAAAGGTAAAAAAAATAAACGTAGAGATCTTTTTGATGCATTTAACCTACTTGGGTCTAACAGAAACGGATGAATATTTTAGAGGTGAATAAGCCTCACCTTGCACTTCTTATCCCATTCATATTCATCCAGCGAGACAAAGAAACAACAAATCCCAACCTACTCTAAAAACCTATTATATTCAGGTGCTTCACAGATTTCTCCAAAGAAAGAAAACACTTGATGTGGCTTATCTGCAGACCTTGAAGATTTTCAGCTTGGGCCAAAAATCTTTCATACATACACGGCATCTGTAACTTCTCCAGATCTAAAGTTTAACACGATGTTAGAGATTCTGCAGCTACTGATGACAGGGTGTGAATGGGAGTACACAGGTACGCAGGTACACACATCTGGACTTCTAATGTCATAAAGATGTAGTTTGTAGTGACGTGGGCAAAACCTATAGAAACACCAGTTAAAGGTAGGGTAAGAGATGTTTTCCTGGAGCATATATTTATTGCTTAAAATCCCCTTCATAACCTGATTACAACCAATTAATTAAAGGGCTCCTGACACGGAATTTGTAGCGTCCTTTTTAATCCTCCTCTGGGCACCCTAAAACTGTATCAACAGAGTTTTTCTGAGAAATTCTGCCTTGTTGTAGAATTACAGGCTCCACTAGGAAGGTTTAGTGTTAGCCGAGCATAAAATGAGCTGATTTTGGTGGGAGTGGCCAAGGCTCGCCTGATTCCATGTGTGTCTGTTTACAAAACAAGATCATGGAATACATTTAAAGAAGCATCTCACTTCTCTCATTTCAAGGATGGGAAAGAGATATCGATAACACAAAATTACAAATAGTATTCATTTATAATTGTAAAGAATTGCACAACACTTGTGTCACTTAAATTTCACTCACATGCTTTGAGCTAGCATCGATGTTACATCAACCGGGCTGTTGCGAAGCTATTGTTACAATGACCCGAACAAGGCCACAATATATCACAACTGAGGGAATTTACTATGAAAATAGACTGACTTGGACAGGGTTACTGCTGGTCCAGACAGAGTTGATATCGATCCCGGCGTAAGTGTAAGATGACCTGCTAATCCACATCTGTACTGACCCAAGTTGCTAAAACATTCATCGGCAAAATAAACTCTAACCACAAGCTTTTCTGGGGCTACAATGTTGGAAGAAGAAAAAGTCTTTTGTTGTCCTTTGTACACTCTGGTACAGAGCAGTTTCTGTGTGTTTTTCCGGCTTTCATGTTGTCCCTGTTCTCAGTTGTTCAGTTTGTCGGTAGAAATCGGGAGTGGGGTGGGGGTGGGGGGTCAAAATTGTGAGGGTGTGATGTATAAAACTGATCTGCCAAAACAGCCCATTTGATAGAGCTCTGTGAGCTATGTTGACACACGCACCCAGGAGCAAAGGAAATACTGGTCAGTTTTTTTACAACTTTGGGGACCTAGGCAGGCTGAGGGAACTCATATTTATGATCAAAAATTAAAAGAAATTTTAGTCACCTGTGAAACAGACAGGACTGAAAAATCACCATCCAATCATTTAACCGGCCCGTCAAAATAATTGAATGTGATATGTCCTGCAAATTGATGCAGTGTAGCGCTCGTGAGCCCTTGGGAACAAGCATTGTGTGTTCTGGTACTCTGGAGGCATGGCTTCAGGGGGAAGTCTGAACAAAGGCTCTCCTACCCCACCTTTAATGGACATTCATAGTTTGTTCATCACTGACCAAACTGGGACGAGTTTCCATTTTCCATGTGAATTACTAATAAATGCTTTTGCAATAAATCCATCTTGTTAACAGTATTGTTTGTGTATATGTTTCCAGATTTAGCTCAGCTGTTGTCTGAAAATGATTAAAAACACATCACTGATCCACGTTGTTGCACAGGGTGACATGTTTCCCCCTTTATGGAACAAAAGGAAACACTAGATTTTGACAAAACAACTCGATAGTCTAATAAGGGCTGTCACTCTGCTTTCTCTGGAGGCTGTAGAGAAGGCTGCTCTGTTATTAGACTTCAGAGCTGTTTTATTTGATACAAGCATTCCCTTCTGTAGTAGTAATTACATATGGAAAAATATTAAATGCTGTGCCA
>JAQQZY010000001.1:13369870-13381115 GCA_030068375.1 Ostorhinchus rueppellii
TTTCTTTCTTTCTTTCTTTCTTTCTTTCTTTCTTTCTTTCTTTCTTTCTTTCTTTCTTTCTTTTTTTCTTTCTTTCTGTTTCTATTTCTTTCTTTCATTTTCTGTTTCTTTGTTTTACTTTGTTTTTCTTTCTGTTTCTTTTTTCTTTGTTTTTCTTTCTGTTTCTTTCAGTCTTTCTTTCTTACTGTTTCTCTTTCTTTCTTTCTTATTCACTTTGTGTTTGCAGGTGAACCTCTGCACTGTCAAATATTTCCTCACCCTCTGCCACATCACTTGTTATTAAATCTCCATTGGTTGTGAATATATAGTTCATGTTTTGTAGCGTTAATACAAATTGGCCTCCACATGGTGAAGGTTATTTTGTAGAAGTATATGACAGTGGTGATAAGATGGTGTATCTGTAGCCTGTATTAATATTTTGGAGATTATTCACCGTGGGCTGTCTTTATTTCAAACCAATAAAATTCTTCGTACTCCCTGAGGCTGCGTTTGTAAATGAGACTGTGCCCAATGTCACCTTGCTGATGCAATGAAACTAAACATGAGATTAGACGGAAACAAAAGAAGAAATTGTGTCAGACAGGTAGTTAATGTTGGCGGTGTGTTTGTCTGTCCCTCCTGTCCACGTTTACTTTCTGCTTTAACTTATAAAAGTAGATTAACATAAGGCTTTGATCAGATCTGCAGTGTGTGTAACTTTGAAAATTGCATCATTCCTGCATACTTGCCTCTCAGTAGTTTTCACTTAAAATGGGCCAAGTCTGATTTCACACATGGTTGAACATTAGACTGCTTTGATTTTGGATTGGAAATGCAATTTAGTGAGTCGCGTATCATTTGCAAAGGCAGATCTTTTGCAGTAAAGCCTAAAGACAAGCCACTTCGATCTCTCTGAAGTCTGCCCTGAGCCATTTTTTGAGCCAAGCAAACTCATTTGTTCAGCTTTAATTTAATGCCGTTTAATGTCTTTTCAAAAATGAAGCTTTAATTGACAACTGTGTGCAGCGGGAAGATTTGCAGTCAAAATATTCACATTATAATGCAGTTTATTAAATTTATGTAACTCATTTTTCATTAATCAAAGAATTGCAGTTGCAGCGTTTTCATTCAGTCACTTAATGTGTTTATGTCAGAGATTTTGTTACTGTGTAATGAACATGTTGGTATCAGCAAATATATACAGCATTTTCAGCTCATCTCTAATTAGGCCAATCAAAAGTGTGCTTTAGTTATAAAAACCAGCAAATAACAGCAGGGGATAATCTATTGGTATGCAAATAAAGTCTAATGAGTTTCCTAGCAGTGACATACCATGATTAGGCTTCGTAGAAATCAAACAATGGAAACATTCATCTGCTGAAATTACAAGGAAAAGAGACAATTTATTGCAATTAATATGAACAATGGAGGTGACAGAAAAAAAGACACACTTCTTTATGAGGAATCAGGATAATATGAACAGGCTAAGGATTGCTGAGCTGTGTGCTTGTGTTTGTGATTTTCAGGTTGAGCCATATCTGCCTTATGAGTACACCTGTGAGGGGATGCTGGAGAGAGTACACGCCTACATACAGCATCAGGTGAGTGTTCGATAACACATGTCCACAGACACACAGAAGACATGGCTGAGTTCCAATTCACCCCTTGACCCAAACCCTCCGTTTTGCGCCTTCACGTGAAGGGGTAGTGTTGTCCCGATTCTCAATTAGACAGGGGGAAGGGCTAAGGCGAAGGGCTGCATAGGCCTCGAAACATAGATTTTCCAGGATCACACAACGAACAAAGGGGTAGGAGGAGTTTCACGTAATTCTGTTTGACTCATTGGCAAGACATAAGTAAACACAGCCAAAACGTGCAGCAGTGATGAAAGAAACACATGTGTAAGTACTTTCCTTGTAAATAACATAATCATTGGATTGACCGTTTAATGCCGTTTCAGTGTGTTATAGATCGCATTTCTGTGGTTTATAGTTGATAGACGTAAACAGACGACCAAAGCCCATGGAGCAGAGACGGTTACAGCTGCTGACGACATGATTAACATTTACAGAAACAAAGTTTTCGTATGTGTTTATACCAGTGTTGATGACTGCTGATGACGTAACAGGTCCCACTTCACAGGGGGATGGTTCAACTCCTACCCCTCACAGCTCTGTTTCAAGGGGTAGGGCTAAGGGTACGGCTGTGCAATTAATCGAATTTGGATCACGATTTCGATTTTGTTGTCAAACCATCTCAGAAGTCATATAATGGAGTTGAAATGATTCATTGTTGGTTTTTCTTTACACAGTTTCTGAGAGACATGCATGTGCAATACATTCCATTCCATTGCAAAACAGCTGTAAAGTACATAATTGTAGCCAGAATGTATTTCCAATTTGAATGTTTTGCATAAAGAATCAATAACAAAGTGTTTTTTTGAGATAGAGAGAAATGCTGAATAAATCTATTGTGAAACTCGAAATTAATCATTTGAATAATAGACTTCAATATTGAGCAAATTAATCGCGATATTGATTTTTTCTGTAGCAGCCCAAAGGTAAGGGGTAAACTGGGATTGGGCCATAATACAAACACATAAACCTTTACCATCTCAGCCTTTTACACTTCTTTCACAAGCTCTCTGGCTCTTCATCCCACTAAATATTTCAATATTTGGTGCATTGAACACCCAGAACATTGCGTATTTCTGCTTGAATTTGCTTCAGTGATTCTGTACTCCATGTATGTAAGTAGACTTTTGATTAATCTACATGCTAACTCTCATTACGAGTCACATATCTGCCCTGAGGCTCTAAAGCAGAAGGTCTTTTGACACTAATGAGGAAGGATGAGGAAGGAGAAAGAGGAGAAGTGTTGGCGATGACAATGATGGAGGACTGGCGAGAAAGAAAGAGTTTTTTTTATAATCCCATACTAGATGTCAGGCAAACTGCACAAGGTCTCTCAAAAACTTTTGTCAGCTCTGGACTGGTAGGTGCTTTGGATACAAAAACAGCATTTTTACTCAAAGAACAAAAAAAAAAAAAACAAGCCAAGTTTTTTTTCCTCTGTCGACTGGGTGATATTCAACAGTAGACATGATAAGTTACCAAGCACAGTCTTTATATTATGTAGTGTTAATGCTCTCTACATGTTTCACACATTTTAAATCTTCTTCTATTTACGTAATTGTTGACTGACTTCTTCAAGACGCTCTGTGGCAGATTTGCATGTGTTTGTGGGCTGTAGTCTGTTTATGTTGGAAGCTAATCATTATCTGACAGTATCTAACTCCATTCCTCTCCATGATAACACTTGTATGAAGAGGGCTCATGGCTGATTTTCAGTGAAAATCCCCACACTTACTCGCAAGTCCTTCAGTGCGTCTCCTCAGCTCCTCTGTCCTTCAGCAGTGCCGTTAGCTGTCAACATACGCCCCGTTCTCACTGCAACTCAGACTCTGACGCACTTAACGCGAGCACAGACGCAAATCTCACCCAGAAAACCTTTAAGCATAACGCCTCCATATGAAGAGTCCTATAAACATCGGCCAAAATCCATAAAGAAAGAACTGTACTGACAGCCTGCACCGGTTTAAGGATGTATTCAGAAGGGATTCTGCAGTAATGAAATGCCAGCTTGTAAAGTATTGCATCTGACTGCAATTTCCACTTGTTTTGTGTCTGGTAAGCGGAGCTGTTCCTTGTGTTTTGGGGTTTTCTCTGCGTTTCAGCATAGAGACTGATTACAATGCAGAGAGAATGTTCCTTATATTATATGTCTTTAATTAACAGAGTTGAGCACACAAAGCTCTCCACAAACACACTCCAACTCATGTATTTTTCTTCTGTAGTCCTTCATGTCTAGGATACAATCTAATGAAATGTCCATCAGAATAGGCTATAGTTGTCACTGTGGTGCAGATACGTCCAAAACAGGGTTTATAAATGTCTGAAGCTTAAAATAATACTATTCATATTGTTGCTGTCGGGTGGAAACCTCTTATGTCCGAATCAGTTGTTTTTCAGGAAACTATAAAAATAAATAAATGGAGTTAAAAGATGTAGTCACAAACTGTTTTCAACACTTTTCATTGGTTAAATATTTCTAAAAACGTCATGCCAATGTGAAAACTAATAGAATTGTTTTATGACCCAAAAAAAAAGAACAAAAATGGACTTGCAAGGTTTCCACCTGATGTTGTGTTTGGTGTCACAGCTTCTCTGAATTCCAGAAGAGTCTGACACGGAGCAGCAGGGCTGACACCAGATTACTCAGGATCTGGTCTATAGTTTTGTGTGGTCTGCACCTGTTACACTCTGGTTTATAAGGTGAAATGTGTGTAATAAATCATTGTGATCTCTATCAGCACAGTCAACACATGTATTTTTAGGTAGCTTTAAGTCCAAGAAAGATCCTACTCCGACCTCATCCCTTCTTTATCTGAAAGAAGGGTTTTGGCTTTGACATCATTAAACATAAATTCATTATCATTAGGATGTGCTTGTGAGTTGTGTGTGCAGTTAATGCCAGCTTTCTGCATATGTTAATACAAGTCTGGGGTGTCAAACTCATGTTAGTTCAGGGCCCACATTCAGCCCACTGAGCCTCTGTAGTGGGCTCAACCAGTAAAATAATAATAGTGAAAGAAGTAAAGTTACATTAAGAAAATGTTTACGTCTACAATGTTTCCTTAAAAATATAAATGATATGAACCTGAAATTTCTTAAGAAAATTTGCAATTTTAACAATGTTATGCCTCAGCTAATCAGTTACACATGTGCATTACAACTAACAGATCACAGCAGATCTACAAAGACAGAATAGTGTTAAAATTGTCCTTACTTCTCTTTAGAACTTTCAGGGTAAGGGTTGTTCATATTTTTTCAGGTTCTTCACATTTTTGTGAAAGGACAGTTTGTAAATGTAAACATTTTCATGTCATTTTACTTTTTTACACTAAAACAAAGGTAAAAAAAAATAAATAAATAAAAAAAATTGGAGTTGTCATTATTTTTTTATAGGTTATTATGTTAGTATTTTCCTTGTCCGACCCACTTGAGGTCATATTGGTTTGTATGCAGCCCCTGAACTGAAATGCTGTAGATTGTTCACTTCAGGGTAATTTTTTGATTTCACAAATTCATCCCACAAGTTTAATTGGACCCCACGGAAAAAAGCTGATGTTTGATGAATGTACTAATATTCACCAATTTACATCCATCACTGAGGTACACTGTGGTGCTGTTTCCGTGGCAGCACAGTTTGTGGTGAAGTTCACTGGAAACACTGGTGCTTCAATAATTAGACACTGTATTTTTGTGTCAGTAGCACTAGTTCAAGGAGTAGAAAAGCCTCCCAGTCCGCTTACACATCTGGCCTTTTGTGTCTTCGTATTAGTGCAGATACTATTAGTGTACAGGAGGTTTCTGAACATGTTTTTTTTTTTTTTGCTGTACCACCAGAGTAGGCAGCAAGGAGCGTGAAGGTTGGTGCCATATGAGATTAACCTTTTTATCTGTTTGTTTCAGTGTATGGAAAGCACAAAAACCACATTAAGGAAATGATACAGGTCCTATTTCATAAATTATACACAATTACACACTGAGCAAATGAGCAGTGGTTTGGATTGTCGCTCTCAGGGCATACACATGAATATTCATTTTGTTGGGGATGACTAACAGTCATTGCAGATGTTACTAGCAGGCTATTCTTAAAATATCCTACCATGTGTACCAACCTGCGTTCATATTTAACCGAACAGAATCACACCTGACCATGTCAATCTAATATATTAATATCTTCAAATAAATATTCACTTCCAGGACTTCTGTGCTCCAGAGCGTCCTTTCATTCTGGCGAACCTCTCCAGACATGGGGCAGCTGCTGGAAACAGGATTACAGGACCTCTGTTTGTGCCCCTGCCTAATTCCACAGCCCTCGTGTGGGCGTCCAATGTGACGGCTCCTGTGGCCTGGCCTCCTCTCAGCTCCCTCAGGCTCCTTGTATCTCAAGAGAGCCAGTCCTGTGTAGAGGCGTGCCAGTCAGCTGGTTTCATCTGTGAGCCTGCTCACTTTCGATTCATCAACAACAAGGAGGCTCTGCATGGGTAAGTCAGTGTTAAACCTCCCACAGCTGTGAATGTAGGTTTTACGTCTGTAAACTAAATACATACCCTAATGGTCTAGTACAGTGGGTGCTTCCATCCATCCATTTTATGAACCACTTATTTCAAGTGAGGGTTGGGGGGGTACCACACCCTATCACAGTACCTATGGGTAAAGGCAGGGTATGCCCTGGGTGTGTCGTAATGGGTACTTCTAGTATTTGTTTTCGAAAGTCCCCATCTTAAAGACCAACAGTCTGTTAGTGTCCAGATATCCCATGTTCTAATCTCCAATGACATGACCTAAGGCAGACTTACAGTAGGTCACTGACTTAAGTCACATTTTAATAACATAAGACTTACTTGATTAACACTGAGGATAGAGTCAATTTGACTCAGACTCTATATTTACCTGATTCAAGTTCAACCACTTTACCTTGTGCCAGATGACTGGACAAGTCATGTTGCTCAGAAATACGCTGAGAAATAACTAGTAAAATATGATTTCTAATGCAATCCTAAAAACACCTTCAATCTAAATAATAGACATACAAGGAATGAAGGATCCAGTAGACTATTAGGGTGTTTTCACACTGGGTATCCAAGTCCATGTCCGAGTACATTGGACCACAAAGTCCACTTAATTTTATCCATGTCAATGCAAACATTCCATGCACGTGTTCAGCAGAGATGGTAGTCCTGGGTACAGACTGCATGGATTCCAGTACGGCATGTTGCCGTGTGAAAGTGATTCATACCTGAGACCGGAAGTGATCTGATCCCCACCAGACCATAGACAGCACTTCTGTTGTCTCCTGAAAAGGCATCGGACCTACACAACACAGGGTTGCCTTACCAACAACTGAGTTCTTTCCACTCACTACTGTTTGGACCTGGTAACACCCACTCGTATGCACTTAGGCATGGACTGCGTTCCATGCTTATGAAAACAACATCTGCAGGAAAGGTGTGAGTGCATCCAGGTATGGCATGGATCCAGGTACCCAGTGTGAAAACACCCTTAATCAACCCCTCAGAACTGTTGCTTGGGAGACTATGTGATGACATCCATGTGATAGCTCATCAGAAGTTTATAGGACTTGAATTGTGTTTAATATAATTGGTTAATCTAAAACGCCCAGAGGTGTGAATGTGAGAGTGATTGGTTGCTCATCTCTGTGTGACAGTGATGAACTGATGACACGTCCAGCGTGTACCCGAGTGTATGTAAACATGGCTGGGATAAGCAGGCCTCATTCCTCTCAAGGATAGAGTTCAGAAGATAAATGAATCATCCAGACAAACTATAAGCAATTTTACTCAAACAACAGTTAACCAATTTCCAGGTTTAATTTTCTTAGATTTGTTTTAATACCCTTTATGTTGATGAAGGCTAATGAAGGAAATAATAACGATGAATAAATGAAAAAGGATAACACACTAAATCCTGTTTCCCTGTGCCAGTTCAGTGTGAAGCTACAACTCCCATCAGGTCAAAATTAAAATTTAACCACAGTTATAACTCTGATTTTTCAAATGTTATATATTTAATCATATTCTTTACAAACTCCAGCGTGTCCCTGAGAACAGGTGAGTCTCAGTCTTCCCAGGTATTTATTTAGTTTACTGTACCAGCTCTTGGCAGGTGAACAGAAACTTCAGATACTGCTTTTCTGGAGCTTTGAGGCTCAAAGCCTGCTGGTGTGCGCTGTTCCCTCTCCTGTCTGCTTTCAGCTGCAGCTCTTATTCTTTGCTTTTGATTCATCCTCCAAGTATCTTTTGTGTTTACGTCGTCTCTGTCTGTCTCGGTTTACAGTGCCACTCTCCTTTGTTTCTGTTCTGTTACTCCTCCTTGTAGCTTAGGTCTGTTCTTTGACACAAGTCATCTTTCTCACACTGACATTTCATACCCACCTCACACTTTCTCCAACTTCCCTGTCACTTCTTCAATAAGTTCTATCATTCTTGTTCTAAATTGGCATCTGTAGTGTGATGAAAGTGATGAAATCTCTCTGTTTTTCTGTCTCCATGTATTTTCAGGTTTTGTCAATTTCACTTTCCTGCTTCTTGTCTCCAAATAAAAATCACTTGTAATTTTGTGCTATTTTACATATTATGTGGAGACTGAATCCAAAAGCACCTACAGGTTTTTGAGCTATCATTTACAGAGCATTTATCCTGTTATTAAGCTGTTACTGAGGCAGTTCCTCTCTTTCACCGTTCAGGTTGGAGGTGCAGTGTGAGGTTGTCGACTCCGAGATCAACCACATCCTTCCAGCCTTCTCCGTGATGCGACGGGAGTGTGGCCTCCAACGGGACCCCCTCCTCTTCAGCTGCGCAGGACACTCACCCAAATACAGACGCCTTTGCCCCTGCAGGGACCTCCGCCACGGCCAGGTGGCGCTGTGCAGAGACTGTCTATAATGACCAGATACACAGCACAGGACACACACTAAAGAACAGATCGATGGGGGAAAAGGGACACTGGAAGGAAGCCACAAGCCAGAGCTGTGACAAATTACCTGATGGCGTAAGAGGCAGATTATCCCCAAACAGTAAATGTAGAATGACGAGACACAGGCATGCAATGACTCAAGCTTTAGAAGTTTTGTAAACATGCCAGGCTGACGGTTTTGGCTGAATGTAGTAGAAACAGCTTGGAGGCACGGAGCAGGAAGACGTGGGATACCTGGTGTCCGTACAACCAGGGGGTGGATTACCGGCCCAACAACTTCTCACATTAAACACCAGAAAACAATCTGTCTGTAGAATACCATGACCAGTGTTAATAGAGCGTACAGTCTTTAAAGATATCTCATCAAAATTAGAGCGAACGGTGGAAAATGTACACTGACAGTTTGTTGTGGCTGCAGACTGGCTCAAACTATAGTGTCATTCTGTGACAGTCCTCAAATATCTTGGCTCAAAGAATGCAACCTCGGGTCAATATCCAATCTCCTCTCTGCACTTTGACAAAAGGATGATGGACAACTAGGTTATCTCCTCCTGGTTTTTCTGCCCTCCTCCAATGATGGACAGAGTCATTTATCAGACTGAACCCCAAGTCTGAGGCAACATCGGTCAATGCAATCATCTGTGGTCACAAAAGAAAGGAGGAGGAGGATGACAGAGGACAAAGATAAAGGGTACAAGATTATTTTTCAATAAATAAGCCTTCAGAGCTCTAAAATGGATTTTTAAAGAGTGCTGTTGGACTTTATGATGGAAAAATCAGAAAATAAAACAAAAATCTGAATGGATCAAGTGTTGTGGTGGATTTATGTTGCGTCTAGTCTACACTTAGTTTCTTCCTTTTTTTTTTTTTTTTTTTAATTTAGTTTTCCTCATTTCTCACCCCGGTGGCATATTTTATCTTCACACCCACTTTCATCCAGATTTCCATGAATTCCTACACTGTGGGGAGAAACATTTGACCGTTTTTTACATGAAGTTGACAGTCAGCGGAGGTTTTCAATCAGAAGTGAGGATGAGATGAAGGAGGTGGCAGATAAGGAAATTTGATTTCAGGACCTGAACTTTTCATTATTTTTCTGATCAGCAGGAATGGGTTTTAATATTTCTAAATGCATGGTTCTGTATATAATTTGTTGAGTTATGGATATGTCATTTAAAACAATAATATGAGATGGCAGGGGATGGTATTGAAGTGGTCTGACCAACACTGCAGAGGAAAGTCTGACATAGACAATAGACAAGGAAACATTTAAGGAGCTAATAATATGTAGGATTTCTGCTGTAAAAGATTCAAATTTGATCGCAAAGTATCAGTCAAGTATGAATAAAGTGTTCTGGAGTTACGTCAGATGTCATTGTATTGTATGATGCATTAAATGCTGCAGAAATATGAACAGAACTTCTTCCCACCCACCGGTTGACATGTCATTATGGATGTAATGATAATGTAATGAATGAACACCGATATGGAGATGAGGATGAGATAGGATAAAAAAAATAATTAATTAATTTTTAAAAATGTATTTCAGAGCCGAGGAAAAGGACAGACTGAAACAGAAGCACTGCTGTTTTCACCACTGGACACAGCTCTAAGTGAACAGAATGGAATTCGATGCTGAAATCACAGCATTTCATTTATCAGGCTGAGTTTGATGAGGAGGCTTATGGACGTATTAAATTATTATAGGATGTTATGATCTTTTCTAACCTCACTGTTTGTTGATCCACAGTTCAGACGATACAGCGATAGTTCTTTAATGCAGCTATAAAAAGAATGTTAAGCAGAGTTGTAATGTAAACTATCAGCTGGTGCACCGCCAAGAGCAGAAAATGAAAAGTATTATTCTGACCATGTTTTCGTCTGGAAACACTGCGCTTTCAGTGAGTAATACAGTCTGTAGCATTAGTTCATGGGAGCTTCTGACACCTGTGAATACATCCTGGTAGCCTGGCAGCCCAAACTACACATGAACTGTATCATCTGGGATCGGACCACTGAGAGAGCTCAAGCCTGTGGGTGGATTCAACCATTGTCGTTCAAACTGTTCCTGCATGTAAGAGGCCAGTTCTATGACCAATCAGAGCAACCAACAGTGTGACAATGATCACCAGAGGGTTTTCAGTAAGCCCCATCCTTTTAGCTCCAAGCGGAGCCAGCTGATATATTAGACTTTTACTGTAGGCAGTCGGCAAAACAGCAAATCCATCCATCTTTAAAACAATGACTTGAGTGCTTCTTTCTGCTCAACTTTCAAAGAAAAGCCCAAGTCGAACTCGAACAAAATCGATGACAAAAACCGATTCAAACGAATGTGATTCGTTAGCCACATCCATCTTCGTTGCTCTCTATGGTTGTTCTGCTATCTCACCCTCGCACAGTCCTGTCGTCATCGTGCAAAGTCCACCCCAACGACTCACTACACATACAGAGCGTTTTGATTGGTCTGATGTACCCTGTGTCGGAGCCAGGATTGTCTCCTACCGTGCGATGCTAGACCACAAGCTAGGCAAGAATATTTTCTGCTGCTAGGTGGTCTAGATTTCCAGGCTAACATCCTGGTTCTCCATCATTACATAGAATGCTTATAGAGTGATGGGCAAATTAAAAAACATTCATTCATCTTCTATACCCGCTTTATCCTCACTAGGGTCACGGGGGTCGCATGGAGCCTATCCCAGCTA
>JAQQZY010000001.1:13472805-13487011 GCA_030068375.1 Ostorhinchus rueppellii
TTGTCTGACTAGCTACATCTTGAAAGGTAATTTGGCTATTTGATCTGTAGATACACAGAGAGATTTTTGTAGTAAGAGAGTAGTTTGTCCAAGTGGCGTTGCCGTCCAAGATGGCCGAAGATGCCGGACGCGATTGCGCATGCGCGACTCACATCGGGTAGCGACTCACATCGGGTAGTGACAACATTTACTCCCACACATTTTTAATGTGCAGTATTGTTACTTTACACAAAAAATAAATTAAAGGGCTCAAATTTATCTAAACCCAATTTTATAAGCCTTTAGTTCATTTATTTGTGTATTTGGAAGCTAATAGTTCATAAAGATTGAATTTGAACTGTCCCGGTGCTGTAAAACTATTTGTATATTTGTTTAGGGAAAAATCAAGTGGATTTCTACAACCTGTTTTAATTCCTGCTTAATTTGTTATGTCTACAACTAGTTATGTCAGGACATTTACACATATAAAGTCAAGACTTCTGATGAACATTTCTCAGAGAACAACATATGTTGGAGCCTATTTGTATTATTTATGAATTTTTTGGAAAATGCCTCCTATATTTTTTCTGTATTGATAATTATGTAATGAACCAATTATGAACCCACATGCAAGACCACAGACAGGTATAAGATTACAATTAGCTTTATTGCAAAACTGCTTTCAAACACACAGTTCAACAGTCTGAAGGAAAGCACAGTCCAATTCAGAATCCTCTTCATCACCGTACAGTGAGATGAGTGGGGACAGGCTGAACGGGAGGTCGGGGATGGTCCAGAGGTCGAATACCTGGTTATCTAGCACAGGGCAGGCAACAGGCATGGTCGGGGTTGAAGGGCAGGTCAGGTTACCGGGGATCCGGCCCAAAGATGTGGTCCAGACTGAAGGCAGGTGATATAACCGGGGAACAGGCAGCAAACGCGGTCAGGAGGAAAACAGCTCAGAGACAGGGATCAGACAAGGCAGGTCAAGAATAGAATCGAGTCAAAAACAGGAATGACAGACAGAAGTGAACGCTGGATAGTCACACAGGGCAATGAACAATCTGGCAGGTAACCGACGGGAGAGATCAATATATAGACCATATATAGGTGAACTGAATCAGGCTGATTACAGAACAGGCAGATGTAATGAGAGAGAGAGAGAGAGAGAGAGAGAGAGAGAGAGAGAGAGAGAAAAGAGAGAGCAAAGAGCAGAGACATGACAAATTATTATGTATATAGAGTGAATCTGCCCTTGCTTGCCCCTGCTGTTTTTTATATTCCTTTGTGTGAGTCATCATTTATAATTGATTTCCAGTGGGCATGGGACATCAATTTCTTTTCTCAGGCCCAGTCACATAAAGCCTGAGCCTCTGAACCGATAGTACACATTTGATTTACTTGACAGATGAATAGACTGTGACTGAGATGCTTGGGCATGCTTTTGTTTTTTTGTTTTTTTTTATATTATCCAGTATTTATGGCGTTGGTGTTAGTGTACAATTAGAGGTAATGAGTTACACACAGAGGTATTGCACAGTCTAAGTAGGGGATTCAGGCTATTTACTGTTTATGCTTTACAATCAGCAGTTTAAAGTACTACACTATAAATGATGAAACATGAAAATACCATAATTTAATTAATAAAGCATAACGTTCAGCCGGAGTGCTGCAGTTTGTATTGGTTGCCTTATACATCACCTGTTTGCAATAGGCCTTATGGTCTGCACAGCTGTGAGACTGGCAACATTCAATCACGTTTCCACAGGTGTGAAGACATTTAGGCCTTACCACCTCCTTATGATCTATTTCATTATGTTAATACAACCACAATTTGATGCTCTAAGAACTGAGATCAGGGGAGGAAAAACTCCCAAACTGGAAAATCCACACCTCCCCTCTGCAGCTCTCTCCTCTCAGTCCAAATTAAAATACTAAATATAAATGCAGATGAACCTGATGCTTTTTATGGAAAATTAAAGACACTTTTCCAAGCTTGACTATTAAGACATAAAGGACAGCAGTAGAATGATGATCAGGTACTGATTCTGATCAAAGTCTGGTAATTACATCTGCCAATCATTTATTTAGCCCTCCTACCTATCAGAAAATATCTGTCATAAGACAAAATCTGGGGATCACAGGATAGATTGTTACAGCCTAAAAACACAGAGACAGACCAGATGCAGAGGTTTCAGGTCCTCTAAGAGCGCTTTGAGTACAACATACATACATCAATTTTCTGAAGCACTCATGTACACCCTGGACATGTTGCTAGTGCAATGCAGGGCTCATGTATACAAACATTTTTTTATTTTTATTTTTATTTTTTTTTTTCATTTTTACACCTATGGAGGATGGTGGAAGGAAGCCAGAATACATGGAGAGAAGACAAACCCCACACACAAATACCCATGCCATGTGCCACCACTGAATTACAAAATGCTGAAATATAATTGTGGTATTTTTGCACAGTTGTGTAAAAAAATTAGAAAGCAGAACAGCTTTAGAGGTTCAGTGTATTAAATGTTAGAGCATCTATTGGTAAAATTGCAAATTGCAGCCAAGTGAATCCACTTCAACTCATCCTCACCTACTGTGGCCTTGAAAAACACAAGAGAACACAAGAGAAAATTGTATATTCCCCACTCTGCCCTGTGTCACAGCTCAAGACTTGGACAACAGAGGTGATTTCTCTCAGACTGCTAGGGAAGCTCAGCTTCCCCTAAAATGTCCAAAATTAGATGGTTAAATATGTACGGTTGTGTTCACATTTCACTGACTACAAAAGCGTTAGAACACGTTCATCTCTCAGGGGAGTTCGTTCAGAATCAGTTACTGATCACAAATGGACTGAGTCCATGCTGTTCACTTCTCATACATTCCCATAGCACCGTTTCCGTTGTCAGTGCATTTGCCCATAGAATTTCTTCTTCTCCTGTGGTTTAATAGTGGGTGGTGCTCAGCAGCTCAGGCATTTGCGCCCTCTAGTGTCTCTACTGTGATATGAACCAGAGCATTTGTCCATAGAAGTTGAGCGTCCATGCACTTCAATGAGACAGTTTTTTAAATTACCTCGAAACTCAGTGGTCATTGGATGAATGCCACAATTTTATCCCGCCCGTGTGGGCGGGCTTCAGCTGGCCTGGACACTGGGCTTCTGCACGATGATTGGAGGATCAGTCAAAAGGCTGAATTCCGTTTTGGTTGACAGGTATTGTCAGATGTAGACCGTGTCTTTACTGCTCTGCCTATCAGTCCCATTGTGGATTTTTCAAGCGAAGTCAAAACTAAGACATACTGCGGCCCATTTGTCGGTGGAATGACTTGTTCACTTCTTACACTGTTAAAGAATTAGAGGCATAAAACAATAAAACTCGGGACTCTGTTTCAGGGAAAACACAAAAAGAATGTGTTAAAATGATGTTGCAACATAAGTTAATAGAGACCAAGACACTAAGGGGGTCTGGTTCTACTTGGCACAGCCCCAGGCTTTTATAATCAATAAACAGATGGCAGGTTTCAGGTAAACAGCTTATCATGTATCACTTGACCTACAGAGGAATAGTTTCTCCTCTATCTTTCTGCTGACTGTGTTTGAGGCCAGTCCCTCTTTACCAAAAAGGGAGACTCTGAGGCATGTTGATGGACATTCAACAGACTGGGACAGACAGTCAGTCTGCACAGGAGAGGGAGAAGGGGCCTCTGTCGGACAGAAATAACTGAGTGACCCAAGAAACAATCCTTGGGTGTAACAGAGACAGAAGTAAAGTAATTAGAAGAAAATGACAGTTATCCTGATTTTCCTTTACACTGTAAATAAAACACACTCATTGTCTTTCCTTGTTTCAGTTTGACATCATTTCAATAATTCCATGTTCAAGTTTAATGCCGGACTGTTGGCTAGGTCGGAGTGAACTAGCTAGCTAGCGTCATAGGC
This sequence comes from Ostorhinchus rueppellii, assembly GCA_030068375.1. Lineage (NCBI taxonomy): Eukaryota > Metazoa > Chordata > Actinopteri > Kurtiformes > Apogonidae > Ostorhinchus > Ostorhinchus rueppellii. The sequence goes on from JAQQZY010000001.1 coordinate 13,476,725, forward strand.
TCACAGGCCATTTTCTTGAAAAGGAACAGAGGCAGAATTTACACATAAATAAATGGACAAATTTTATGGTGTAGGCTGACAATGAGCTTCCCCTGTTTGAAAGACCAGCAGCCACGACTGCTGGACAAGGAGTTAGACAAGCTACAAAAACATACTGTACAAACATGAGAAGAGAAGGAAAAGTAAAAATTCTATGCCAGAATTGTGAAAGTTCAACATGTTTGAAATTTAAAAAAAAAAAATTGAAATCTATCTTGAGCGACATGCAAGAATTAAAACAGACTGGGATGCTTAGTGTCCAAATGAAAAAATGGAGTCATCCCATCTGGAAAATGTGGCGTTTGGCCAAATAATGATGGAAAAATAAGAAAATGAACCTCTCTTCTAGCTCCGTCTCAGTGGTATTTCCCAGATAGTGGTCACCCCTCCCTCAGTTCCTCACTGTGATCAGAGCAACTTTAAAGATAAAGGCAGTTCTGAGGAACACACAGCCTCTGCTACTGGCTTTAACCAACACTGTTCTCCCTGTCATTGCCCCCATTAGTCATTCACGATGTACTTGTATCATATCAGACACATCAGCCTATATACTAATATACTAGTCCAAACAGCTCCAACATAAACCTGACAGCTCGCGATTAGTGTGGAGGTGTGCCATGACAGTAATTATTCATGTTCATGCTCAAATATTGGGAAACTGCATGCTGCCTTGATGTTCCATGAGACAATAAAACAGAATAAATAAAAAGACAAGGTACTCTAAAGCAAGAGCTACATATATGTCAGTAGAACATGGTGGACTGCAGGTGAAGCTGTCCTTCTATAGAACCTATTCTCAGGTAATAAATAAGAAGATTATAGTGTAATAAAAACACAATATGTTTCAATACTGTATACAATATTAGGTTGTGTTTCTGCAGTTAGAGACATTAAATCTTGCACATTGGGCCATTAATGATCATGCAGGTGTTTACGATAGTGTTTATTATCTTGGCTCTATTTCATTAAGAAATCAAACAGCAGAGCATTTTCCCCAAATTATAAAACTGGTCTCTTGTTTAATTAGCACATACACAATATAACACAGTATTACAGATGCAAATCACAGTGTACTAAAAATGGATCATTCATGTCTCTGTAAATATAACATTGTATATACTGTAACTACTCTCAATTATTATTATTATTATTATTATTATTATTATTATTATTATTATTATTATTATTATTATTATTCAGGCTGTGAGTGTCCTATCCTACCATACAGACTTTTCTTTGTGTATATGCCATCAAACCCACTGTTAAAACACTTCCTACTTATGGAGTCTCACTGCAAGGTCCAATCCCTTTTGAATAAGTAGTGCTGGATAACGTGTTTAACCCATAGACCCAGAGCCACTTTTGTTGCAGTTCCCAAATGAATTTTTATCAGCATTTATTACAATTTTATGCCCTGTATTTTAAGTGAAAATGTCATTTCCTATATTTCATTTACTGATCATGTAGAAATCCATAAAAGCTCAGATTAAAGTTGAGGGTTACTTTATCAGAAACAGAGAAAACTGGTGAAAAAGTCACTTTTTTCAATAAAATATATCAATAACTTAGCATAATCCAAGTGTCTCCATCCACTGGCATTTATAAAACTCCATGGGTTTTACTGTTAAACTGGTTTTGTAGCAGTTAACTGTGTTTCCATGGTAACTATGGAGCCTCTGAATGTCCAAATGGGTCACATCTGATGACCATGAAAAGATGAATAACAGTATTTTATACCAATAATTTACATGTATTGATAAGATTAATGGATCAACAGGTAATAAACAGTTTAGAGCAGTAGACGGTTTTGGTCAGCAGTGAATATTTGGGTCTTTATGGGTTAATGATTGTAGTGTTTTATAATATTTTGTGTCAAACGGATGATATTATATGCTTTAAATCTCCACTATACTGATTGACTTTTGATTAAGCTGTCATTAAGTAATTTAATCAGCATTTGATAAACATTACATATTGCTCATTTCCTGTGTTTTTTTTATTTGAGGATTTCTGTCATAAGTTTTTTTGTTGAATTTATGATATTTAGATGCTTTTATCCATTGTATTATACTCAGTCTAGACTCTCAACAGGACAACTCCAAAAACAAATGTTTGATCTAGTTAAAATGTAAAACTCATTTTTATTGCCTGAAAAATAAAGCAGCTCTCTTGGTTTTAACAGTTTGATTTGAAGACTTAGATGAAAATTAGACCCAATTTAAGTGTAATTTCAGTCTGTACTTATTATTCATGTGTCTTTTTTCTCAGTCAGCTGCATTTTGCATTTATAAACCGAAGTACACGCAAAACATATCCTTGATGGAATCACATTTATTTTTCTGACTGAGCTCAGAGTTCCTATAGAACCTATCAGTTCATACGAGATAGCAACCTGCTAACCCATAAAGACCCAGAACTATTTTTATGGTGGCTTCTACATGAATTTTTCTCACATTTAACCTTTCCTACGATAACATTATTCTTTCCATTTTGCCTTTTTCAGTGAAAATCAGGTATTTTCCTCAATTTATTGACAATACAGATGTTCATAAAAGTCAGGAGTAGGGTTGCAAAATTCTGGCAATTTTCAAAGTTGGAAACTTTCAATGAGAATTAAAGGGAATTTATGGGAATTAAAAAATAAATTTACAAAATTGAAGGTTGGCCCTCAACAGTGAACTTAAATATAGTTGGGGAAAATGTATTGTAGCATAATCTTAGCTAAAACAACCAGATTTAATACAAGTGCAGTCCTTAATCACACAGCACTGCTTACTGCAGGGCTATTGAGGCCACGCCCCCTGCATGCACTGTGCACTCCCCCATCACATGCACAGATGATTGTTTAAACCCTGGAGGTCACACTTTAGAGCCCAAAGCACCAGACTATTGAAGCCACACAGTTGAGCCTGTGGATTACATAAAATCAAGTAAGTTTTTGATAATATTATGGGCTAAATATATTTGATCTATAATGGTATTACTGTTAAACTTGCAAAAATAAAATAAAAATGTATTCATACAGTAGCTAGCTAGCTGGTAAGCTTCTAATTTGGAATATTTCCGAAACTCCCCAGCTTAACTTCCTATGGAAAGTTTCCAGAAAGTTTCTGGAAATTTACCAGAAATTTCCTGCCCCTTAACAACCCTAGTCAGGAGTAAATTAAAGGTTAATATAATGGAACAGAAAAAACTAAAGACTTTTTCAGTCATGAATCGAAAAACAAACATCTACAACTACCGTCATTATCAGACTCTATGGGCCGGATCTATAAAAGGTTTGTGTGTATTAAAACATATGCAAACTCATTGTACATGCAAAAAAATTTACAAACTGATTTACTAACAGTGCACACAAAGGGTTGGATCTTTCAAAGGTGCAAAATAGTGTGTCTGCATCCAGTTAATATGTTTTGCACAATGAATATGTAATATGGGGTGTTTACACACAATTGTGTGTGCGGTGGGAGGAGAAAATGTAAATATATTTATTTAGCACACACAAAGTGATTTATCAAACCTGACAGCAATTTTGCACTTAGGTACTGTGTCTATATTTACCAGGTCTCAAAGGGAGGGGCCAGCACTTTGGATGTGTAACTGTAACTGTAAATTCTCTCCCACTTGCTATGACGAGTGAAATTAACAATACGTACCTGCTACAGTGTGACAAAATTATAATGTCAATCCAATAACCCCCCCCACCACCACCACCACCTCTAAAATGAACAATAAATGAACGAATGAGTCATACAACACCTTCTATGACTAAACTCCTCCACCGCTCCAGTTCAGTGCATCTGGATCATTCAGTCACCGTTCCCACTAGTGCAGGTGTATCCCACTGCAGTTTTTACAGCGTACTGTCTCCAGTAACACACACAAAATCCACATTTAGATAGGATGGTCTCCAAGACTTTGCACCTGCTATAATTTGCACATGCAGTCTTTGTAAATCACCTGCAAACCATGGTTCAATCCCACATGCCAAATTCTAGATTATGTATGCAAATTAGTACAAGAAACCGAAACCTTTATACGGTAGATCTGGCCCTGTGAATTTTACTGATGAATCAGTGTTGCAGAAGATGATGTTTTAGGGTTAGGGTTATGTTTTGTTTTGTTTTTTTATTGCAATGAAATGGCAGCATTATTTCATGTGTAGAAAAAAGAAAGTATTTAAAATGTAAAAAAAAAAAAAATACAATACAAAATTTACCTCAAAAGGTGAATAAATATAGTGAATATATATAGTATATGTTTATGTATGCGTAAATGGAAAAGCAAAATATCTGGCATCCTAGCAATATTATAATAGATCCAAGAAGAAAAAAAAAAAAAAGAATGAGCCAGTGTTTGTGTAGGATACCATTCAAGACAACAACTAACACTCAATCACTTTATAAGAACATAACGTCAGCAGAAAAATACACTGACACAAGCACAGCAACAATGGAAACCAGCCAGTCTGCGGCTGCATATCTGTGTGCCAGGAAATAGACAATCCAGCAAATATCAAATACAAGACTTTTGCAGTTTTTTTGAGTAAGCCAGATGCTTATAGTAAAATCACACACACAACAGCTAAAAATCTGCAAGAAATAAACAAACAAGCAAACAAAGAAGACTGGGATAAGTTGTGAAGTTGAAGTTGTGGTTGTAGTTTTCAGTAATCTCTTTAGTCTCTTTTTCGGTTTTTCTGAAGGATCAACCTAATTTCTTTTTTTTTTTTAACTCATACGTTCATGGAATCCAATGCCAATATAAAAAATAAAAAGATATATAAATCTAAACTCTTTTTTTATGGATTATGAATGATGGTTGTGATAAGGTTGTCATCCATTCTTTTGTCGTGGTTGTTTGTTTAAGCAAATTTGTCATACTTTTTGGGAGTGAGACAGAGCCGGAAAATAGTTTGCATGAAGAAAACCAAAGCATATGTTAAGTCAAATGCTCTTCAACCCAAAGGCTACAGAGTACACAGTCTTATCCTGCACTACAGAGCAATGACTATGGCAAGACTGATCTTCATTATTTTTCTTTGTACTGCTTTTGATGAAGCTGTCGGAAAACATGTTTACATTTCTCAACAAATGAACTGGTTGGAGGCTCAGCGTTACTGCAGAACCATTTACACTGAATTTTCCTTTGTCAGCAGCCAAAGTGACTATGAAAAAATCCAAGAAGCTTCAAATATAAGCATGGAGGGATGGATTGGTCTCTACTTAGACCCCAACGACAAAGTGTGGAAGTGGTCTGGAGGAGGTGTCTTGACGTTTGAAAAGTGGGGATCTAATCAACCAGATTATGGTTATAACGGTACGGAGACTAAAGCACATATGTTAGCTAATGGGATGTGGAATGACGCTCTTGAATATATTGTCCTTCCATTTTACTGCTTTAGTATTGATATTGAGCAGGTAAAGATGTCATGGGAGGGGGCACTGGAGTACTGCAAAAAGAGCAACGCAAGCCTCATAAGCCTGAACTCTGAAAGTGAGCGCATCATTGTCCAGACAGTGGTCAATAAACACCAAATTGACCGAATATGGATCGGCCTGCGTTACCTGGGGAGTCGCTGGCTGTGGGTGAACGGAGAACCTCTGGAATACCAGGACTGGCCTGATGAGGCTCACCAGTGTCCAGCAACGAGTAACTGTGGAGCTCTCACCAAAGACAGACTGTGGGAAACAAGGGACTGTCAGGAGGAGAACCATTTCCTCTGCGAATGAGAGAGACAGATTCAGAGTACTGTGTTTTATGAAAAAGTTCAAAGGAGTCTGTCACTGTTATGTCTCATTGTTACTGATCTCCACATATTGAACTCAGCTTCAACAGGAAAAACATATTGTTAATGGAACGTAGTACGTGGACCCTGTTTTGACAGGCTCAGTTCACCTGGGCTACGCCAAATGCTAAAAGCCACATTTTACAGAAGCAGGACTTTAATGCCACGTCGCAGACAGTTCATGGTCCAGTCTGGTGGACAGTGACCAACTGTACACCTGGGGTAGGAATAAGTTAGTGTTTATGGTTAGCTACAAATTTACATCTTATGTTATTTAATGTGAAAAATCTACGTCACAGTAGCTGCTTGCTTTAGAACACCTCAATTCGACCTCTATTCCAGTCCATTGCCAATCCCTTTAAAACTGTGTGTGTGTTTTTATCATTACGTTGTTAATATGAATTGTGAATGTAATTCCCTCAGGATGATTTTTTATATTACAGTCTAAATAATTTGTACCATACAAACAAATTCAATTTAAGGAAATGAACTGATCATGTAAATCAGGGATCACCAATCCTAGTCCTCAAGGGCATGTTTTAGGTGTGTCCCTCTTCCAACACACCTGATTCAAATTAGCCAATCATCAAGCTCTGCAGAAGCCTAATAATGACTGTCAGCCATGCTGGAAGAGGGAACCATCTAAAGCATGCAGGATATCGGCCCTTGAGGACCAGGATTGGACACCACTGATGTAAATAAATAATAATCACAGTCCACAAATTTAACTTGAACATAGAGGTGTTTATTAATGACTGGAAGAAAGCTGGAGAGATTTTTGAGTATTTTGTACAAAAAAACTACAGGAGTTACCATGTACAATGAGATTAAATGCTAAAACAGAAGCATAGTTCATGTAATAATGAGTAGTGGGCATTGTATTAATGCTTAACATTTGCATTTGCTGTTTAGACCCACTGGTACAAGCTCTTAATCACTTCGTAAGAGCATAATGTCAGCAGGAAAATACACTGACACAAGCACAGCAACAATAGAAACCAGAGCCACTCTGAGCCTGGCTTTGTGCTTGCTGACAGGAAATCCATCCTCCTCCCAATAACAAAAAACATAATAATTATTCAGAAGAATACTGTAGATAGCGTTGTATCGTACAATTATTCCACTAATGTTTCGTGTTTTATAGCAATAGCAAGATGTATTAGAGTTTAGCATCCATTCTGCTGGATCATCCCTCCCCTGTGGATACTTTACATATGGGATTAGGGAGCTACAGGTGGATGATGGGGAGGTGGAGGAGCGCTGGCAGCTGAGATGGCATACAGCAGCACTGGTTTGTCAGGGGGAGCGCTGGGGAAATCCGCCCAGTTGGAGGGTGTGTTGGTGTGTGGAGAGGGAGACATGTGGTGTTGAGAGGCAGCGGAGGAGGTAGCAGGGCAGCACGAGTTGTCTGAAGTAGCTCACAGGAATTACTTTACAGGAAGCTGTCATAGAAAGTCATAGCTTGAAAAGTAACTAAAAAGAAAAGTAACAGTAGCTAAATATGCTGGAAAACTGCAATCATTCCATTTTGATACCCTTTAAATATTACAAAACTATAAACAAAAAGACCGAATCATATTGTGCGTAATAAACACTGACAGAGGTTACCTGAAACAATGAAACAAGAATAACATTTATCCCCTTGGTCCATAAAGTCTTACCTTCCTCATACTAAAAAAAAAATCACAAACACTGAATGACTAGAGCCATAACATCAATATAAAATGATTATGTCAGTGTGAATGAAGCCTTTTTTCAATGACTATTTTAAAAACAGCGTCTGCACCTGAACTATACATAAATTACAGCACTAACAATATCAGAGCAGAGCTGGAAATATGCATTATATTAACATAATCAACACCCACTAAAAATAGTAAATATACATATGCATAGACATATTTACATACATGCATATACGCCCATACAGTTGGAATAAAATGTGTTTAGCTCTTGACATTATTATGACAATGTTATTTATTCTACCTGCTCAAAGGTGATTACTGATGTGTATAAATAAGAATAAAAAAGAGAATGTGTCTGAAAACTAAATTACTCCAACCATATGCTCAACAAACTAAAAAAAAACAGCATTGCATTGTACCGAGGTTATCTGAGCTGATAATATTATTTATCTCTTTCACTTGTTGGTCCCCAAAGTTTTATTTTCATGACCCTGGAAAAAATGATCACAATAAACTGAATGAATTGAGCTGAAACATCTACATAAAAACCACTGTCAGAATGAATGCAGTTAATAATGTCTGCACATAAAGTGTACATAAACTACAGCACTAACAAGCCATATGACAGTGTTGGAAATGTGCATCATGTCAAATCAAATCAAATTTTATTTATATAGCGCCAAATCATAACAAATGTTACCTCAAGACACTTTACATGTGGGGCCGGTGGAGAACAGACTCTGAAGCCAATTTATAGAATCCTCCAGGAGCAAACGCTTGTAACTGGTGACAGTGGTGAGGAAAAACTTTCCTTTTAACAGGCAGAAACCTGGAGCAGACCCTGACTCCTGGAGGATGGACGTCTGCTTTTACCAGCAGGGGTAAAAGAGAGAGGGTAAAGGAGGAGAAAAGGAGAAAGAGAGAGTGGGGGTGAGGGGGAGGAAGAAGGAAGTAGGGAGAGACACATGGATGCAATTGATGTACATGCAACTGAAGTAGAACAGTCCAAAGTAGATCAGCTGGTGTTCGTATTATTACATCCATGAACTATTTGATAAACATTATCACGACTATATGGATAAGTGATGATGATTATGATGAAGGCAGGAGAGGGGCAGGACCACAGCAGCATATCAAATTTTTGCTCAATTAACACATTTTATTTCTTATCTGAAGCAAATTACTACCTTTCATTTGAGCAGAGAAAAGAGAAGTTCATCTGAACACACCCACTACAAATAGAAAATACAGTTGTCACACATTTCAGAAAATTCTCATTAAAAAACATGTATTTGGCTAAAATGTAAGACTGGGGGGGGAGGAAGCTCAACAATTACCTCAATAGATAATCTTTCATTAGTCCGAACCACACTCACAATTGAACTCAAATACATTTGGCCACAGCATCACCCAAAATGAAGACTTGAAAATAGAAAGTAAAAAGCCATCACATTTTCTGATGTATCTGTGTGTGTAAAGGCTCCATATAATGTTGTTTAACACTGTGGTTTACTCTTCCAATAGGCTACATTCTGTAAGTCATTATTGAGGTTGTGTGAGGATAAATAAATATAATCTACTAAACCTGAACTGTAGTCGTGTGGGAGGCTCAAATCCAACTTGCATCCATGGCAACGCCCAGTCTCCAAGTCACCATCTCCAGAGAAGCCCACCTGTAGTTCATGTCAACACCTGCAGAGAGGAAGCTATTAGAGCCGGTTGGTCCATTCAGTACATTAGCATCAGTGGATTCTGTTAACTGTCACAGGTAAATGGCAGCGCTGCTATTCACATTTGTCTGGTGTAAGTAAGTTGTTCCCAGAGGTGCATTAAATGTCCACTGTATAAGATTTAGGGGCATTTAGGAGGATCGAAATGCAGGAATGGGATATAAATTTCATAATTATATCACAATGCCATCCAAGGTTAAGGTGTGTTATATACTTGAATATGGAGTAGATTAGATGTTGTAACTTACCATCAAAACAGACTAAACAAGTGATTCCAGGCACAATAAACCCCACCCCTCACACATATTTTGTCCATTATACAGTCACCTCCAAAAGTATTGGAACAGCAAGTTCAATTCCTTTGTTTTTGTTGCATACAGAAGACATTTGTGTTTCAGATAAAACGATGAATATGACACAAAAGCTCAGAATTCCAGCTTTTATTTGGTGGTTTTTAAATCAAAATGTGTTAAACAACCTGTCAAGCCTGGCTCGAGAAGCTCGACACAAAGAAGCACGGGATGGAACAGATTACCAATACAAAGTGATTTATTCACATAAAAGTGCTCAAACCATGTATAAACCTAAAATCAAATGTGACAAAGTAACTTAGAAGTGCACAACAAAGGGAGACAAAGACAAGGCGGCAAAACAGCCAAGCCGCAGCAGCACCAGGGAGCGCGCAGAAGGGAGTGAGCGAGACCAAACAGAGCAGAGAACCAGAGCTCAGCAAGCCGAGAGCCAGAGTGAGAGCTGTAGATGCTGCGAGCCCGTCTTTAAATTCTCTGAGACCACGCCCACTTGAGTTAGCACAGGTACCTGCGAGTCACCTGAGAACAGAGAGAGGCGGAAACAGGAAAAGGAGAGAAGGGACTAGAGACACAAATAAAGTCCTACAGGGACAGACTGAGAGCCTGTTCTTGGGTTGTCACAAACCCAGGAAATATGGCCTTTTCTTTGAAATCACCCACTTTTCAAGTGAGTAAAAGTATTGGAACAGACATTATTAAATGAACTTAAAGTGAATAACATTTAATATTTGGTG
>JAQQZY010000001.1:13506520-13521893 GCA_030068375.1 Ostorhinchus rueppellii
TACAGATTATACATATGAGTACAGTTTCTTGCATAGAAGTATTTGGAGCAGTTTCTGTTGTGGAGCATAACAGCTGCAGGAGGAAAGACCTGTGATACCTGTTCCTCACACACCATAGTTCATTTACTGATCATGGAGATTTCCATAAAACCTCAGAGTAAATTCAAAGGTTATTATATTACCAAAAAAAAAAAACAGAAAACAGAAGAAAGAAATATTTTTCAAGCAAAATATATGATGAAGTCAGTGTAAAAACAAGCATCTACAACCGGTGTAATTTGTCAAACTGCATAGGCTTTATCGGTAAATTGGTGTTGCAGAAGAAGTTCTGTGTTCACTGACGAGTCTCTGAACCCTAACTCTGTCAAAATACGTCAAATCTGATGACCATGAACACCTGAAGAACTGTATTTTGCCTAAATTATATCCATGTATTGATACAATTAGTGGATCAACAGTTATTAAACATTTTCAGTCAGTTGATGCTATTAGTTGCTTGCAACTGTTTAGGACTTGAAGGGTTAAAAGCACCACCAAAATAATACAAGATCAAGTAATGTATAATAATATGAGAAATAATTACCTACTGTTTGGTGAAATTGTTATTCAAGTTTGAAAATAAATCAGCTGTAGTTACTGAAATGACAAACATGTAATTAAGTTACAATAACCTCGATATAAGATAATCACTTTATTAGTTATATTTTAACAAAGATCACCAGTAACTGGTAATCTGTAAGGTTTAACATTTCAAAAGTAAAAAAGAAGTTAGAAGTGAAAATGGAATATAAGAAATATGAAGACTCATTGTTAATGACACCAGTACACATTTCACATTTATTGACCCTGAAAAGAAAATCATCTGTGACCATCATCTAGTGAGGTAACATATAAAGTGAATCTAAACACATTTTAAGCCTGAAAGTGAAAATTTGATGGTTACTTTTTCAATACGGATTATATTTAAATACTCTGGTACCATCATCACAACCTTTGGAAGAAAACGATGTGAGATACTTGGCTTTTTAAGCCTGAACCATGCAAGTACACATGGGCATTCATAGGAGGAACCAAACTTTAAAACCTCTGGTGATCATATTTCTCTCATCAAAGGAGGTCTCTGTGTTAGGGCAGGTGTGGCTGAAAACCTGTGGTTGAAAAGGAAGACATTGGAAAAGGAGGAGGAGGAGGGAGCCACCTTTCATATGAGCTGCCCTCAAAAACAATAATCTTGCTTTCCTCCTTGACTCTACCATTCTTTCCAAGTGATCGTATCCTCATCATTCCCATGTCAGCACCATGTGGTTAGAAATAATAGTCAAAAACAGCCAGTCCACCTGAATTCAAGATGGAGCATTCAGAGAGCAAAAACAATCAAACCAGCCTTTGAAAAACATGGAAACTCTCTCTTGTGCTGTGATCTGTGCAGACAAAGAGGGGTGTGTTCACTCTCTCTGACAACTGCTCTTATTTGACTGTTGACTTAATACATTCTGCTTTAATGTCCTGTCCTGGCACCTACATTGGTCTGGAAAAACAGAGGGAATTCCTCCCTCCTTTTTTTCCTTGAGGTGTTGGTCTTATTATTGTTACCATGCTGCCTGACCGTGCACCAACCAGCTGAATATATTTACTTAGTGTTAGGAGAGAGGAGGCCACAAAAGCAGGAATGTGCCTGAGTGGGACTTCAGAGCCTGTTACATTTAAATGTTTAACCCATAAAATAAATACAGAGCGGACCTGCGATTTTTATGAATGGCTGCATTCATTCCAAAACACACCCACCAATCAGCGAAGTAACTGCCCGGTGAAGACACGCCCCTTACGGATATCTGGCTGCGGTCTGCACGATGATTGGCTAGTTTTGTAGGAAGAAGGCGGGGCTTCCTAGAGTCTCGCAGCTGGTATAAAATAGGGTTTGGACGTGGAAACGCAAAGACTAAGGTCCAAAGAGAGACCCGAACTAAAGTCAGACTACTTGCTAAGCCATTTCAGACTGGCAATCTTTAAGTAGATTGCAGACAAAAAATTCTATATACGTTGTTTTATCACGCTTTTATAAGTTTATCATGACTTTCCTGATGTACCTGACTCTACTGACAACAGCCGTCATCGCACAGGTAAGATATAATATAATTATGATTATATACACACTGATCTGTTCGAAATGATGCAGCAGAAATAAAAATGTTATTAATTATTGACTATGAACAGCTTCTATGGAGAGCTCATTTTCATTTACTTTCTCTCCTAAAATCGGGTTATTCACTGATTTAATTACATCATTATCACGTTAGGACTTTATGCTAAACAGATTTCTTTAAGTTGTAAGAGCAGTTAGAGGAAATAGAGTTCAGATGGGGTTGTCAGTCCCCTGTTTCATAAGAGCTAATAAACAGAGTTGTTCTGATGTTGGCTGTCCTTCTGGTAATAAGCATGTCTACTCATGTCTGCTTTTTGTAGCAGTGACTCTCTGATTCCTAAAAACTGGAACAAGTTGGCTCTAGTGCAGGGCAATGACTCAAATCACGAGCCAGCAGGGGACTGGGTACAAACCTCTTAGCTGTCTAGACACTCGAGGATGACTGGCCAGCAATAATTTGATGTGCAATGTAGAAACCCTCATTGCTTTGTCTGTGAAAGGATTCAAAACCAGTCACATTGAAGCCTGAGAAGTTAAAGAGATAATAAAGAATAATAGGGAATCTAACATAAGACACTAAAGCTTTTTCCCTAAGCTTTGATGTTGAAAGAAAAGCTGAAACTGGTCCACTGGGAAGCCCTGCTGATGATTTTAGCACCCTAGTTGCCACAAAGTTACCACAGTTGAATTTTCCAGTCATGCAATCTGTTTTCCCTTGTTATTTGTAGAATTGATTCAGGATCCAGACACTGATCCTCCCCTCTGTTTTGTCTTTCTTCTCTCCAGGTGACTGCTGGCTGCCCGGCAGTATGCAAGTGCCCTGAGGAGCCCCTGGTTTGCCCTGCAGGCGTAAGCGCCGTGCCAGACGGATGTGGCTGCTGCAAGGTGTGTGCTGCTCAGCTGAACCAGGACTGCAGCTCCATGAGGCCCTGTGACCACCACAAAGGGCTGGAGTGTAATTACGGCAACGACGTGACCATGGCCTGGGGCATCTGTCGAGGTGAGAAGGGAGGGGGTAAGTGTGGAGGCAGGGACTTTCACATACAAGAAAAAGCATATGCCTTTGTTGGAGCAAGATAAGCAGCAGAAGAAGAATTAAGACACCACCCGCCCACACCCAGACTGAAAATTCCTCCTAAATTCCTCCTAATTTATAAGTTAAATCTAATTTATAGTAAAGTCAAATCCTGAGCAACAATACAAGTTGAGCAGTGTACCAACATTTGACACCAGTTTATCCTCATTTATAGAAATTCAGAAGTAAACACATGTTCTGAAAATAAGAGGGAGTAATTTAATGAGTAATAGTTGTTTTATTACAGCAAGCAGGGGGTGGGAGGGATAAAAATACACTTCCATCTGTACCGTACCACTGCTGCCTGCCACACAACCTATGAATAGCTGGTTCATCCATGCTTTGGAGACAAGGAGTCTGATATTTCCTGTCTCCTTATTTCACCCGACCTTTCAATCGTAGTGCTACTGTGTGTCATTTTATGTACTGTTGTCATATGAAGTGACTGTGTGTATTTTGAGTAAAGTCAGGGGAAATTTTCAGCTGTTGAAATGAGTGAATGTCGAGAATTCTTCTCACACATACTTGCTGTAATCAGAGACTCAATCTTTGGTTCTCTTGGACTTTAAAGCATGTATGTTGTGTACATCTATCCATCTGGGAGTTGTGTTTATGGATCATAGTAGCCAGTTCATGTGCAGCCCTGGAAAAAATGAGGAGAGCAGTCCAAGTCTCCTTTATGGAAAACTTCTGGATTTTAATCAAGTGGAAGATGAATAATCAGAAGCAATCAAACAAGGCGGAGCTGTTTGAATTTTTGCACCAGGAGTGGTGTACAGCAGCTGACAGCAATGTGAAAGACAGGCGCCAAGATGTATGAAATGTGTGGCTGAACAACAACAAATTATTCATTTTACGTAATATACCTATAAATAAATAATAAGACCACAGCAAATCCACCATCTGACTCAGATGATGACTGTTTTCTCTGTCTTTTCAGCCAAATCTGAGGGGCGGACATGCGAGTACAATGGCAGGATCTACCAAAATGGTGAGAATTTCCGTGCTGGCTGTAAACACCAGTGTACCTGCATTGATGGTGCCGTTGGCTGTGCTGCTCTCTGCAACAACAAACTGCCACCGGCCTCACCATCCTGCCCGTACCCCCGGCTCATCAGGATACCAGGGCAGTGCTGCTTCAGTGTCGACTGCCATAAGGGCACCTGGCATCTCCCACCAATGACTCAGGTTAGTTTCACCATGTAGTGGTCAATCTTTGCACTTATCTTTTTAACTAGGATATGAAAAAATTAAGATGAATCTTTACATTATAGAATTTGTCATAGTCCCTGTAAATTTGCATTTATCTGCATTATTTTGAGGTTTTAATTTGACATAAACATGAACTTATGGTGTTTATCACTTCCATTACCAGAACAGAGGGATATTAGAAACACAGAAGACTTCACTTTGACTTATTTGTAAAAAGTAAATGCAAATTATTGAACCCCAGCAATGAAACAAGAGCTCTTCCTCAAACTGGAAAGTCTTTTTAAATATAAGGTACTGATACAAATGCTTAAATGTTTGGTTAAACTTCACGCTCTTCAACATAAAGAGGAGTGAAGTGTCTCACTTTGATCAATCGAAGTTACTCCTTGACAATCTCTGCACTGCGGTTGATGGCAGTGTGAAAAACACACACAGCCACAGCACAAATAGGGCCACAGTGAGCAGTTTTGTCTCATCTTATCTTATCTTCCATCACAGGTGCCTCCACCTAAGCAACCACAACCCAGACCTCCACACCAGACTGAAAATGAGCTGGCTCTGGCCAATGATCTGGGTGATGTGAAGACCAGCGGCTGGGAAAGAGAACAAGGCTACCAGCACCTGCCAGGTAAGACGAATAGTTCCAGGTTCAGTCACATTTTTCTAAACCCCCTTTACCGTTTTCCCACTTCATCCTGGGGTTTTATGGTAAATGTTAGTAAAATACCTTTATGCCAGCAGATGTGAAATCACCTGTTAAGTTAAATCTGTACCACTGAGTTCTCATTTGTCCCTGTTTTGGTTTTCAGTGTGGAACCATCTGAAAGAGAAGAAGTGTCCTCTCCAAACCACAGATTGGTCCCAGTGCTCCCGGAGCTGTGGGACGGGCATTTCTTCACGCATCACCAACAGGAACCCCGAGTGCAAACTGCAAAAAGAGACCAGAATCTGCACTGTGCGTCCCTGCCACGGCCTGACAACCCCAGCTAAGGTGAAGTAGACTGAACTCCAAGAAATAGACCAAGGTAGACAGAGAGCACAGGTCAAATATCCAAATCTTATGGGCCAGATAACGTCTTATCACCGCAGCGACAAAGGAAAACTTTACCAGCTTGTCATAAAACTTATCAGCAGAGTCTGTTTTCTGCATGTCTCACTACACAAAGGAAAACATATCAAACAATTACCTGATCATGTTGTACAGTGCTCCTGTGTTTTTCTGTTTTTACCAGTCATCAGAGTCTGAAAATGTCAAATCTATGCTGCAAAGAATAAAAATGAGATGTTCCAGTGCTAAGTAAATATACTCTTAGCACTAAGGCTGTCTTTATCCCTGAGCTTAAGAACAGAGATTATTTCAGTAGTCATTTCGGGAAGCTCTACATCCAGTGGGAACTGAGCAGTGCTGATTTACTCAGTGTTTTGGTGGCAGGCAGGCGCCTTTTTAAATATAGTCCCCCACCCCCGGCATTCCTGCTAAGCAACTGTCCATAGCTAGGCCCCGTCTGTGTACTCAAAGTCCAGGGAAGTGGTGTGTCTATATTAATCCTGGACACACACTAGGAGCCCTTTCTGTGCTCCATTGACTTAAAAGCTCTGCTGCCAAGAGTTATCATCGGTGTCAGTGCAGTGTTTGTTTAAAGTACACTCAAACGTTAAATAAATGTTTAATTTTAAATTTAATCACCTAAATCTAAAAATAATCCCCTCTTGCCGTTTTGGCAGAACAAGTTAAATCTGGTTCCCTTGATGTGAAACTAATGAGTTTGACTGCAAAGCTGCTTAATTCTGCTGTTATGTAAAAAGACTGGGCCGACACAAGGGAAAGCTCATTAGCCGTTTTGATGAATTAAAATCATATGACTTTTGTTACTGAAGCTGATTAAAAACAAACTTCATCACTTACAGTTGTACAGAAAACAGGCTTAGGTGTTATAAACTCATATCTTGCATGTGTATAATGTATGTGCAGTACTGCGTAACAGTCAGCCATAATTAACTTTGCTGGTTTCGTAAAGTTTTAATCAAAGTTCTATTATGAATTGTTCAGTCTCTGTATTAAGATCTAATCAGGACATATGTGAAGTGTGTAGAGCAGTAAAAGCAACGGTTTTAGGGGAAAAAAAGCAGCTTGTATAAACCAGTGGTTGTATTTGGTGTGAGCTCCCCTTTGCACTCCATATCTTTAACCCTTTTCATTTGCTTTTCTCATCCACCCACAGAGAGGGAAGACGTGTTCTCCAACCCAAAAAGCCCCCGAACCCCTCCGTCTGTCCTATGGAGAGTGTGTGAGCGCCCGCCTCTACAGGCCCAACTACTGCGGCGTGTGCACAGACGGACGGTGCTGTTCACCCCGACGTACACGCACAGTGCCTGTGACCTTCATCTGCCCGGATGGCGAGCGCTTCCAGAGGTCAGCCATGTTCGTCCAGTCCTGTAAATGCAGCGACGACTGTGGCCACCTCAATGAAGTAGCCCTACCTCCACAGCACTGGATGTACGGGGACACCCACAAATTCATAGACTAAGACTGAAGAGTGTTTTTTATTTTTCTTTCTTGTGATGAGGTCAAGTTTCTTGATGAAGCAAGACATTTCATGACGAGAGGCCATTTTGATCATGTGGCTCAAACTGGGTGAAGAACGCAGGCAGGAGGGGAGCTGCCATGGTTTTATTCACTATCATATGTTGTAATGTGTGACCGGAGTGGATTGTACACCAGCCTACTCCTGCTCAAACCGACGTGGGACCTAAATTAGAGCCCTGAAGCACACGTGGACTTGGGGCTGACTCTGAGCTGGTTCCGGTGTGGGGGAATATTTTGAGACCCTCGAACCGACCTGAGAGGAGGAGCCCTTCAAGAGCAACAGAGCACTTTGTTCAGCACTGAAACTTAGGAGTTACAACATTTGACAACAGTGCACAGTGATTTTTATACAGGATCATATCACTCACATATTGTTGTGGTAATGACGCAATACCCCACAATGCCGTGACAACCGCAGAAGACCTACTTTCACAGCTTTGTGTCGTGAACCATAAAATACAAAGCAGAAAGTAGATGGACTTTAATTCACACCGCATTAAATCATAATGACTTGTTATGAATTGAAGCACTGACTGCACCCACTCTGCTTTTTTTCAGTACAGTGGGTGCTGACATGACAAGCCATCTGAAAATAAACTTAATTATGACAGTTTCCTTGTAGCTCAGAGACTGATAAATGATAAGGAACATTATCTGTGACTGAAACAAGTGTTCGGCAAAGTCTGGACCAATGCCAGTCGTCTTTGTAAAGATTGAAGAAAAGATTTTTTTTTTTTTTTTTTTGCCTCTTCATTGAATGCAGCTCAAATGTCCTTCATAGACCTGCATTTTACAGAATTTAGTCTTGTATTCCCTAAACTTTATGAACTCAAATATAATTGACTTCCAGTCAGTCAGAATTCTGGGTCTATCCATTTTATAAAACTGTCCACTACGCTCAAGTTTCATCTTCAGGTTTTATTTTAACTCAACTTGTCCAGTTTCAAATGATCCCCCTTGGCAGACAGTTCAAAGTGACCAACTGTATGGGAAAAACAGTGGCTTAACATCTTCAATCTGTGACGATGGCGCCCTCTGCTCGTGAGGAGAATTAAAGTCAAAACTGTTGAGTAACTTTCTATGCCTTTTTCGACGCATAAAAACATTGCATTCATGTCCTATTGTGATGTACTAGTATGTTTAATGTGACACTGATTTTACTAAATGTTTAAAATCAAATCCAAAAGCAACAAATAAGGTATAAAAAGTTTATTTCTTTAACCAAAACAATATATCCATGGTTTTAACAAAACAATAAAACAAGTATCCCACAAAGACATGATAAAATAATTTTTTTTATCATTACCAACTTGCCAACAGATACAGTGGGACTATGACTTAAAAAGTAATGTTGAGGTCTTATTTGTCTGTCACCAAAATACAACACCAAGGGCAACCCACAGTCGTGATTGGAAATACACTCATCTGGACTGTTCAACTGTAAAGACAAAAATGTGGCAATATTAGATATGTTAACAAATAGAGGACATCAATGTACATGTATAGTTGAAATGTTGTGTTATGTACTGTCATTTCAAGTGCTCATAGATATAACAGTAACTAGGAATGTGTCACTGAAGACCTCTGTGTGGGCCTTAAGATCTTTGAACATTAACAGTAACTGACATTTCTATACACACAAACCTTTCTTTTACCAGTAAGAGATAAGTATACTTACTGTAGGAAGAGATATCGATCTCTTCTGGGAGCTCTGCTACATTGACTTCGAACCGGTCCTGGACCTCATTCAAGGTTTTGGCATCAGTCTCATCTGACACAAAAGTGACAGCCAGGCCTTTGGTCCCAAACCTGCCAGCACGGGCCACCTGAAAGAGAGAAAAAAAAAAAAAACAGCATTCACACACTGACACTGCTGGAGGGAGAATAGACATACAATAGTGTTTCAAGGAAAAGATTAATGATTTCTTAATAAAGAAATCCAATTCACAACCATGACCTTTTATGACATTATTTTGCACAAGATCAAAGTGTTTTTTTGGTAAAAGCATCACTTCTGGCATGAATTCATGGAAAACTGTCGTATGTGGACTCACTCTGTGAAGGTATGTGTCTGAATCCTCTGGCATGTCATAGTTGAAGACGATGTTGACTCGCTCGATGTCCATGCCTCGGCCAAAAAGGTTTGTTGCTACCAGGATGCGCCGCTGGAAGTCTTTAAACTGCTGGTACCTGGATAACCTAGAGGGACAAGCAAACAACCCTTCAACAAATAAGAAATAGGGGAGCAAAGCAAACTCCAAACTCTTAAATCAGTTTCATTTCACATGCTGCTGGTTTTAAAGTCATAATGAACCGACAAGATATTCTTCACAACCACAAAAAAAAAAAAAAAAAAAAAAAGGGTAACGAGAGAGTAAAATGTGCAGAAATAAACTGGGAGCACTAACCTCTCCTCCTGCGCCATGCCTCGGTGTATGGCAATGGCAGGGAAGTTCTGCTCCACCAGCAGCTGGGACAATGCCACACAGCGATGCACTGACTTCACAAAGATGACCACCTAACAGCAATCAACAACATGAATAACTGACTACAGAGACAATTTTTAGTTTACAGAGATATCTGTAAAAACCCACTATTTCAGTTCTTTTCCATAAGCGATAATGGACACAACAAAAGTGTGTCTTGCAGCTTCTTCACCTCTTGCCAAATATACCTGATTAAACTCGAGCACGTCGAGCAGGTCGAAGAGCTTGCGGTTCTTCTCGCTGTCCTTCAGTTTGCAGTAATACTGCTGTAAGCCGTGGAGCGTCAACTTGGTCTCATCATCCACAAACACCTCCATGGGCTACACAGCAAAAAAGAGGAGTCAGTCATCATCTTTTGCAAACTACTTAATAAACATGCCTAAAATATCTAAAAAAAAAAAAGTATTCAAATGTGCTTTTTTCCGCAAATGAGTATGGGTGAAAGTGACTAAAAACATGTAAATAAAGATTACCATGTGGTCACAAATATTAAAACCTCATCTCTCCATCCTTTCTACTCCAGTTTCAACAACAAATCCCCTCCCGACAATTTCATTTTTTTACATGAAGATTCTTAACAGCAACTTTGAAGACTGTTCTCTCAAACAGCAGCAGAGCCAGGAGGAGGAACTGTCCTGGCTGAAAAACAGATCTGCTATAGAGGATCACTTTACCCCTCTGATATGGCCACTTGTGACACCAACAGCCACAAATGGGCAAAGCATAGAGGGAGTTGATAAAAACCACTGCCCAATCAAAGTGTAATGTAAATTAAAAACATATACTTCTAAAAACAGACAATGAGATGTATATATAGATTAAAAAGACTCCTCATTACAGTAGTTTTCCTGTTTATTGGAACTGAACAAAGCGGACATAACCCAACTTTGAGGAGAGACTTAGGACAGAATGTCTGGGTTCTTGAATCAGAGGTGTGATAGAACAATACTAACTTCTAATGCAGCATTAACATACAAGTTAGTAATACATGCATGCTGGTGTTGTGCTTAAAACAACAGCAGAAGGTGATATAGTCCTCTGCTTAAAAAGTTATGAGCTCCTAGACTTCACCAACTTCCAAATTCAGACATTTTTAATCATAGCATCTTGGTCAACTCCCAACGGTAGGGTTATCCTACATTTTCTTCAAAGGCTTTTTTTTTTTTTTTTTAAACACATCTTTTAGTGGAGAGTTGCACAAAACAGAACCTCCCAGTCCTCTTTGCACAGATGCTATTTGGGCTCCATCGACATCCACTGCCAGCTGAAAGTTGTTAGAACACTGCTGCCAATTTCATGGTCACACCTTTTACACAAAATAGAGGTGGAACAAAGGCACAACATTCCTGCCTTAAATACCTACGTAAAAGCAGCTTGAGGGTCAGTATCCATTCACTAGACAATCTTACACACCCCCGAGCGTAAACCCATGCCCTTTTTTTACTCACGTCCTGCATGAACTTGCGGCAGACTGGGCGGATCTCCTTGCTTAGCGTTGCACTGAACATCATAACCTGTTTCTCATGGGGTGTCAGCCTGAAGATTTCCTGAACATCACTCCTCATGTCTGTGTGGAGAAAGAGAAGGGCATGTACCAAATAACATTCATTGAATTAAATTTCTTCCATTTTAATTTTGCTTTTCATCTACGTGATCAGGAAAAAAAAATCTCAGTTATTTTTCCAATAAAAATTTTGATCACTTTATTTGCCAAGTGGGATTATTTTCAGATCAACCCCCTACGATACTGAAATGTTCTTCAAAAAAGTATGAAAGCAACCAGGTAACGATCTTAAGTTACACAATCACTGACTGCAAAATCTTCGCTTCGCATTACTCACCGAGCTGTTCCAGCATCTTATCACACTCGTCAAGCACAAAGTGTTTGATGTTCTTCAGGCTCAGGCTCTTGTTGCGGATGAGGGCCAGGGTACGACCTGGAGTTCCCACAACAATGTGAGGGCAGTTCTTCTTCAGGACTTCCTCATCCTTCTTGATGGTCAGGCCACCGAAGAACACAGACACCTTGACAGTGGGCATGTACTTAGAAAAGCGCTCATACTCTTTGCTGATCTGGAAGGCCAGCTCCCGTGTGTGGCACATCACAAGGACGGACACCTGGCAAACAGGGAATCAAAAACATGTCTGCCCTTAGAATAAAAGTTTCCATAATATTTTACTGTTCAATTTCTACAGCAGTGACTGAACTTTACAATAAGCGTTGCAATGATATGTTTAAATACAACTTACAAGTGTTAATGTGTTAGAGTAACTGAAGGTAGAGGGCTAAAGATATGAGCAATTGTCAGATGTAACTAACAACATTAACTCAAATACTGTACAATTACTCACTTTTTATTTAACAAAAGTATCATACTTGAGTACCCATCTTGGAAGTAGATGATTTAAATGTGCACTTTATACTCTACTAATTTTACTATAAATTGTGTCATGTAATTACATTATAATGCATTAATTTACATTAAGTTATCCAACAATATATGCTGTACAATATTTGTTTGCCCATTATCAGTGACAACATAAAAGATACACAGAATAATTAAAATTATATACATCTGCTGTTGAATTCTAGAAAACAATGATTCAGGGAGCTCTTAGTTGAAATTTGAAATACATCTAAGAACAAATCCATAAAACACAAATTCACAATGGCGAACTCACCTGACCATCCACAGGCTCTATCTGCTGCAGAGTGGCAAGAACAAACACAGCTGTCTTTCCCATACCAGACTTGGCCTGACACAAGATGTCCATTCCCAAAATAGCTTGAGGAATACACTCATGTTGGACTGAAAGAGTAGAAGCAGGTGTTTTGGGGTTGTTTTTTTGTTTTGGTTTTTCAGAAAATTAGTAGACTACATATCAATATTATGATTTTATGTCATCAACATAAGAAATGTGAGTTTGTGTACAAGTGTAATAGAAAGTGACCCTCACCTTCTGAGGGATGTTCAAAACCACAGTCAACAATGGAACGGAGTAGCTCTGGTTTGAGAAGAAAGTCTCTAAAGCCGGAGCTGTGGATGGACACATAGGACCCCTTCACCTCCTTCTTGCTGGCTGGGGTTGCACTCTCGGGGGCTCCCTGGGGCTCCTCATCCTCCTCATAGTCCAGAAGCTCATTATCAACGTCGTGCTCAGACATCTGTATAGAGAACATGTAGGCTACATTAGGACACGGCTTTACATTGACCTCAGACTAACTCAGGTGAAATTAGTGAATTAATTGTAATAAAAGCAGTCAATTCTGATTTGAGTATCTGGTATTTTATTGTTGACGGTGGGAGACCACTTCATTTTTTTAATCGATTTACAAATTTGGTAATTCATCGTGTTCAAAATCAAATGTTAATCCACTGGAAAACGGAAAAACTGAGGAAGACCAAAAGTTAATTTAAGTTTTGGCAGCAGGGTCTAACATTGTGCTAACTTTAGTAGGCCGCAAGCGCGTTTCCCTTATCGAAACTATTAACGTAGAATATCAGAAAGGAAATTGGACCTGTGTGGGTTAACTCCATACCCTATGCAATATATGTGACCAAATTAAATTAATGCATGCTATCTAAGACTATGAAGCAACCACAGAGACCATATCTTATGTCGATGTCTACCGGCAGACGCCGCACTCATAAACAATGGACGCCTCCTCTGACTTCATTCAAACCTGTTAGCTAGCAGTAGCAACTTAACAGTTAGCTTGAGCAGGAGTCATTAATTGCTAGCATTTTTCAACCTTCTTGGACATATAGCACTAAATAATTGTACACCAAATTATTAAGAATATAGTATTTCAAGCTTACCCGAATGAACAAAATGAAAAATATCAGACCACCAAAAATCACTCGAACGGCTAATGAAGCTACAACCGACAGCTAGCTAACCTTTAGCTCCCACTCCAACTTTCAAACCTCAACTTTCGCACTACAAAGTATTCAAACATTTTTATATCAAATTAAAACCGGATAATGTCGGCTTATTTCATAGAAAGTATGTAAAGTAAAACAACAAAAATTGCAGATAAATTACCTTGCTGTGATCTTTTGTATCCCGTCGATGTCAATGTGCTTGTGTGTCACTAACAAGCTAGCAAGTACCTCCAGCACCGCTCAGTACAGTGACATGAATGAGTCACTTGTGCTGCCTTCACGTACACCCCGATCAACCAGTAATATTGGAGAAGAAATTGAATTTCCGATGAAGCAACGGTTTAGTGGTGGGAAACAACCACTTAAGTTCATTCGTTTTTGTGTAACGTTATGAATGGCGACGCAGTCGTATGTATTTTTACTCACATATGCCCTTATTGGATGAACGGAGGGTAATTGGTTAAATAGGTATACATAACTGCAATGGTGTAGATAGCAAGAACATTAGAAATTGACGAACTAATTGGCAACTAATTAAACTTTGGACTCCATAGCCTCGTTAATTGACTTCCCTAATTCTTTCAGTTTACTTAAATCCCAAAAATCTAATTAATAAAATATCGTATATTCTCCCATATTTGTGGCAACCCTTGAATGCCTCATTCGCGCCTGAGCAAAAACCATCTGAAAAAAAAGTAGGATTCAAGATATAGCTTGGTACTTGTGGCACGTGATATTTATTTATGATACAGCCGCTGATGAGAATCCAGAAAAGCCTCTTAGCCTTTAACTTTGATGTGAAATCTAACAACGTGTTTTATATGGGCTAGGTATTCTAGTCTCATTAATTCATGATAGCGGGTAATAATAATAGTGTTACATTCACGAGGCACATATAGGAACATCACAACTTAATGTTCAAGATAATATCACTAACATTGGTACATTTTCAGAGAACCAAAATTGCTAATAAAGTTTACTATGATGTTATGCAGTAAAGCTTTATTCAGAGTAACTTCTAAAGGCCTGTGGTATATACTTTGTCCACTTGATGGCAATAAAACCTAGATATTAGTTCAGATGACAGATGGCGGTGAACTTCAGAGCCAGCTCATGTTTTTTATATGAAGATTTGATACAAAGGCTCTGAAATCTTTATGGCCTATTTTTAGAAAATGTAATATTACCCCTGTATGATATCCATAATATATATATTATGAAGAAAAACACCGAATCAAAATGTAGAGAAGATGAGTAAACACTTATCTTCATGAAATACTGCATGTGTTACTCACTGATGTCAAGTTTTGCTATTTTCAGGTTCTATATAAAGATAATGACACAGTGACTTAACACAGTGTTTTGGGTTAACCATTCATGGGATTTTACATACAATCATTTAGGAATTTTTGAGGTTCATTACCAAATTATTCATGCCACACATGGGACCACACAGAAAAACCCAAGTGGGCTCTTTTTTCTTTAGAGTAAAATGAATCCCTGCTTACCTTGAAGCAATGACAAACACAGTTATATATTTGTCAGTGTACACTCTGTATCTTCCCAAAATGAAAAACACATTCTGTTGTGACCTTTGAAAAGACAGTGTATAAAATATCTGCATTAACATGTGCTCTTCTTATTCCTCAGTTCAATGATTCTCCTTTGAAAGGCTAAATTCTGATAATGGTTTTATTTCCATTTACACAAATAGGCTATAGTAGTTCTGTATAATGAAAGAAATCATGAATCCTAAAATTATTAAAATCAAGTAAAAATTCAGCATTTTGATTTCATCAGAGGAAACATGATATAATCAGAAAATGGGATGTGACTGGATGAATGCATAATAAAGATATTTAAAATTGCTGTTGCCAACTGTGGATAAAGAGTCTGTTACTAATGCTGTGTGTGTGTGTGTGTGTGTGTGTGTGTGTGCGTGTGTGTGTGTGTGTGTGTGTGTGTGTGTGTGTGTGTGTGTGT
>JAQQZY010000001.1:13523392-13537437 GCA_030068375.1 Ostorhinchus rueppellii
GTGTGTGTGTGTGTGTGTGTGTGTGTGTGTGTGTGTGTGTGTGTGTGTGTGTGTGTGTGTGTGTGTGTGTGCAACTGAATATCATATCATGATGTATATTTTTACTTAAAAGCGTTGACTTTCAGCTTTATCGCTCAATTCAAAACACTGGTTTTATTTTATTTTATTTTTTATTTTGTATAATTACAAGAAATAGTTAGCCTATATTACATATTACATTTTGACTGAGTAATCATGCATTGTAGTCTGAACCCCTCACAACACTACTCTAAAACTCCACGTAATAGTGTTGGATAGAAGATTAAATAAATCTCCTTTTTCTTTTCGCAGATTCTCTCAGATTCCGTTAATATTAACCACAATATTAACCTATTGTCATCTGCTAGAACTCACCTATCGCCCTCAAAAACAAAATATGTGAGGCGTGGGATATCAGTTGAAAATGCTGTTTCAGTCCCACACAAAGAGAAACCTCTGCTCTTAGACATTTCTGTCACAGAATCACTTATTTAATTTCCATATACAAATCAACTGTAAATCCATTAAACCAGACAACGCTGTGACACCTGCAGAGCCCGCCTTCCCACAGAATAAAGCTTTACGTCGATTAGCTATTTTTGTTGTCTTTCACAGGGTATCCCGACCAGCTGTTCATTTCATTGGCTAGTGATATGCCAATCATATCTCATCCTACAACGTGATTGGTTAGCCCCGCCTCGCGCTCAACAGACGGCAGAGAACGCCAGCCATTCTGTGATTTACTTGTAATGATTGATGCTGCCTGCCGTGTATACCTTATTCTGGCTACATCGCGCGGCTGCCATGGTTATTTCGGTGAATTTGTCTTGAAATATTTTCCCCGTGTATTTCCGTTCACACACACGAGCCCCTCCGCGTGCATAGGCTCGCGACCAGCTGTGCGTCGCTGCCTCCGGTTGAACGGCGGCACGCACGAGGATGGCACTGCGTTGGACGGTCTCCTGAATCCGTCCTCGGTGGTCTATTAAGATTTTTAATTAGCCCATGTCATACATTTGACATTTACACCTCGGAGAAACGATGAATCCCCAGTTATGACCGTTAAAAAGCGATTCAGGTAAGAATTGTTGGGGTTATTTGTTTATTTGTTGTTTATTTCTAAATAGGAATATCAATGTTATCTAGAGGAGCTTATTGGCCAGCTAGGAAGCATATTACTTTCTACCAATTGAACCTGGTAAATGAAAGCAGGCCCACTAGCCTACTTAGGTGTTTCTGCTCTGTCAACCGAGTCTCCGTTCATCTCATTCCAGTGTACAGCATGCCGACGGAGACACGGCCCTTTCATTACCCAATAAACCCTATTTATTGCTAAGGAATAGCATGCTGCTGCGTGTCAAGTCCATGTTATGTTTTCTCGGCGTCCCGTCCTCATTTTATATCGTTACACAATCGCGTCGCTGTGGAAAGCAGCGATATTTGACGCCGCAGAAAAATGGGGATGATGTGTCATTTTGGCCACAGATGTTGATCCGAACGAGCCAAGAGCTGACTGCAGAGCATTCAGGCCTGTTGTTTCCTCATATGAGCAGCAGCAGCAGCAGCAGCAGCAGCAGCAGCAGCAGCAGGCCGGTCTAATACCTAAACATTAGTCAATAGGTTTACAGTTGTGGAGGAAAGCAGGGCTACTTCTCTCTTTATCAACATGGATGGTTGTGTCTGCTACCAGCCACCTGTGAATGTACACGTCCAGATGTGTCCTGTTGATTCCTGCCCACTTATTTTACCTTTTAAATCAATGGTTTCCACTGTTGTATGGGGATAAAAACCTTCAATATCCCTTTAAATTAGCTTGAACAGACAGGGCTGAAAATCAGTTTGCTCTTTGATTTAGGCTTAGCCCAGGCATATTTTACTTTTACCACCCAAGATGAGTAAGAAGTAAGGCTATAACACCCTTATTCAAGCGTATATAAAGAAATCTACCTTATTTTTTAGGAAACAGAAACTATAGGGTGTAATTATCTTACTGTGTTGACTGTAATTATGTCTTAAATACCCCATGACTGAGGACATTTCCCACTGAGTAAATGTGTTCATACTAGCTTTGAATGAGATACAGTGAGATTACACTCTTGTCCTTGTAATCCTCTCTCTATGCAAAAGACAAGTCACACATGTCACAGGCAAGGAAAGGAGTATCTGATCTTCACATCCCGGTGACCTTATTTTTAAGCCCACAGCCTCGAAACGCTTCTTTATCTGATCACATGGTCATTCACAGTCTTTCTCTCTCCCCCTAACCTTTTACTCTGCATTTCCTGCTGTCTCATTATTCGTCTGTGTGAGAGAGTGGTAAGATAATAGGCCCTGGACAGACTCATCAGGGTAAACAGCCTCTGAGTTTTGTGTACAGTTGTGCATTTGTGTGCATCAGTGTTTGAATGTGAGCATGCATTTGTGTTTAGCCTCCAGCGAGAACAGGAGGAGGGGTATCATCTCACAGCTTTCTCCCTTTACTGTACAGTTTGTCTGCCTGCTGCTGTCCAGGATTATCTGTTTTAATTGAAATAGGGATGTAGGGACAGGTAGAAAAAAGCAAATGCCTGGGTAATTACAGTGGATGTGAATGTCACACACAGAACAAGGTCTGAGTTTGGTACCGAGTACAAATATTATTGATGATCTGCTGTTGTTTAACATGACAAAGATGCTACAAGACGAGCTATCATCCTCTCCTCTAGTGTTTTAATCCTGTAAAAGTAAGATGAATAATCTAAGAAGAACATGATGACTTTTTTATAAACTGCAGATGTGTAGACAGTCTGTCACACACAGCGCTGTTACATGTTTTAATTGTGTGTTTTTCACCATAAAACACTCTTCTCTAATCACATCAGCTATTGCATCTCAAGAACTAATTCAGTTTTACATTGTTTTGTTTTCTTATTTTAAGTCCTTAGATGCTCTTTCTGCTTTAATACCAGGCACAGGAAGGCTGTGATGAAACATTTTTGGCATGAATGAAAGCAGCATTAATTGATGAGATTAATTTATTTGTATTTTCCCATGTTGCAGCTGGTTGTTTGGTAGTGCAACATTCTATGAATGACTCGAGTGCTTATCCTTAAAGTAATAACTCTACTTTTAACTGTTTGTGTTGTACAACTAAAATTCGGCCCTGCAATCCTTCTCCTTTGCTGACACATGGAAATGGGGAGCAGCTTGATGACCTGGCTGCTGCAGTTCAAGCTCACTACAACTGCAGCTACTCCACAGCTCTTCTCTCTCTCTAGCGTATTGTTCTTGTACGCTGCGGATTTGTAACTGGATATGTGTTTCCCTGCAGATTTTACACTCATTGTTTCATGAAGTCATTTTTCTGACTGCTGAATATTAGATTTATTTGCACCATCATATTATATGTTTACAAAGAAGCCATTGTACTCTACAGGTCACCTTTCCTTGTATTCACTGACCTAAATTAATAGTGATGTGACCGTTTCTCCTGCCAATCATTGTGTTCTAATGTGAATCTTTTCAGAGAGGTTATTGCTAAAGAGCAGCGACAAATGTTGGCAAATCTGTAGCAATGGTTGTGGCACTATTTCCTAGTGATTTTTGAATCAATCCAACATGCACAAACACAGCGCTTTTCTGTAGGAAGAAAAGGTCAGAGGATTTTTCAGCACAGTCAAGGCATTGGTTCTCTTTAAATTAAATATGAGAGAATGGTTTACTACAGGGTGAATCCGTTGGAGTATGATTAACGGCACAGACGTGATACAGAGTGAATGACTGAGGTGGTGTGGAAACCTATGCCTTCATGTCAGGCTGTTTAATGATTGTGCTTTTGGAGTAAACAATATGGAGGCTGGAGTGCAAGCTTAAACAGGTTTGGCCTGAAATGTCTGCAGATTTGCTTATTTGCAGTGAAGTTCTCTCACAGATATTGCTAATAATAGAACATCTTGTACGACATAGAATCTGTGACCACATCCCCAGATCATTTTTATTTAATTTTCAACATTTTCAAATTTTCCTAAAGGTTTTTGGTTAAGAAATATGAAAACAACCTTGTGAAAAACATCTAATGAATACAACAGATGTTTATAATCAGAAGGTGGTTGAGCAGAAAGTCAGCGCTGCTGGGGAAATCTGAAATTAAAACCTAATCTTATAAATGCAAGGACCGAGTCATTGCTTGAGCATCATATTAAGCAGCGCCTGTGGTATCACATAGGTTTAGTTGATCCGTTGTCCTTCATTACACACTAGTGTAATCCAGTTTTGATATTAAGTGATTATTCATGTTACAGTCTGTTTTTATGTTTCTTTAATTATTAGATATTAAATAATCTGATCAGTATTAGGGCTAATGCACTGATCATTCAGTGCGAGAAGAGAACAAACCTGCACTTGAAAGTAATTGATGGGTTGTTGGAAATGACTATTTCTAGGCAATTTCCTCTCACAATAGCACTCAGGGGAACAAAATAATCTGGAGAGGGACACTAACTAAATTTAGAGCAGGAAAGCATTAGTCATATAAAGGGAATGTGGTCAGTAGATTTAGGGAACTCTGTCTGGAGAATATTCATCATCAGTGTCCCTTGAGTTAGCTTAAACATGTCTCATCATCATCCATGACACAGAGGTTTTTTATTAGATCAATCCCAGAAAAAACATCTGCTGTACTGTGAGAGTTTTTAGTTGAATCTAAATAATCTACATAGTGCATTTTATACACAAACAGAATCTGAGAGCAGACTGTTGAAACATTGGTGATACTGGTATGGCTGATACTTTGCAGGGAATTCCCAGTAGACATTAAAAATACAGTTGGTCAATATGAGTGTATTGTCATATTGACTATACTGTAAAAGCCAGTTTCCATCATGCACAGATTGATTTTGATGTATATTTTTATACCACTGACCTTTTGCATTACATGTTAGACATATTTAGCCCGAGGACTGTCTCCTTGTTTTGGTTTTGCTGAGATTAGGTGATACTTTGATAAACAAAGAGGAGAACTCTGAACAGTTTACAATGGTGCACTTTGAGTAACATCAGGCCCAGCAACAGTCACAAGGACAGGGGGTAGAGTAGATGAGTAGCATGGAAATGAACAGTCAACGTGTCAGGAGGCAACTATGAGATCATGAGTTGGAACAACCGCGAGGTTAGGGCTGGAGGACCCCGAGGGCAAGACTCATGCAGACAGAAGGAAGGGGAGGGCACAAAGAGAGGGGTGACACATTAGCAAGGCTGGGGTTTCTTTGAAAAGCAGCTGGTTGATCTTTTATAAATGGTGGTCTAGTTTGTTGTTGATTGTTTTGGGTTTTTTTGTTTTTTACTTTTTGCTTTTAGCCTATGATGGATGCTATTTTATGTATTCATTTATTTTCCATAATGGACATATCAATAAGTGTTTTTTTTTTTGTAGATACTGTAAAGGGGCATTTGGTGGTTATTTATCCTTTTAATTTATTTATTTATTCGTGCCATAGGCCAGCTCAGTCTTTACAACAGCAAAGCCAGATGGAAATCATGCATGTCTTTTTTAGCTTAGTGAAAAGGATTTAGAAATCGATACTCCAGACGAAGGTTTGCACGAATGAGGGACATCACAGGGGACACGATAGCGTTGACTGTTCTGCACTCCAATAGAACTTTGAGACGATGCTTTCAGTACCGTATCTGTGTGCACGACATTGGTCAAGGAGACACAAAATTGTGAGTACATGGATTACACTAATCTCACACTGGCTATGCTCACTCATGGCCACAAACCCCCCCCCCCCCCTGACAGCTCAAAGAATATAAACACAGCTTATTATGAACACATCAGATGTTAAACAGTAACCCCTCAGGTAGAAAACACACACTATTATTACAAACATCAGCACCAGCCCTGACTCTTAACTTCATGGTGACACTGTTTTCAGCCTGTCGTGACACACAGATCTGCCTTGTTTTGCTTTGTCATAGACCTTCACAATGTCCTTCTCTTAACTGCTGTGTGTGAGAGAGGATGGAGAGACAAAAAAAAAAAATCCCACCTCTACCACTCTGCTATAGTCCTGCGTGACTCGCACCTTTTACAGTACGGTCTGACTCCAGTGACACAGCTAAATCACCCTCTGCAGAGCTAAAACTGTTCAATCTTGCATCGCCATCTCTTATAGGGTGATGTCAAAGACGATTGTTTCAAATACATTTCCACATCTCCAGTGCAATTCACTTACCGGGTATTTGTCTTTGTAAATACCACACAAAAATACAGTTTCTTTACCAATCATGTGCACTTTTTCTCTGAACGTATGGTCATTTGGGTTTGTAAAATTCAATGTGTGATGCATGAAATTTGTCTCCGCAGATGGGTAGACATAGAGCCGACATGCTTAAGGAACATTAAATGTAGGGCTGGGTGATAAAATGATAATGATGTATATTGCGATATAACTTTTCCCCGCTAGAAATATGAGACATGCGCGATATAGTTTCAGTAGAACTCATTTGTCTGTGTTTTGTCATAAACATCAGAACCCAATCATAATTAAGTAGCACCGCACCAAACCAATCACTGTAGAGTCACAGCAAGTTTGACTGACACACACAACACAGGCCTAAGAGCCAGACGCCATTTGTGTTCTTTTAAAATTTGAAAGCTTTTTCCTGCTGGTCAGACTTTTAGTTTAGTTTTAAATATATGTGCCTGTTTTATTTATCTGAAACAGTTGTATAATGTTCTTCAGTAAATCTGTCATGTTCAACCTCTGACAGAAAATAAATCATATCAACGCCTTATTAAAATAATCTCCCAAGTCATTTTTTCAGATTTTTCTGGAAACACAAAAACTGAACCATTTGTTGAATATATGATATTCACTAACAGTTTTAATCAAAACCGTTATAACAACAGATGCCTCTGAGATGCAAACAACAAGGTCAGTCAAACATGGAACTTGAGAGAATTAAATGACTTAGGCAAATTTTCGAACATGCCAAAATGACTTGGAGAATTATTTTAAGAGGGTGACGATATTTAAATCCAAAATAAACTTCTGATGTCTCACAACTAACTTAAGTAGGAGTAACAGAAAATTTAGGCTTGACAAAAATGGTGAATTGATTTATATTGTGATGCATATCAATATTGTCTAATATTAAAAAAAAAAAAAAAAAAATATCGTGAAATTATTTTTTTCCCCCCTTATCACCCAGCCCTAATATGATGTATGAACTTTGTCTCCGGAAATGGCTATCCATAGAGCTGACAAGCTTGGGGAACGTTAAGCATGAAATCATTATTTGCTCTCAGGTCAAGTAGCATCACCTTCAACTAGTAAAGACTCAGAGTGTTTGTTGTGATTGTAAAGCTGCAAGGAAGAGCAGAAATGTACTGAGTGCATTGCTTTGATAAATGTAGTCTTGAATTGTTGCTGATGATTATTAGTAAACTAAAAACATGCATTTCTTTCCTATTTGACATAAATACTGAATGACATTTCATAAATATTTCTCCCATCTAACGTAAATCTGTTGAACATCACATTGTTTTTTTCTTGTCTTGAGGTTTGAAGCATCTTGGATAGGCATGGGTAGTAAAACATGCCGTTTTCTGGTATTAATGTCTAGGTACTACTTTATCTTGGAAATTCCTTTCTATTAATAACTTGCTTTCATAGTTCAGTTCTACTTTGGAATGAAGAGGAATTCAGTTTTGTTTAACTAAGCCCCTTTTATCAATGTGATTGGTCCCATTGGTCTGTTAATGGCTCTTTTGATTGGCCTGGTTGCTGTTCATGAATGCAGTCCTTGTCCCTTCCTCATGCAATGTTTTCTCTGTTCAGTCTGTTATTATGCCTCTCCTCTCCTTTGCTCTTCTCTGCTTCTTTACTGCAGGCGGTGTTTCTGCTCTCCTTGTTTCTGGTGTATGACTCTGTTGGAGGAGTCATACAGAATAATGTTTCTCAACTTTGATTGTTAACAGAAGTCGCATCAATTATTCACTTGATTGGGTGTGTTATCTAATGACAATTAAATATGCCGTTTTTCAATCAATCTATGCGTCTGTATTACTCAAACAATACTGTCATGTTAAGTTTTTGTTTTAATGTAATTAGATATGTCTCATTTACCACAGCACAGTGTCAGTATTTCATAACTTTCCTTGTCTAATTAATTGCAGAATTATTATGTGCTTGCTTTTCGTATCTCAGTCTGGGCTTGTATTGGAAAGTAGGGCTGTGCAGTATGACACAAGACACTTAGTGATAACTGTATACTCTGTCACTCTATGCTCCATTCTTTATATCATAGTCCAAATATCACAGCAGTACAGTTTAGTCATTTGGGCGTGTTGTGCTTCCTCACACAAATGCAGGCAGGAAATTCACATAAAGGCAAAACAGACCAGTAAGAAAGTGAAGGAATATGGATAGAACAGGGCAAATCTGATCAGCGCATTATGGTGACTTTAAACAGATTCTTAAATGTATTGTTGTCTAGGCCTATACCTTTACTGTAATCTGAAATTACTTACGTGGTGTTACAGTTTCGCATAAATCATCCACTTCTTGTACAATGATACGTTTCTTTTTTATGTATTTATATGTATGCATGTTTCATTAAATGTACTGTAACTGCATGTTCAGCCTTCAACTGTAGGTGTGTGTGCAGGTGTTTGCCAGAGGCCATTTTGCACAGGATTTCCCCCCTTTCTCAAGAGCTGCCATCCATAATGCAAATGAGGTAGATCCGTGGGGAGCAGACTATATTTTCCACCATTACAAAGATGCAGCTCAGCCTGTGGTTGAGTTTCTCTGACCAGTGGTGACCCCTTCTGACTCCCCTTGCAGACTGCCGCAAACAGAAAGAAGCACAGTGTGTGTACTGTGTGTACAGTGTGTGTGGAAGCCTTTGTAATTGCACTGTGCAGCACAGCAGTCAAGCTCTAGGTTGTTGTTTTCCTCCAGCTTGTGTGACTTTTCCTCCCCATGCACTATATTTATCTGTCTGTTTTATGCATGTATTTGTGAAGATTGAAATGAAGAGCGAAGGCAAAGCATACAGCCTAACATCAGGAAGTAAAATCCTGTGCTTTTGATACAAATGTTTTTCTTGTATGCTTTGAATGTTTGGTGACAATTCGTCAAACCTGAAAGACAACATGTTAGTGCTACGTGTTAAACAGCCAAACAAAACTATAACCATGTCTTCTTTGTCAAAGGATTGCATGAATTTCCCTTCTTTCTGAAGCTTTTTCCTTGTAGAGTCACATATGCAGAATGAAACTGCTAAAACCTACCCTAAATACATGGTTAATAGCCTGTAATTTTAATTTATTCAGGCTCTGTAGTACACAGTCCCACCTAACCAATCTCTCTGCACTCAAATATTAATCTGATTCAATTAAATAGATTTAATTAGATAAATCATCTCACTTTTGGGGCATCTTATTTAAATGCACATAATCTGCTCAAGAGGTGTTGCCTCGTTTTAATCTTTGGAAAAGCGTAAACTGTGATGCTAATTAAATAGAGTATCAGGTGGTCAGCTGTATTGATTCACACTCCTGACATTCATGAATATCTGTATGAACCACAGCAGTTCACTCAGGTCCATACATCATTCGCGTGAGTTTCACACATACTCTAATCACATCATGTTGTTTCTTGTAAGACATTGCTAATTGTCTTTTTAAATGAAAAGCAACAACACCTCGATGAGAATATGGTCTCGGTCACTGGCCATGAAATTGTGAGTAACTGTGAAGTCATCATGGTGACTAAGGGCCACTCCCTCCCAGCAGATACATGAGCCAATGTGTGGCAGGAATTATTGGCATTTTAATGCATCGGTATGACTGTTTGCAGAGTCCATCTATCCCAGTGTGATATCTTACACTTTTGTTTCTCTCAACATTCACATAAATGCATTAATAGAAGATTACTACACTTGAGTACACTTCATTTATTCACATAATGATTGCATTACACTTTGTTGGCGTAATGTTAAAGCATTACTTTGATATAACATCGGTGTAATATATACTAAAGTATTTAAATCAAATCACTTGATACTTGTGTAGCACCTAGACATGAACACCAGGAAACAGCAGGTTTACTACCCTAGCCTATCTGAGATGCTTCAACAGCTAAAAACAAGACAAGAAAGAAAAGCAGATGGTTTAGCTTTTTTGGCTGTGAAAAGAATGATTTTGTCGAACTGGAAAATTCACAAATCAAAGTGTTTCTGAGTTTTCAAATCTCTTGGGTATGGCGCAAATAACAAATATACTTAATTAAACTAATTTTAGAACTGAAACTATTTGGAATCAGCTGAGGGGGTGCATGTCATAATCGCAAATGTTAAGTTGAAAGACTATAAATTCAGAGCAGTTGGTAATCTTCTCAGTTCTTCTTTCCTCAACCTGATCCAGCCTTGTATAGGATATTTGGATTCCCTTTTAGAATTTAAATTATTATGTATCTAAGTTGAGAGTACTTGCACTGTCCTTTTATGTGACATTGTTGTGAAAGATATTAACGTTCTGTCTTGGCCTGCTTTTTTGTTTTGGATGTTGGTTTTCGTTATGGTTTAGATCTGCGTTTTTTTTTTTTGTTTGTTTTTTTTTGTCATATATAATTTCAAAAATCAATAAAATGTGTAAAAAAGTTAAATTTAAAAACCATCATTATCGCATCAAGCAAATTATGTCCTAGAATATTTTTGTGTTGTGCTATTAAAAGCTTCAGCCTGTGACATCATATGTTTGTCTGGCAAGAGGAAGAATGAAAAATGCCAGCAAGTGTAGGACTCCTGACTGCTTTGGTTGACAGTCTTGAGTGAAATATTCTAGATAAAGATACAGCAATTGCAAAACCATTGGCTGATGCTGATATTGGAATGACAGTTTGACCAGCAGCCGAAAGTGAACAAATAAATCTTCATTGTGAATGTATCAGTTATTTCCAAATATTTCCATTGTTAAGTACATTATTTTTCAATGAACACATATACATTTAGGAAAAAAACTTTAATATCACACAACAGATAAATATGTGCCACTGCCATCAGTGAAAAGACATCTTATGTATGGTTACCGGTATTGGTTGCTATATCAGTATATCTCTGAAATTGGAAATGGTTCATCAATCAATCAATCAATCTTTATTTATATAGCACTTTTCAAACAAAAATTTGCTACCCAAAGTGCTTCACACGAAAGAAAAAAGACAAAACAAATAATAGTAATGGTATTAATGACAATAATAATAATAATAAAAGTACATCCCTCCCATCCCTTAAGACAACCCATCCCTGCACACAAACACACGCGCCCGCAATTAAAATTACACGCACACAAGCATACATGCACATACACACACACACACACACACACACACACACACACACACACACACACACACACAACTTGATAAAAAATAAAGATAGAAATGGCTTGGCACTATGAACTACGAACATCATGTTCGTTTTAATGTCATCAGTTAATGTGCTGCTGTTTCAAGTCAAATATTTACAACACTAAAGGCAATGAAATGTTGACTGTTGGTATGATTATTATCTCATCACCCGTAATGGTCTTCCCTCTGTTTTTTCTGCATCTACAACAGGTTTGACGACCTCTGATCCTATCTGCTCCAAGGCCAGTCAGGTGGCCAATCAGGTGCCACCCAGGCTAACTGAGGAAGGGGACCAGCAGTGAGACTGGGAGACCCTCACACCACACTGACACAGCTTCACCTCTCTGCCTGCATCAGCAGCACCATGTCCATACCCAGTAGCAGTCCAGAGAGAGAGGGCTCTAGTGGGGCTCCCCCTCAGCTAGAGTGCCCTTCTTCCCCACCTGGCATGGATGCAGACCCTCCATCAACAGGCAGCCCAGTGCTCAGCCCAGACTCATCTTCCCATGATGCAGTGCTCTCTGCACCAGCAGCGTCGCCGGCAGACTCTGAGAACTTGAGTCCTGATGAACTGGAGCTGCTGGCCAAATTAGAGGAACAAAACAGGTAAATGAGAAAAGATTCCTGATGCTTTTTCTCATAAACATTAGTGATGTGAGCTTTGACTTGAGGAGCTGAAAGGCTGAGAATAAGTATTAAGAGTTAAGTAGAGCCTCATGGTAGGGGATTAAAAATGGAAGTTATAAAAGGAAGCCAAAAAGCTCTCAACAAATAAGATAACTACATTAGTTTTAAAACTTCCTATTTTTAAAGTTTGAGTCAAAGTTTGTGTAAAGTGATGCCAAACAGGAAGCATACAACCACTGACATTACAGACCGTAGTGCAGTGTTTTTCAACCTTGGGGTTTAGGACCCCATGTAGGGTCACCTGGAATTCAAACGGGGTCACCTGAAATTTTTAGTAATTGATTTATAAAAAAAAAAAAAACGTACCAAAAAAAAAAAATAGGGTGTGTTCAGAGAGACAATCGCATACATAATAGACATGACAAACTGAAGCACTGTGGTACTGTTTATTTGTCAAATGTTCATTGTGGTCAGTTTCAGAAGCTGCAGCTCTTTCATAATTCATAGTTTGAGTTATTGTTTGTTCAGTATTAATTGTCAGCCTTGTTAAATCCAAGCTGGACTGACTGCACATATCCTGACCAAGGAAAATAAAATTCTCTCTTTGTGCAGTAATCTGAACTTGGCGATGATGATGATGATAATAATAATAATAATAATAATAATAATAATAATAATAATAATAATAATAATAATAATAATAATAGATAACAAGAGGAAGAAGGAGACAAAAAATAATGCACTGAATATCTGAAAGACTTGAGAAAAGATTAAGTTAACTTATGTTTACATACATCTCCATGCCACAAAAATGGGACTAAATAACAGCAAAAGTTAATAAAACATAACATCACAAAAAAGAAGAAAAAAAATTATAAATAGTATTATGCAAACACCCTGGACCAACATTAGGTTTATTGGATTAGTAAAGTTCTAATGACCACACATATTTTTCAGTCTCTGCATTAAGATCCAATGTCTACATCTATGTGAAGTATGTACAGCAGTAAAAACAAAAGTTTAAGGGAACAAAAACAGCCTCTGTAAACCTAATTGATTATATTTAGTGTGATCTCCCTTTACACTTCATATGTCTTTAACTCCTTTTGCTCAGACAATATGAGATTTATGACATTAATTTTCAGATCTTTTATATCAGATTTCCTTCAAAATATGTCAGATGTTTCTGTGTTGCTATGCATCTAAACAAGCAAAACTTCTTATAAGTGGGTTCTGGAGAGCTGAATGTTAGATGAAATATAAATTGAGGAAAGTCACTTGAAAGGTGAAATACTCTCATGTATTTGTTGTTATGAGTAAAAATCTAAACCTATAATTTATAACAGAATTGGAATATTAGAAAAATGTGTTTCAATCCATTGAAGAAGCCTTTTTCTGTGACTGATGTGTTATGTCAAAAGAAGGAGTAATTTCCAAATATGTTTACCCTCATAAATGTAGTTTAGTCAACAACATTATGAGTAAAATAATAGAAAATAATGCATTTTTCTCATATATATATATATATATTGTTCTGCCAAAGTCCAGGATCACAGTAAATATCAGCCAGTATCAAACTACTAGTGTTTGAACACTGAAGTAAAAAGAAGCATGTGTGATAAACCAGTGCAGAGGATTTGAGCAGGAGTAGCCACAAATGGACTGAACACAACAGGACATATCATGTATGGAGATACACTATCACTTTTTCTATCATACTTTAAGTATAATAATTGTATGGATACTGCGATGCGGTGGTGCAGTGGTTAGCACTTGTGCCTCACAACAAAAAGGACCCGGGTTTGATTCCTGAGCAATCCTTGGGTCCTTTCTGTGTGGAGTTTGCATGTTCTCCCCGTGTGGGTTTTCTCTGGGTACTCCAGTTTCCTCCCACAATCCAAAGACATGCACTTTTTTCATTAATTTTTTAATGGGCTAATCTAAATTGCCCATAGGTGTGAATGTGACAGTGATTGTTTGTCTCTATATGTCAGCCCTGTGATG
>JAQQZY010000001.1:13537537-13550593 GCA_030068375.1 Ostorhinchus rueppellii
TGATGATGATGATAATAATAATAATAATAATAATAATAATAATAATAATAATAATAATAATAATAATAATAATAGTATACATTATATAGACTAAATTTCATCTAAAATTAATGTTTATTTTCAGCATAGTATAGCAAACTATTACATGATTAAAAACAAATTAATTTTAGCCCAAAAAAAGTCTGTTTTGAATGTCTGGTGTCAATAGACTTTTGTGACGTTAAAATGGGGTCATGAGCCAAAAAAGGTTGGAAACCACTGCTGTACTGAAAGAGTAATGGAAGATTACTGACAGCTTAATCATTCTGTGACTAAAGGAAAAAAATAAAGGAAAATATCTGTGATTGTCACATTATCTTAAATCTAATGTTTAGGTCTAAGATTTGACATAAAAGCAATGTTTTCTGATACAAACTGTCCATTATGCTGCAGGAATGGATTGATATTTATGAATGCATCACGTTTTTCCAACTTGACTTCACCGCATCCTTGCACTCTGCAATTTTATTCTCCCGTTTTAATGGAATGAGTCACAGCCTCTTATCAAGTCTACAGAGTGTGAGAACCTGATACTCAACTGACAAATTTAGATGCAGTATCACTTTTATGGTTGTGGTGACTATGATTTCTGGGAAAAGTCACATGTTTGCAACGTTATACCCTTTTGGTTGTTGTATCTGTAGATGCACCTGGTCCAGTACAAAGTGATTTGGGACCACAAACCAGTGTTGGTTTGACCCAGAATCACAAGTCTGTATGCTCTACATTTGTAAAACTACACCAGGTAACAAAAATGGGTATGTAGGTTAGTGTTTTAGGAAACAGTGAAGAGGTGAGTTGTATAAATGTGTACCTGTGTCAAAAATGGATTACATATGTCTACATAATCATAATTTAAAAACAA
Organism: Ostorhinchus rueppellii; assembly: GCA_030068375.1. Taxonomy (NCBI): domain Eukaryota; kingdom Metazoa; phylum Chordata; class Actinopteri; order Kurtiformes; family Apogonidae; genus Ostorhinchus; species Ostorhinchus rueppellii. The sequence goes on from JAQQZY010000001.1 coordinate 13,538,442, forward strand.
AACCCTTCATTCTGTCTTTCACCATGTCCACTGGATGTTGCTGGATGCTTTTTTTGTGATGCTTTGATTGCATTTATCAGCTCTGAATCGTTCTTCTTTGGAATAATGTCTAAATTTCATCCCCTGGTTTCAAACGTCATGTTAAAAAGTGACCTTTCTGTTCAAGGGTGACATTTAATCCCTGTGCTGGGTAACTTTTAATTCCACACACCTACCAGATTTACCATGGGAAATGTCAAGAAATGTGTCTCACGCTTACATATTTTGTGTTTCTTTGTAACATGTAGATAAACAGGAAAACCAGAGCAGGACATGACATGACTAAAAATGACAAAGCTGGGGTTAAAATGGGACTGGACCAGACACCCTCGAGATGAATACTGGTTCTATTCACCCTAGTGACTCCAAAGAACAAAAGAATTGAAAAGAACTCTTGATTTATGAGTCCTTTTAGTGTTGTGATCTCCTGACTTGACCAGAGTTCAGCATCTAGCCTTTGCGACTCCTCTTTTATTCTCTTTAGTTGCAGTGTCTGTACTACCAAAAACAGCAAAGTCTTCCAGTATACTAATCACAGAAATCCAAAGTGTATTCTTGTAACTGCCCATTTCATTTGTGTGTCTTTCATGCATTATACTTGAATGACGTAACATGATATCTTAACATTTGAATAAATTTGGGCACATTAACCTTGTCTAATAATTCGATTTATGTCTGAGTCACTTCAGATTGATTTTCTGAAGTGTTGGTGGGGGGGAAGCATGATCCCACATTACTACATGAGGTCATTATATAGATTTCTTACACACAATGGTGGCAGATAAACTGTTAAGAGTGTGCTGGTGTGAGAATTATTGTACTTAAATTGTAGATTGTTCCCTTTAGGTTTACTTTAGTTTGGCCCACTGATACTAATGTCTTCTCCTTTTAAAGTTCTCATCCATTTTGCATACAGAGCATGCCTGTGTCTTTATTGATTAAATTGTGTAAGTCGTGTAGGACTCCAGCCAACAGTTGATGTAATATCCTCGTCATGCATCATCTTTTAATTATGTACTTTTAAGGTAGTCAGCCTCAAGGCATCTGCTACCTTGGCAACAATGTGCACATGAAGTCACAGTCTGCCTCAATGTCAAACCTGTCTCCTGCGACTGCTGATGTTAATGCCAACTTCTCTGTCTTATATGAGGTTGTTGCTGTGCCATGTAGCCTCGTGCATTTTGTTTTCATCAAATATAATCAGTGCTAATTGGCCTCCCTGTCTGTAAACTCAGGTTACTAGAGGCTGATTCCAAGTCTATGAGGTCAATGAGTGGCTCACGGCGCAACAGCGGCTCCTCGCTGGTGTCCAGCTCTTCAGCCTCATCTAACCTGTCACACCTAGAAGAGGATACCTGGATCCTGTGGGGCCGCATCGTCAATGAGTGGGAAGAGTGGAGGCGCAAAAAGGATAAACTTCTGAAGGTACATTAAATAAGGAAGACACATGAGGCATTTTTAAGAGTACTCCACTAGTTTGCCCAGGTGAAAATAATCACAGAGCCACTGTTTACTCATAAGTATGCCTAAATGATGTAATATTACATACAATGCAATACATATTTTTAGTCATTAGGTGTGTTTCCTTTCATGTAGTTATTACATGTTTTAAAAATTTGCTCCAGAAAATGTGTATGGAAATGCCAAATTGTACTTTTTTGCTCCCTTATGGTGTAATCAAATTTTTTCAAAGATTGATAAAGTGAATGGAAACACCTTTTTCGTCTAAATTCTGATGAAGGAAACGTTTATATGATTGAAAAGCTGACTGATCAGTTCTTCCACAAAAATGTGATTTTCTAATTGCATAATTCAATGCATAATCAAGCAAATGGCACTCATTCTGTGGAGATCCAAATTTTTTCAAAAAAGGATGCATATGCACTGCAATAATAGTATATTTCTGCTCACAGTACCCAAAATATGCAGGGCTCATATGATTTCATAATCCCTCCATTTTTCCACATAGTTTAAAAAAAAAAAAATATTGCGTTGTAACTTGACATGGGTAGCGACGTGATATTCACCACATAGCATCTGCTTGCATGTCCACAGAAGGTAAACTAACTGTGAGCCTCAGAAAAAATCCTGCAAGATGATGAACAATTCAACTTATTTGTCAACAAAACTATCTGCAAAAGACAGAGCAAACCAGTACCCGATGTCCGACATGAAATCAGGTTCATACGAGTTTGACCCCATGCAACTGTACGTTGGAGCATAAAAGAAAATCGAAGCTGTAGCTACTTTTCCAATGCAAAACATTTTGAAAATGCTTTCTGCTGCAGCGATAGTGTTATATGAATGTAAAGAGCTTTGAAACAGGTGGCCTGTTCTACTCCAGTTTTGTGAAACAGGAAGTAATTATTTTATTTTTGACACTTGTGACAAAGGAATGTTAAACCGACGTTTGAGCCATGCTTAGAAAATAAAGAACTAAAACATGACCAGCACTTTCTGTGATGTAGTGTATGTTTAGTTCTTGTATGTTTGCTCATCATAGGATCTAATTACATATTTTTCATTTAGTAGTAGCCTAGTTAAAACAGGGTGTGGAAGAAAAACATTTTTTTTTTCATTGAAACGCATGTTTTTCCAGTTCCTGCATATTTTCACATTTTTTTGCAAATTCCCACAGTTTCATTGCATCAAATTACATAAAATCCCTGCATATTCTATCCCATAATCAAGAATTTTTGCCCATGTAATCAAAGATTTTTGCCCGCTTTTTTCTGGGAAAATAATAAGCTGCTGTATCTTCCTGTATCTTTGTCCTCTGTAGGGTATGAGAGTTTCACAGCTTTACTAAAACAAAACACTGCCCTCTGCAAAGGACATTCTATGGAAAAAAAAAAAACAAACATTCTATGAAAAAAACCTGTTGCATTATGCTGTTTCTTATCAAGACAATTATTTAACGTAAAACAGCCACAACTTTTACTTTCCTGGGTCTCGGGAAGAAATAAGGTAACTAACAGTGAAGAATTTTAAGGAAACCACATTTTTTCCTTGCATTAACTTTCATTGGAAAACCACAACAGAATTCTCTTCTTCTTCTTCTGCTCATTTTATTAGCCATATGTAATGTAACCAACTACGCCACATACTGGTGACGGAACTCAACATGTATTATTCGCTCCACATCAGTTCATCACAATGCACGGAATTTGTATTTTTGTTCATGCAACATCAAAGATTTGTTTTAAAATTCAATTGTCATTTTAAGGAAACACAGCTACTGTTGGTACAGTTTATGAATGTATTTCTACCAGAATGTATTTCATCACATAACTGTACAGTATACAACACCCAGGTGTAAATATCATTGTTTGTGAAAATAGTATCTGTCAAATCCCAAAAAAATATTAAGAACACTTCTGAGCTTTATGATGTTTCATGTCATAATACCTTAAAGAAAGATAAAGCCTTGTAAATCCCTCATTGCATGTTGTGTGCAGACTCTGCAGGGCCATTTTCATCCATACACCAGTCTGTTTGTATTCATAGCATCACAGTGTGTGTCCTTTTATAGCATTCTGCATCTATTTGTCAGAAACATGCACTGCAGCTCTGTTTTGTGTCAGAGCCAAAGGTTGTTTTTGCTGACGTTGCCTCGTAACTGAGCAGAATTTGAGAGGAAAACCTTCCGGATCTCTGCCTGACTGGACTGCATGGAAGTCAAATTAAACGAATTTAATTAAATGATCTAAACAGCCTGATACAAATCTATTTCCATTTGTTGACACAGCAGTTTTTCTGTATTTACAGTAATTTATTTTAATTATACAGCATCAATGGAGTCGTGTCTCTTGCCTGCTTTTCATGTCCTTCACCTCTGCGCCCCCTCTGACAAAAGCAACAATCTCAGGGGAGAAGATGATGGATGAGAGCGGGAACTAGCAAGACGAGTCCGAACAAAATGGGAGAGCAAACAAAGTAAACAAAATAACAATGGCTGCTTCCAAAGTCCAAGACTGCCGCAAATAGATGGCAGTAACAGACGTTTTTTTAAAAGCGTAAATAATTAGGCAATGAAAGGAACTGAACATCATAATGAACAGAGTAGCTGAGAGTTTGAAATTATAATGTAAAAGAGTGATATTTTGCTTTTTTAAGTGGAATTATGCATTTTCAAACATTCCCCTGTGCTCTACATAAACTGTAAATGCTCTGCTTGGGTCTGAATTCTTCATTAATTCAACTCCACAGGTCCATCTTCTATCCTATTTCTGAGTAATGACACCAGGAAGGTCATTTTGAGCGCTGGCCCTTTTAAATGCAAATGAGCCACTTCAGACCCCACCCCTCCAGGTTGTTGACTGTGCTGCTGTGTCACATTTGTTTTGGGGTTTTTTTGTTTTGTTTTTTTTTTTTACATTTTACTGTTTCTTTCTTTCTTTCTTGTATCTCTTATGTTATAATTTTTTTTATTTTTTTTTTAACTATAAGTTTTCACCATACAATTATACAAACACCCAGCCCACCCACCCAAGGGTACACATTACACATACACACACTTTTAAAGAAAAAGGAAACTAAACTAAATAAAATGAATAAATAGGTAAATAATAATAACAATAGTAACAATAACGATGATGATGATGATGATGATGATGATGATGATGATAGAAAAGGAAAGGGTCTGCTACCTTAGAGGAAAAGTTTTATATTCTGAGACCACCTTGTTAATTTATTAGTGAGTGTTCCCCTATAACATATACGTATAAATATATAATGTAACTGTACTGCGCCCAGCACCTCACCAGTCCAGTTAACAGGGATCAAGAGAAGGACAGATGATGACCAACAACTGAACATTTTAGGTAATTAGTTCAAAGTTTGGATATGTTTTCAGTTTTTAGCACAACCGCTGCTGCTGACAAAGAATTATGTCATGCTCGGAAGAATGTTCGTTGGAAGTCTAGGTATAAAACATAACAAATTAAGCGTGAATTAAAACCGGTTGTAGAAATCCACTTGATTTTTGCCACATGAATACAAAGGTAGTTTTGCAGCACCTGGAGGATTGAAATTCAAACTTTATGAACTATTGGGGTCCAAATACACAAATAAATGAACCAAATTAGTCTTTTGTCTCTGGTAAAAGTGGGTTTAGCAGCATAAGTCCCCTTTGACTGTCTGTTTATGCATCCATTCCACATATAACAAATGGGTCTTTAAGTGATGCCCAGAGATGCTTATCCTAAGGTGATATCAATCAGTTAAGTCCTCTTTATTGTTTCTTTGTGTCTTCTCTGCAGGAGCTAATCAGGAAAGGCATCCCTCATCATTTCCGGGCCATCGTCTGGCAGCTGCTGGGCAATGCCACCGACATGCCGGTGAAGAACCAGTACTCTGAGCTGTTGAAAATGTCGTCCCCCTGTGAGAAACTAATCCGCAGAGACATTGCCCGCACTTACCCTGAACATGAGTTCTTCAAAGGCCAGGACAGTCTGGGTCAGGAAGTCTTGTTCAATGTCATGAAGGTAAGCACTGCAGCGTTTTAAGATGAGCTAAAATATACTTTAATGATCCAAATGGGGAAATTCAAGTATGTACGTTAGCACAAGATAGTTTACATCAAATACAATAGAAAAATAGAAAATATAAACCAGTTTGTTAAAGTGACTAGTGACAAAAAATAGCAGTAATAATGATAAAGTAGCAAGTGTGCAGTAGGAAGGAAATCAGTTGTATCAGTTAATAATCATCATTTAATCTGTCTCAATACTTTACTTCTTGAATCCTAAAGATAAAGTTTGCTGTTTCCTGTTTTCTAAATGTATGAAAACTCTGCATTCATAGTTTTCATTCAATGTTGGTTTAATTCTTCCTCCATTTTTTTTTTTTTTTTTTTTTTTTTTTAATCTGACAGAAATAAATTTTAGCCCATCTATGTCATACTGTTTGCTCTCTCTCTCATTTAATGCTCCAGCTATAAAGACTTTATATATCAAGTTGTATTGTGTGCATTCACTCTCTTGAAACTCAGATAACGCAAGAACAAATAGACTTGGGTTTTGGTCATTGAAGGGTAATCCTAATAGTGCTTTTCAATGTTATCATATACCCATTTTCTGTTTCTACAATATGCTATCTGATGGTTTTTAGATGTAGCCTGTGCTGGTGAAAGATCTCCCTAAAACTATTATCTTTTTTAGAATTAAAAAAAAATTATGAAATTAAATTAAATAAAAAAAAAAAAAAATCTGGATTCTAGAATGATCAAATTGTCATAACTGCTTTGGGCAGCACTAAACCAAGGATGCAAAATAATGTGGTGAGGAAAACCCTTGCATCAAATCCCTTCAAAAGAATGGGTAAAAGACATATATCAGCTGCTTAAAGGATGTGTACAAGTTGTAAAATTGCTGTTTATTGATTCATGTAGTGGGGGGGGGGAGTCAGAAGGAGAAACAAGAGAAAAACAGACTGGGTCATAGTGATTCCAACAGAGTATATCTATCAAAAGACTATAAAGAATATTGAAAGTGTTAAATTAACAAAATTAGGTCTGTAAGAAACTTTTGGTTTCTAATTAATAAATGTCTTGGTTATTTGTTCAATTTAAAATTAGTCTCTTTTTAGCAGTTTCCCTAGAGATAGACTGGGTAAACTGGTGCTAATGGGGCATTTTACAAATAATCAGCATCACTAGATCAACCCTTTGAGAGGAAAAAGAGTTAATAAATGTTAAAACGCATGTACCCAGAATCTCCTGCCTTTACAGTCAGTTTAATGTTAAATTTTAGATTAACTGGTTTAATAATTGTAGTGATAAAAATTTGTATTCATGCAACTCCTGACTTAGTTTATTGCATTCAGGAGTTATGCAGTTTAAAATAAAGTGAAAGATTTGTGGCGATATGGAAATTTTTTCAGGGGTTATATTGGCCAGTTGCGTGTCTATCGGGTTATTCCTCACTTAAAACTGTAGTTGTTATCTCAACTTGTAAAGTCCACATCAGATGACCTCAGTCGAGGTAATGTTTATCCTTTTGCATGATAAACGACATTAAAATGGTTTGGCACAAGTATTGTGGCATGAATAGCCACATTGTACAGTACAACTGAATAGAACAATCTTATCTTGCTTGAGTTCTTCAGAAAATGATACAGTTCAGTAGAAAGGCATGAATGTCAGTAATTAAGCCTAGTTACCCTTCTAATATGATTTACGTCATGAAGCAAAGCCTGCAGAGAGCAGGGAAATGTGAATGTGATAATAATATCATATTTGGAAATAAGCTTGTTGACTGTCTCTGCGTCAGTTGAGTTTTCTGGTATCGGCTCAGGAAATGACGGGAGCTCTGGTGACTTGTTGAGCTTTGTGTTCAGTCAGGATCCCAGATGTTATCTGGAGCCTTCTGTAAATCCTGAGAATAGAAAACATGATTTATTTGTTTTTCAGGCGTACTCTCTGGTGGATCGAGAAGTGGGCTACTGCCAAGGCAGCGCGTTCATCGTCGGGCTGCTGCTTATGCAGGTAATTCTCAGACATTTCAGAATAAAAGTCCATAATGCATAAAGCATTGTGCCTAAAGGCTCTGTAAGCCACTATGGGAGTTTTAAGGCTCGCTGCAATAGGTCCCAACTGATTTCTCTGATTAGTACGCCCAAAGTCAGTTTATTATTCCTTCGGCAAGTTTTTCTGAGGGCTGTTACAGTGTCTCTAGAGGTTATACTTGAAATATGAGGGCTGTTGTATAATGATCAGTTCTACATAAGCTATGGCTAATTAATAAAAACCACTGAGGGAACTTTGTCACCTCTCTGACCTCTCCAGATGCCCGAGGAGGAGGCATTCTGTGTGTTTGTGCGTCTGATGCAGGAATATCGTCTGAGGGAGCTGTTCAAACCCAGCATGGCTGAGCTGGGCCTCTGCATCTACCAGTTTGAGTATCTACTACAGGTAAAAAGACACAAAGAGTCTGCATGCTGCAACATGAAGCTGCAGTGTAGCATTCATCCACAAAGGGGCAGTAAATCTATCTATCTGTAGCATATCATTGTTGTTTTGTCACATCCTTTGAGCATTTTTAGTGCCTTGTATTTTCTGTCTTTGCAGGAACAGCTTCCAGAACTGAACGTCCATTTCAGATCCCAGAGTTTCCACACATCTATGTACGCCTCATCCTGGTTCCTCACCCTCTTCCTTACCTTCCTCCCCCTGCCTGTTGCCACACGCATCTTTGATATTTTCATGTACGAGGTAAGTAAATACATGTTTTTAACTGCTTAAATGTAGTTTTCTATGCTGATAATATTTCTTTCTTGTAAAAATACGAACCTCATCTATAGGGCCTAGAGATTATCTTCCGTGTGGGCCTGGCTATTCTGCAGTACAACCAGACTGACCTCATTCAGCTTGACATGGAGGGCATGTCACAGGTAAACAGCTGCAGCATTGCCCCGCTCACTGCAGAAATGAGTTTCATGTATAGATTCAACCAATCACACGTCCCACTTTCCCCTCCTGCATGCAAGCTTCCTGAATGACAGGTCTGCTCTGATGAAAACACGATAAGATCATGTTGATTGAACTGGACAGAAAAAACAAGAGCCATTTAACAATCATACAATATCTATACATGTCAGTGTTTCATCTGTAAAATAAGATGATTTATTATGATGTTGAAGTGTTTTCTTTTTTTCTTTTTTTTTTGTTTTAACTGCATGCTGTCATTATGTGGTAGCTCTTATACCACAGGATACAATCAGTAAAAAAAAAGTCTAAAACACTGCTTTTTTTTTTTCCTGTTTTTTCAGTACAGTGTTTTCCTTTTGAAATGAGATGTATGCATAATGAAATAATTTAACCCATACAGACCCAAACATCCACTGTCATCCAAAACCATCTACTGATCTAAACTCTTTAATCCCTCTTGATCCACTGATGGTGTAAAATACAGTTCATCATCTTTTCATGGTCATCAGATATGACTCATTTGGACGTTCAGAGGCTCCGTAGTGAACATGGAAACACTGTCATCTTCTACAACATTGATTCACCAGTAAAACCCATTGATTGGATCGATGACGGTGGATGGAGACACGTGGTTTATGTCCAGTTATTTATATCTTTGCTGAAAAGTCACTTTTTCTTCAGTTTTCTCTATTCCTAAAATAAGCCTCAACTTTTACCTGCGCTTTTATGAACATCTACATGATCAGTGAATTAAATTTAGGAAAATACCTGATTTTTACTGGAGAAAAACAAAATACAGAGCGTAATATTATAATAAATGGTGATAAATCACAGAAGAAAGGGTAAATGTAGAGAAAAATTCATTTAGGAACTGCCTCAAAAGTAGCATTGGGTTTTATGGGTTAATTGAAACTGACAAATGTCTCATTTTTAGTGGATAGAAAAAGTGATCCATGACAAGAGATCATGAAGGCTTATCATGAAAATATTTAGAATTTTTATTTGATTTAATTTTTGATTGATTTGAATGTTGCAGTTTAGCTTTTCACACTCAAGGTGTCTTATTTTACTTCAGCTACACACTCACAACACAGCAGGGTGTTAGCTGTTCCTCATCATCACTTTAAAGGACGTCTGACTGCTTCCTCATAAAATATGAACGAGGTCCTCGGTCCTTGTTGAGGCCTGTAGTCATGTGTGTGTCTCCCTCTGGATCCAATAGCATTTCCAGAAGGTGATCCCTCATCAGTTTGACAGCTGCCCAGACAAGCTGATCCTCAGGGCCTACCAGGTCAAATACAACCCCAAGAGGATGAAGAAGTAAGAGCTTCCCTTTACTCATCTGATAATTACTGAGACTTCACATTAATAAGCTTCATGTAATAAATTAGCTTTTATGTCTGTTTAATGCTGAGGTTTTTCATAATTTGCTCATATTCTGTGAAACCTCTTTGGATTGTTTTTTTTTTTTTTTTTTTTCTAACCAAAGCTTAATATAACAATATAACCATATCCTTCCTTTAAAACAATGCAATTAACTGATATGTGTTGTTTCTTCATCTGTTTTCAATGTAAACATTAAAGTAATATTTTTTTTAATGGACTGTCGTTTCCACACCAGACTAGAAAAAGAATATACCACAATCAAAAACAAAGAAATGGAGGAGCAAATTGAGATCAAGGTGTGTGTGAATGCATTATTTCTGTGCAACGCTTCTTGGTAAGAAAAAAATATATAATGGCCATAGTTATACATTCATTTCACAGTCCTTTTGCTTTTTTCTTTCAGAGGTTACGCACAGAAAACAGGCTGCTTAAGCAAAGGATTGAGACATTAGAGAAGGTAAGAAATGTGCTTTTAGTCTAAGCTTATCTACACGCTGATATAAATCACATTTATCTTGATCTGATTTTAATTACACACCAAAATCTGTAATAAGATAAAGTGATGTGGTTTTAGTAATAATCTCATGTACCTATTTGTGTTTTTCCTGTCATGTGTGTAATAGATAAATGTATGTATGTATGTGTGTGGATGGACTTTTATGACGCTATGGGGATATAGATCTGCATGAGATAAATCGTTAAGTATGAACGCTATTTTGAAGGTTAGTTTCAGATGTGTTGTGGTTAGGCAAAGTCTCCAGGAAATGAATGTGAGTCAGTGTGATGTGCGTTGTCCCCTAAACATTTTTTAAAAACGTACGCGTTTGTGCACAAATGATTGGTCCTGTTTGCAAATTTTTTTTTCGCCATCTGCTCAAAATCTTTATTGACACACTGCCTTTTTAGTCTTCCTGTCCTCTCTGAAGCACATGTTTCTGAGCAATCTCTGTATTTTTCTTCACAAATGTCTCTTCAACATTTGCTCTCCAAAATTTGTTTTCCTCAATCTTCGATCCTGTCTTCTGTGATTTTGTTTCTTTTCCCTGACTTTTCTCTCGGGTTTCATTGTGGTTTTTCCTCCATTTGCCCACTCTTTTCACTTTCTTCATCTCTTCTTGTTCTTCTTTCTCCTCTCCTCTTGTTCCTCTCCTTGGTTGCGCTGTAGGAGAGTGCTGCTCTGGCAGACAGACTGATACAGGTAGAGTACTCTACCTACTGACGTTGCTTTCCTTCACTGTGCTTACTCTGTTTTCTTTTCCTCTTTACTGTCCTGCACTACTTCTGTTCCATCTGAACCAACCACTAACCAACCAAATGTGCATGAAAAAAAGCCGTTTGATCTTTTAAGTTGACAATGTCATCCTTTAATCCCTGAGTGCATGTAGTGTTTATACCATGATGGAAATTACAGTGAAGATGTAATTCCTGCATGCTGCATGTAAAAGTTTACGGTACATTTACTATTATGATATGAGAAGATACCCCTATGTGAATAAAATATCCTCAGACTAATAGAAAATCCACAGTGTAACACTTAGTTTGACTAAAGGGTAACTTTGTTTTCCTTACATTGTTACTGTAAATAAGCTTTCACAGTCCTGATCTCCTGCTGCTCCTGCTTTTAGGGTCAGGTGACAAGGGCTCAGGAAGCAGAAGAAAACTATGTCATCAAGAGGGAGCTGGCAGTGGTGAGGCAGCAGTGCAACACAGCCAGCGAGAGCCTTGAGAAAGCACAGGATACCATCAGAGAGCTGCAGCAGCAGAGGGTAAACAACAACAACCACCTACAGTCTGTGCAGAAACAGTCACACACCAACACTGATAGTGGTTCAATCACACAAACTACTTTCAATGGATGTTTACAAAGCTGACTTAATGTCCTTTTAATACAAATATAGTTTATTTGGATTTTTGTGGAGTTGTTATATATCCTCAGGAATGCTGTTTAATGAGAAGAGTTTGATCTGTAAGTGGCTGTTCAGGAAAAAATTCACTGGTAATGTTGGGGGGGGGGGAGTATTAAAATAAAAAGTGATAATTTTTCACTTAAAAACACAAAAATGGAAAATTGTCAATTGAAAGTCAAATACTGCTTGGGTACAAAGTTGTTATCAAAGTTAATTAATTGAAAATTCTGTATTTTTACTGTTGCCCCAACACAGAAGAGTTTTAGTGAGGTTGCTGAATATTTCAAATACTTCAACTACTTTAATTTGATTAAAATTCCCAGGTGGGACCTTTCTGTGTGGAGTTTGCATGTTCTCCCCGTGTCTGTGTGGGTTTTCTCCGGGTACTCCGG
>JAQQZY010000001.1:13614023-13632676 GCA_030068375.1 Ostorhinchus rueppellii
AGTAGCTGGGATAGGCTCCATGCGACCCCTGTGACCCTAGTGAGGATAAAGCGGGTATAGAAAATGAATGAATGAATTATAAACAGGGGGGTGGTGATTAGAGTCTTGGATATGTCAGAGATTTGCAGCAAAATTGATTTGATTACATTAGTATTTTTTAGGTAGTGTCCGTTACTCCCTATGAAAACCATCATGGCCAAATGACTTCCATTAAAGCTACATTTTTTTTATTGCAATGTCATTACACTATATAACCATCTATCATATAATGTCGACATTTCATTTTGAAAGAAACTAGTGATATTTGACTTTTTTTTACTGTTTTCCAACAGATTCTGTCTGACGTGTTAAAAGAAACCCATGTAACTTATTAAATTACGTTGTGTCGAATGCTCAAAAACACTGAAAATCCAACCTGCTCTGAGAACTTCAGTGGCCAAGTTGACCCATAACTAGCTTGAGATTCACGAACAATAAATACTTGTTGTACAAAGGCCTTTACACACATCAAAGTGTGTGTTTATTATTTTTGAGTGTCCATATTTACTAGGTCAGTTTATTGATAAGCACAACCATAAAGTTATTACACAGAGGGCCAACTCATTACTACAGTGTTGTCTTCATTTCCACAGCACCAAACCCAGGAACCCATCCACATGACAGACCTGCACGCCTTCATAGCTGAGTGCACAGATGCACCGAGCTCTGGTAAATTCAGGGGGCTAGAAACCTCACCGTGCTCCTTCTTCTGCTGCTGTGACAGGTAAGAAGAGAGACATTAACAATAACAGCAGTATTGGCCTCTGTGTGATGTCGTATTAGATGCAGTTCAGGTCATTTTACCAACACATAAGCAGTACTTCTATTCATTATATTTAACTGAAAGCCTCCATTATTATAAATAATAATAGGATCCTTCATTTTCCCCAGAACTACCACGTATGAGGATGTCCTGCTGGTGAACTGAAGCTGACCTCTTTGACCGTAGAAGCCTCACTAGCCTCCCCTGCTGGCCACAGGGAAACACTGCACACTCCAGATGCTCAGAGTGTAGCATCGTATCTGGGTCAAAGCTCAGCGCTTTCTGTCGGGAGTCGTCAACTCTTGGACCAAGAGGGAACGTATAACAGCAGCCCTCCTTTAGACCTCTTTATTTTACCGTCTGTGCTGCACCTTCACTCGGTACAAATGAGACTCTGCAGAATCACAGATAATAAACGCACAACTTTAGTCTAAACTTTCATTTGGGCAGTCCATGTCTTTTTAAAAAGAACAGTATTTTCTCCTGTGTATACATTTGATAATGCACATGGATGAAACAGCAACAGGAAATATTGTGAGGGTTGGACTGCATTGCATACTTGGTGCTGTTTTAATTAGTTGTTTTTAACTGTTTTCAGTATTTCAAATGAGCAAAAGAAAATAGGACAGGGCTTTGAAATAGATATTGTTGTACCTATATAATATACATTAACTGAAGAATGTTTTTGTCAAAACAAACTGAAGTCATATCCATTCTGAATCGTACTGTTCATTTAAATGTTTACCACAGTGAGAGAAATCCACATTCCTCTCATCTGCCTTTTAGACCATGAAGAAAATTATTTCTATATAAATATTAACAAACAGGGTCACAGATATGAGATTTCAGGTATGGAGCACCACATGAACTATAATGTTTCACACACACAGGCACCATGTCGCCTCTCTCGGTAGATTCTTGGGTTAATATTTTCTTTAGTTGCTCTTGTTTTTCGAAGTAATAATCAGAATGGGACGGCCAACAAAGCCCTCTGCTCCAGTAATGAAAACTTATCTCCTGACCCATATCCACATTTTAATGATGCCAAAGTATGTAAAGAGAAAACCTAGTCATCCATTGTTTGGAAGTTTAAAATCTGTCCTACTTTTCTCCATTTCTGAAGCTAGTTCTCTACAAATTGAGCCTGTCAGAGTTCAAGAGAGAGATAAGACTTGAGTTGCCTTATAAAATGGAACAGGGTTTAAGGCAGATAATGAGGAAACATATCCGTACCACTCATCATGTCCTGTTGAACTTTTATTGTGTGACCATTTTTTATGAAGTTGTCTTTATTATGATGTTTTGTCTGAAAATATAACCTACTGAATGGATGTTTTGTCCTTTAGAAGCATAACTCTATTTGTAAACTTTACAGTAGTTAAGGAAAGCATTTTCAGGAAAATAATTCCTTTTTTTTCCTTGTCCAATCAGGAATGGCTGAATGGAATGAAACGTGGCTGTATTTATTCAGTCACATCCTTTTATGTCCAGTTCAGCAGTGTCACATTTACCTTTGTTGCCAAATTATTCCATAGCCTTAACTTTATATCATGGCATGTTGCATTTTGTATTATTTAATGTTCCCTACAGTCTGGGCCAAAAGTTTTGGCAGTGGTACAAATGTCTTTTTACTGGCTTTGTTGCTTCAGTTTTGCATTTCTGAGGTACACTGAATAATGAGAATAAGCATTTTATAGGTTTCAAAGACATTTATTGACAAATAAATCACATTTGCACACAATTTGTGACAGTGCCACAACTTTTGGCCACAACTGTAGATGTAACTCTCCTTCAGTCTGAGAGTGTTATGTTTTTATACAAATGATCTGCACTTGAATTGTACTTGAAAAAGGCAAACAATACAGATATTAGCTGCCCTGATGTCATCTACACAGTGTGATGTGTATTTATATGCGTATTGCCTGTCTACTTATTAAATTGGGGTATTTCCTCTGAAACACACAAGAGGGAGCAAGTAACCCATGTGTCCATAGACTGATTATTAATACTGTATTTATGGGATTCTCTTTTCTTGACTGACAGATGGAAAATGTGTATTGAAAACTTACATAGCAATATGATTTGCATCGGCAGAAACAGCAGTCACAGATGACACAACTGTTTTGGTTGTAATACTTCAGTGCAGCTCTCGGACAACAGAAGTGTGATTCTGGAGCTTCTTTTTTAGGACAGTCCAATATGATGAGCTCATTTCCTGGTTATTGAGCTTCATAAGCAAAGCCTGGCAGCTGATGTAGCACATCTTTGCTTCCACCCACTCAACCTAATATCATCATCATACATTATGTACTACTCTGTCTGCACTTGATAGTTAATGTCAGACTGAACTGCATGAAAGACTGAAAAAGTTAGGGTTCCACTGTTCTATGTTGCAAAACTCATTGCGGATTATCTCAGACTATTATGTAGCATGTTGTCTGTTGTACTTACATACAGTAGTTCTGGTTTTATTGTACATACATTTTGCACTGTGCCTCTGGTTCACGTGAAGTAATGTCTGCTTCAAGAAGCCACTAATTGTTTACTGGGAGGGTCTGAATGGTGAAGTCATTCCAGCAAGTTAAAAAAAAAAAAAAAGTCCATTTTAAGTAATGGATCTGCAAGAAAAATCCTAAGGAAGTAAAAACTACGTAGATATTGGCAGCAAAATATAGTCATGGATGGGTGTAGTCAAGGGTGAGGTAAAAGTGATGGTTTTGATCCCTCTTACTGTTACATCATCATAATGAAATATCAAAATGTAAGCTGAATATCAAGTTGTTTTTCCTATTTTATGTGCAATTTTTCATTCAGGGACTTCAGATAAAACTTAAGGTTCAGCACATGATTAATGGAAAATAAGAAAAATGTCTGACACAATCAGCTGTTTTCAGTTTGTGGACTTGTAATTTGAACTTTTTGAGAAGTTAAAGAGGAGGACGATCACTGGAGTCATTAACAACTCAGGCATCTGATAGTAAGAAGACTGAAAGACTCAAACCACTGGTTTAATCTTCAATAATGTGTTGTATTTTAAAAGCTTGTCTGTTCTGTATTAAGAAACATAGTCATCTGATCAACATTTACTGCTGTTATATATGCCGTACACAATACAATATATATTTCTCTGAAATTCAAGGAACTGGGAGTATAAAGTCACATAAAATGCAAGTTCTCAAGTAACACAACAACATCAAATTCATACTTAATTACTTTTCCACCCCTGATTTATGTTAGTATCAGTATGACCTCAGTTTGAAAATAAATGTGCTCCAGTTACTTAGCTGTTCCTTTTTCTGCAGGGCCTTTGATATTACAAAAAAGTGCCTTCAATAAAAAATGTAAGCCTGCAGCAGCGGCAACAGCAGCAGTTTCCCTTTCCTGTTTTGTATTTTCTACTGACTCACTGACTGAGCAGTTCATTCAGTTTTGTTTGGTGTGTTGGTCTGTGTGTGGGCCTGCATAGTGTATTTTGTGCCATGGGTAGTATGTGCAGCTGTCTCAGGTGTTTGGGCAGATGAGTGAGTGCAGCAAATGAAAGAAAACAGGTTTTTAAAGGAGCAAAGTCTGTGTATAATAGCCCTTTAGATGATCAGTCTATTCTAATTCTGTTAAGGGTTTTTACCACAGCCCAGTGCTGAGCCACACCCTTGTATAACAACATTAGCAGGCAATCTAAAATGGATGGGCAGGATGTGAGGGGATTTAGTAGCTTTTTCAGCTCTGATATAATGATGGATGCCATTAGTGACTAGATTATTCAAATCAAAGAATGGGTTCAAAAGGTTTATGGATATACTTCCCCTCTAAAGTCTGTATGACAAGATTTTATATTTGTGTTGCATACTGACACTCTAAAACTGTTTCTAGATTTTTATTTATTTATTTATTTTTGAAGAAGAAGAAAAAGAATAAGGAACATTATTTTTAACTTTCAAAGTGATTCCAGTTAAGAAACAGTGGAACTTTACACAGAGTTTTGGGTTTTCCCCCTCACTCTGGCATAGGGCCCTTTGCCGATTGGAAAGGCTGACAGGCTGCTGATGAAACATCTGCCAGCGTCCTGAAAAGAGCTGGGATGGAGAAGCAGAGCTGAGACATGACTCACCACTCTCATTCTTCATTGAGGCAAACCAAAAATGACTGTACTGATGAGCCCACGGTCGATGACTTCTGGTAAGGGTTCATTCCTCTCTTCACTCGCAGAGTTCGATTTCTCTTCGCCCGAGGCCTCCTCCTGATGCCTCTAATACTTTTCCTTGTCTGAGTGGATAAAAGAGTGGATGTTGGATTAACCCATTCCCTCTTTGTCTCTTTGTGAGTTGCATCAGACTTTGTATCTTTTTCTCCTTTTCATGGGTTTCTATTGTGAAGACTGCAGCTGCAGTCCAAAGAAACTGCATTCAAAAAGTGTCCTACTCAAACCTATTGTGCACTCGTACCAAAGGGAAGTTGACGCTGTGCTGAAGTTTAACGAATAATCAATAGATCCTTTTATATGATACATATAAGACTGAAAACAACAAATCTCTTAAGTATATGAACCATGCAATCATGCAAGTTGGTGGATCAAATAAAATTTTAAGTGTAAGGAATAAACACTATGCAAGTGTTGTCCTATTTGGGATCAAATAAGTGACACATGAGACAAAAGATAAAACTTCTATGTCTTTTTTTTTGTCTTAGATAGCCATAAATTAAGTGTATCTGATCAAAGGTGTCTTCAGACTGATATATTTGGAGGCTATTTGGTAATTAAAAGTAAGAGAAGAATGAAACTTTGATATGTATGAACATCTTGCACTAGATTCCTGAACAGAAACTCAGTTCCTTTAAACTTAATCCACTAAATTCAGCCAACTGCCATGGGGAACACTTGTGAGTCAACTGATTTGTCCTATTATTTTTATGCATATGTAGCCCTAACACTTAGTATCAGCATTACCTGAAGGACAGGTCCTGTGATGATAAGGGTTCCTGTGAAAACATATATCTGAAAGACTTTTTGTGTGATTTGCACCAACATTTGTCATGACTAAAATCAGTAATTCCCAAACATTTTTCAACTTAAAACTCATCAAATCAGTTTCATGTTTCCTCAGGACATATTTTCACTAAAATACACCATGTGATACCATGTCTTGGGAACCTCTCAAAGATTAAGTCACTTTTTTTCATTAACTTTACTAAATAACCACAGCAATACTATTAAACATTACAGACATTATACAAAATATAATTAAAAAAAAGGTAATTATTGGAAGGTGGTTAAAATAATCAGAATGTACCAAGAATTTCAATGAATTCTTAGTACATTGTAATGGCTGATGTCACATTTCTAATTCTAGTTTATTAGGGATAATAAATTCAAATTTGGAACGTTTTTGAAAAATATATGTTTATGATTGTGAAATTTCCAGAATAAAATATAAATAATAATTATAAATTACATTTTAGAATTTGTTCAACTGTTGATTCACTAATCCTATTAAAACATGTAAATAACTGATGTAAAATGTAGTTTGCCATCTTTTCATGGTCATCAGATATGATTTTTTTTTTTTTTTTTGATGTTCAGAGGCTCTGTAGTGAACATGGAAACACCACCATCTCCTACTACATTGATACACCAGTGAAACCCATGGAGTTTAATCAATGAAAGTGGATGGACACACTTGGTTTATGTTCAGATATTTCACTGAAAAAGTCACTTTTTCTTCAGTTTTCCTTGTTTCTGATATAATAACCTTCAACTTTAATCTGAGCTTTTATGAACATTTAGATGATCAGTCAATTAAATATATGGAAAACCCTGATTTGGGTTAATGATGAGGAAACAATATTTAGCAATAAACCCTTCTTAATTAAAAAAAATGCCATCAGGTGTTGTTTGTTTTGTTTTTTTGTATTAATCTTTGTACATAACAAACAATTTCACATTCCCTATGTCAGTGTGGCATATATTGCCCAACAGAACAACAGCTGACAAATATTAGAATATAATGCAAATCTGGAAAAAGAAGTCTTGGAATAAAAAAAATAATAACAAAAACAATCTTTTTAAAAAAAAGGATAAATATTGTAAACCATTCCACAAGGGAGACATTCAACTATTGATTTGATTTTTGATGTGAAATTTGTTCAACGTTTCGTATAATTTTGTGGCTTTGAAGTCTAAAATACTACCAGAGTGAAACAGAACACTAACACAATACACATCTCCACTCATTATACCAGGTCTTGGTTTGCGTGTGACGTCACGACTGCTTTGCATAACCTCCAGGCTTCTGATTGGACAAACGGCGGGATTTAACCTGCGTCTCCTTTAAGACCGCCACCGCCACGCTTCCCCTTAATACACAGCCGGGCTCCGCGGTCACTCCCCCCTCCCGGGTCCATCCTTCAAGAAGGGGAGCAGCCTGTCGCAGCTCAAACGTGGAGGGAAGGACACGGAGCGGGACCACAGACGCTGCCTCCGCTGCTCCATTGTTAGAACAGTGTGTTTTTACAGTTCCTTCGATATATTTTTGTGCGTTTTGGTTCTGTGTCGGAGGGACTAGTTTGTGTCTCCCGGAGTCGGCGGTTGGAAGGTACGAACAATTTAATAACGTTAGCATCGCGAGCGGGATTATTTAATTTGACACGTTTTAGGTATGTTTTGTTTTATCCTGTTATTCAGCCCGAAATTTAACCCACCTTGAAAATTTCAGTCAGTTTGAATCAGCAGAGGTCCTTTCTGGGTCTTACAACGTACCATCATATTTAGTTTTGACGCCCTGTTTGCATGTGTAGTGTCCAGTCAGGGCTCACTGTGATGGATGTGTAACGTTAGCACGGCACGGACCGTTTGGGCGGCGGTCACAATACCAGCTCTGCTCATAAATGGCATATCTCTGGCTGCTCGAGCCTCAGCCAGTGTCGTCTTAGTTTTTATCATATTTAATGTATAAGCTGACGTTGCCTTCATGCGTTACTGCTTTTGTTTTGAGGCTGAACTGGGCCCTTTGATACATTAGGGTGAATTCGGCCTGTTTGCTCCCCATAAAAAATATTAGTCATATTATCGTTTCACATGTATAAACTATAAATATACTAGTTTGGTTAATGAGGCCCAAGGAAACAAGATAATAATCACTTTAATCATGTTGGAATTGTATATTTTTGGGTATTATAAGCGATACATATGTGGAGTACTCTATAAATCTAAGCATTTTTGCACTAAAAGTAGTCCATTTTTTCCTCTTGGGTTTCTGAGGTATTCATACAATATTTATACTGAAATGAGGAATAGTGCTAGGATTGCTTGCACCTTGTTTGTGTGCTGTTGCAAGCATTTCCCAGTGCTGGAACACTTGCTCAGTTGCCTTTTATCAAGATTACCATCATCATCCCTGTCTTCATATTTGCATCCCTGCACGTGTAGTGACCTCATCCTACAGCTGTCAGCATCGTCTGCAGATATTTGGGATAGAAGGATGCTGTTTATCATCCAGGTTTTGGCTCCAAGTCTGCATTACGTAATGAATGCAGTTTGGGCTGGGTGTGGTGGGCAGGATGTGGGTGTGGGAGCAGTGACTCTCCCTGGCGTCAAAAAAGTATTTGACATCCATATATTCAAGAGTAGAGTGTCAGCCCATCTGAAACCCTTGTGCTACAGCTGTTTAGAGGTGTGAGCTGTCACTGAGGAGTATGTAGACACCTGGGTGTGAAAACATGTGCAAATGAAAAACAATCATGGCCGCTCCCTGTCTGTCATGTTTCCTGACTTCGTTGCTACACTCCAATAACCCATTGACACTTGCCATGACACATTTTAGGGCTTAAAGTGTGTGGCATATCACCAGGGCCTGCTTAAAGAATCTCCCTGAGGAGCAGAAAGCTAATGTATATTGTCATCACAAATTTCTGTCATGTTAAGGAATGATGAAAATCAGGAAAGGTAAACGTATTGTCATAATTCCAGTCATATTTAATTTAATTTAATTTAATTGTGGTCTCTTTCTGGTTGGAACATCTTGTGCTTTGACTGGACATATTTGATAAAGGTCTTCACTAATCCTTCCATTGAATACGGAAGCAGTCTGTGTTTTTATAATTCACACAGCCACATCCCCTGCCCATGCTTCCCTTTCCATTTCCTAAAGGCTAAGCAAACCAGAGGAGACGCTTAAAATAGTTTTCAACTCGCTGCATCCGATAACCTTGAGAAAGCTCAAGAGATTAGATTAGGCATTTAAAAAAAGGAAATTTGCAAGCATAATGCAAAAAATGTGACGCAGTGTTATATTTATAACATGCGTAGTATGAGAAATTAAAATGTCTTCAACAATAGGATACAAGTTGCAATGATCTGGTTTTTCAACTAACGTTCAAAATGTTTTTGTTTTTTTTTATTTCCTTTTCTGTCAGTTCACTGCTTTCTTCAAGCTTAAGTTGTATTCCTTCATTCTGTCTCGGAAGGTATGTCTACACTGAACTTGCATGTCCTCTCTTTATAGCCGAGGAAAACCTGCAGACTTCTGTACCCAGCAGGCTGTCTGCAGTTGTTGTTGTTTGTCAGATGTGACTGTTCCACAGACACGCAATGCAGGTGGTTAGTGTTAAGGCAGTTATGCATAACAGCCTGTTTAAAATAAATGCCACACATTGCATTCAGCACTTGCAGAGCTTGATACTCAGTGAAAGCTGTAAATTGTCTTGACTCAAATGTCTTTACTGTCAAAGCTTTAACTGGTGCTTGATAATTTAAATTTAGGGTTCATCAGTTTGTCTGCATGCAACCAAGTTGGTTTTATCATCTTAACCCAAAACTTTCTTTCATCTCCAGTCTCTGCTTACAGATTGTAAGTAACAGGTGTTCGAGGTTATGATTTTTAGGGGGTTGACAAATATGCTTCACCATGGTCCCGTTGTTAAAATATCGTACACTTTTTTTTTTTATATACACTTTAGCTTTTTAAAAGCCACTGCAGGAGGACTATAAAAATGTGCATCTCTCAATCACAGGGACACTAGCATATTTGAGCTTTTTCTAAGAACTCTCTCAAACCAGAGCAGCTGAATGGAAAGCCTAACCCCTGTACAGCGTAGAGCATTTGCATCTGCTTGGAAGTCAGCTGCTTGCAACCAGTGTCAGTCTCAGTCTCACACCCATGGAAATTCAATCCAGCTACTGCCGGCTCTACTACATCTGAGTTGGATGACCGTGAGGGTTAAACCAAATTTCCCTACTTACCCTTCAGGTTTCTTGTTTGTCTGCTTTTGTTGTTGTTCTTGGCATTTCTGCTATGCTGTGATGGTGTGGTGCTGTAACTCATCACTGTGGTTTGGAGGCTGGCACTACCCTAGTTATTAGGATAAAGTGGCAGATGCTAGCTCTGCATTTTTAGGTACTCTGTCTGAGTCTGTAAAGCTGGGCCCAGTGCACTGTAATTATTGAGTATGAGAGTAATTCAGCAGTTTTAGAGTCTGTTGGCTTGCATTGGTAGCCTTGAATGCCACCCAAAGCCATATTTTTCTTGTCTTTCCCAGTGTAGATGTTTTTCAATCAATTATTTATGGAGTCCTTTTGCATTAGTATTTGCATCATTGTTTGATATTGCAGTTGGCTATTGTACAGAGCTTACATGTTAAAAAAAAAAAATATTTAAGATAATGGGAAAATCTGTTTATTTGTATACTTTAATCATTGTACAAGGGTGTTTGAAGTAAAGTGTGTGTGTGTGTGTGTGTGTGTGTGTGTGTGTGTTCGTTAGGCACAGTAGGTCGATGCGCTTATCATTCTTTGCACTGTCTCATAATATCCGCCTATGTGAGCCCTGTAAATTCAGTAAGTGTGTCTTTGATAAATTTCAGGGCTGTGGCTACGTTTTTGGATGGATGTCGGCGAGCCAGGCAGGCGAGTTGTGGGATCAGTGTCCATCTGGCCTCATCTCACCCTGCCTCGTCAGGGGCAGGGTAACTGATCTGGCCCTCGAGCGCTCCAGTATTATATTGACTATCTGCCTGCCTGTATGTAGCCATTTGTTTGGTGGCATAGGACAGTAGCCACTCACTTTAATTCAGCAAACTGATGTTGGGTTGCACAATATCACAAAAATTGTTATTGCGATAACGGAGTGTGCAATATTCATATCGCAAAGATGTGAAATTTATTTTATTTTTTTATTAACTTTCACTTTTCCCACACTATGGGGTTCCAGAGTGGTTTTCTCTATCACTCTAACTTTTTTTTTTTTTTTTTAAAGCACAATGACTGAAATAATGCTACTGCTGCTGGTTGAATGCAAGTTTGCATATTATTAATGTTGAAAAGATGTGAATATTTTCAGAGCACAACTATGGCCAAGGCCTGAACACTTCTATTTACAAATTTTATTTTTATCTGCAGTATTTGCCAAACCTGGCAGACAATGGAATATTGTTTTATTGAAGCTCTTGCATGATGGTACTCTGGCACTTTTGTTATTATGAAATGCATCCATGTCATTATTATTATTATTATTATTATTATTATTATTATTATTATTATTATTATTATTATTATTATTATTGTTCTATGTGAATAAAATGACTAAATATGACTGTTTGTGTCTGAAGGTCTGTGGTAGCAGCATCAGCAGGTTTTTGGACAGAATTGTGGAACTGATTGTAGTAGTTCAGTATTTTGTCTTAAATTCTAAATAACTGAGTCAGCATACAAACAATAGGCTCATTTTAACGTTAAGGAACACTTCTCTTAGGTGAAACTGGTGTTTCTATAGGTGAATGAGAAATATTGCAACATTATCGCAGTGTTCTACATCCATATCACAAGTTTTGCCAATATTGTGCAGCCCTAGTTGGTACCGAGAATCAACCATTCTTTATTAATTCTGTCTCATGATTGCGCAATCCCATACATTAGGGCTTAATGTAAGCAAGAGGTTGCGTCACACACTGCTGTGTTTTTAAAAAAAAAAAAAAGATGCATATTCTGAATATGCTGGGCACAACATCAGAAAGTGCTCCTAAAACACTAGCATGTCCTGCAGTCATTGGTGTGTGCATAAATGTAGTCTCTGTGCTTTAGAAAGTGGTATTTATGGTTTGGGACTGAGTGCATCTTGTATGATGTCACTAGGTAAATTAAATGTTGACTAGCTGTTGTTGGTAGCAGGCAGTCTTAGTAACCTGCACTCTATCTGATGTCCTTATGGCTTTTTAGGTGAAGTTACCAGCTGCTCCTCCATCCTCTTGCGCCAGTTAATCCACTCAATACCCACCCCCACTCCCCTAGGCACAATGCCTAACAGGAGTGGGGGTGGAGGGGGTGACATGGCGTGCTGGGCAAACAATGGATCTCCCCACTCACCCACCCTCTAATAGGACACTCGTTTTTTTACCCCCCCTTATGCTTTACTTATTTATGTAGTTGGCTACTTCAGATGGTGGTTTTTTTTTTTTTTAAACTACTTCTGAGTTGCACTAATATTCCTTCCCTATGTCTTACCCCACTACTGAGACCACAATCCTCTGACAGCATGTACATCTGACAGTATGTCCTGGTGGGTGCTTGGAGAGATCTCTGCCAACTTTATAACAGATTGCAACCCATTTCCCTGTTGCTTTTCAGACCACCATGCTGCCAGTAGCTGCGAGTCCATCCCATTTTTACTGCCACTCCCTTCAAGGCTAACTGGCTCCAACCACTTTACTTGTTGCTACATTTAACCACCTGCTCCTAATGACCTCACTGAGTAGCTTACATCACTTAGCACATGTTAGTGTTCTGTATAGAATTGATTAGAGTAAGCTGAATGCTTAGACTCCAGCCCATCCCCCATTTTATGAAAGTTAAAAGCGTCATCCCACAGCATATCTTTCCTTTTGTTTACATGATTCGTGTGAGGAATAGCTCATTGTAGCTCGATGGTGCTGGGTAGTCACCATGTATGGGGAGGAATCCCACTATTGTTTCAGAATGCATGTATAAATGATGATCTCTGTAGTGAATACATTTCATAGACTGCCAATCATCTTATTGAGACGACGCATCCATCAGTGTAAAAAAAACAGTCTCTGGATTAAAATTATGGTGATGCAGGGCTTGTCAGCACTTGTGTGTAGTCTTGTCATTCGGACAGATGGCAAAAAGCCAGCTGAGATGACGGATCATTGACCGTTACTGTGGTCTTTTGTCTACAGATAATGAGGTGTTCAGTGTCATTCATCTTCAAGGTCCATTAACCAGCTTCATGGTGGACATGTTGTGGGGCAAATGTCAAACAATACTGAAAAGACTGAGACCTTTGTGGTAAGGTTGCACTGATCTGATATTAAGATTAGATACTGGTCCCAGTATTAACATTTTAGCTCTATTGGGGATTAGTAAAAGCAACCGATCTGTAAGACAGTTTCTTCCTCTTTAAATCTGCGCATCCCTACTTTTGAGTGATCATTGTGGAGAGGAAATGGTCTTTTGACTTGTCCAAAATTTAAAGCTTGGCTTTGCTCTCTCTATCATTAGTACTGTGGCAGTGTATTTTTGTGGTTACATGTCCATATATGGTTGTTTTAGTGAAACATATTTATGAAAAGGTGACACAAACAACAACTTTGTTGTCAAACACTGAGATACTGACAAAGAATGCTGGTATCCCCTTATGGTGTCCTCCCTAATGGATGTTAGCTGTTTTGCTCTTGGTGTGCATTTTCTAGTTGGCCACCTTGCCAAAGAATGTGTCCAGTGACGAGTAGGTTTTGAACTGTAAACGGTCATGTCCAGGGTCTTTGCTTCAGTACATTCTACAACATGGAAAGGGCAGAGCCATGTCTGCCACAGAGTCGCAGTCTGTGATGTAAGATGCAACAGGGATGATGGAGAAGCTTCAAAGATCCAAAGCATTTACATTTAACTGTACTCCTCATAGCCAGTGGTACACTTCGTAGAGTCAATCTGGTTGATTGTCAACTATGCTGCACTATCCTTAACTCACAAGATTTATATTGGTTGTTTTTAAAGTTGAGCAAACTGTCACTAGGGATGCAATGGTACTCGGGGAAAATGGTGTACTGGTTTGTCTACCCTGCACGGGGCAGTCCACCCTTTATGGACTACAGGTTTTTGCAATTGGTTTTTCTCTCTGGACATGCGTGTGAGTGTGCAGTGAAGCCCCACCCTTCACTGAGAGAGCGAACCTAGACAAGTATTTCTGCCTGCAAACCTGCACCTGCCAGTAGCCGCATGCATTAGACCTGCAACCTGACCCATAATTAAACCTATTGTCTACACAGTAACTCACTTCTTAGGGTTTTATTGATGACTAAAATGCATGCCATCAAGAAATCTTTAGTACGTGTTGCTCAATGCCATCTGTGGCCAGATGTAAAGAGGTGAAGCTCACTTCACAATAAAACAAAGCGGCTATACATTAACCACTGTCAAATTAGATGATCAGCATCATTAAATGTCCTTCAAATTATTTTCATTCATGAAACTTCTTTTACTTTGTCACTTCCTTGCCAGCTACCAACCCGCATTTCATTTAATTCTACCCGTGCCCATCCCCACAAATTCTTCTTTTTCCCAAACCAGTGCAGGACTCTGACATGCATACAATACCGTGTCATGCTATTACAAGGAAATGCGTATAGCAGATAAAAGTGGTGGTTTTTTTTTTATACCGCCATTTTCTTTTACGTCTTTATGCAGAATAGGAATTATTTAAAAAAAAAAAAAAGGCGAGAAAGCTCCCTTTGGACCCCATGTGTGCACATGCTTGTTTTATACAACTCTATATAAAAGTAGTCAAGGAATAAGAAATGGTTATATTGTTCAGTACAGTGATTTGTTCCTGCTGTGAAATTCAAGATTTGCTGACGAGCACAATAAAATTATTTTGGAAGGGGGAATGTTTTTTATTTACTTATTTTTTTTAAATGCACAAAACGTCTGCTGAAACCGTGGCCCAAGGACTGGACATGGACCGACCCATGGGCTACCTGTACCGTTGAACCCCTGTCACCATCATTAGGTTCATGTTATATCACTGTTGCTGTACCTGGGAGAGGATAAACTTATTTGACTCTGCCCTATAATGTGGAATGGAACTCAAGTTTATTTTTGCAGCTTCCAGTCTTTCTTTTGTCAGCCTGGCTACTGTGCTAAACAATAAATATTTTTACATTATTGCACGATTTGAACATGTTGCAAAAGACTGAAATGGGATTAACACAATTATATAAGGCTTTGTACTTGAACACTGTATGAATGTTTTACATATGAGGTGGATTCATGCATTAACAATATTTGGCCAATTGGATTATTTCCTAGTTACCCTTTATTGTAATTGATGTTAGTTTTAACAGCTCAGGAGAGTTTGCTTGTATCGTTGCAATGCTGACGTTATTGCATATTGTAGATTTGTATGGGAAAAAGTGATGATGCTGTTGCTTTTTCAGTCATTAAAGGTACATGAAACACCATTGGAAGATCTTTGTGCCGATTCTTGTCTGTGCATGGCAAGTTTTTCTTGTGTGTTTTGTTTGGGTTTTTTTTTTTTTTTTTTTGTATTTCCACTAAAATTCTCATTTCTTGAATGGTGCATTTTTTATTAATCTTGTGGGTTGTGTGTGTGGGTTTTTTTTTTTTTTTTTTTTCGTTTTTTTTTACCTTTTCTGTCCAATACTTTGACACAAAATTTACTGTTTGTATGCTAGAATGAGATGATTTTACACACACTTGATGTGTGGAGCTGAAGATTACGTGTCGTCACTAATATGCACTTTGTCTCTGCTCTGAGCATGCTGTGAGACGTCTGTTCCAGGAGTAGATTGAATTTCACTTTTCTCTCACTCTGTATTTGTGATACAGCAAAAACAAAACCACTGCCTGCCTTGTATGGTCAGAAGGAGAAGCAGGCCTATACACATGTCTCCAATTTCCCTAGTGACGACTGACCTTCCCACATTTGTTGTGAATTTGTTTTAGTTTTCTTGTCGCATAACAAGGACAGTTTTTTTTTCCCCATATCTGTGCTGTTACACTCATGCTTAACTTAAGCATGAGATTTGGAAACTCCCTTTTCCTAAATGTGATTCAACATCCATTTCCTTGCATGAACAAACCTCCCTCCTCTTGAACTTTTCTTATCACAGTGGGATACATATAATGCACTTGCATCCACATGTCTGTACATCAGTGACATATCTACGCATTTAATCCATATCTTTGATGCATGGTCAGGGAACCCATTTAATCATCCTACTCCACTTTCAGGCCATGTGATGTGGGTTAGGTTCATCAGGTCACCTTGCTTGGATTTCTTAAGTGATGAAAGATGTAGCTCTCTGATGAATACGGTCTTGACTCAAATGTCTAGAATTGTAAGAATGCAGGAAATGGTTGTCCAGTTAAATTTTGCACAAATTACATTTACAAATCATGCACACTTTCATCTTACACATTTATTTGGACATTTATGCTTTTATACATGGTGCACACATGTGCTGGCCTTCTTCTGACCCTCTCACTCCCTACTCAGGCACACATGCACATAAACGCATAAAAACAGACACTGCCAGCTGTCTGTGTGTAGCTCTGAGGAGTCTTTAGGAAGTTGACATAGCTGGAATGTGGATGGGTCAGATGTTCTCTTGATCACATAACACTGAGAGAAGTGGCAGTTTCTAACAAGGAGCTGAAAAACATTGTGCTTTAATCTGAGAAAAATCATACTTGAATTCTAAAGTAGTGTTCATTGTTTCCCCAACAGCTTGTGTGTACATTTTAGCAGCAGGATAAACGCACAGTTTGTTATACTGCTAATGTGTATTGTCTTTTTCTCCCATAAATGGCAGCTGTGAACAGCACTCATGGACAAATCTACAGATGACATTAAGCCCCAGCATCAGTGTCAACAGCCCCCCTCCGCCACCACCTCCAGCAGTCTGCACAATGCATTCCAAACCCCTGCTATGCTCTCAACACAACTAAATCCCTCTCTGCTTGTATTAGACACAGTATTAAAAGTGACCCATTTTGTCAGGCACCACTTCTGATGTCTGCAAGTGTAGAAGGAGAGACTGAGACAGTGAGGCCTGGACAGACGTAATGAAACTGCCTCGAGACCGAGGCCGGGGTTAAGATTTAAAGACGCACAAGGCCATATTTCTCTGAAATGAAGTGGAATGTAAATGCAACTGAGGGCACAGAGTTCTTTCTTTGTCTAGACGGTCTAACAATCTCACAAAGTAACAGGTGCACTTATAAATGCACTCCCTCTTCTCATGCTTTCAACAAACCATAAACCATACTTCTGTCTTTTGTCTCCAGCTTGCTTCTACTTTACAATGTGGTGCCAGTGTTATTGGCATTAGTGATATTGCGCTAATTGTAATTAACCGTGTGACAACTAGCTATGAATATCCTATTGAATCTGAGACTGGGCAAACGGACATTGGACATGTTTTTGTTTCATCAAAATGCATGTAGTTTCCATTATTGTTCCTAATCTATTTTGTCTTCAAATAGTAACTGAAGATATTGGACTTAACTGCAGTTATTTACTCTGAAGGCAAAAAACAACTGATAGTGAGACAAAATATTAATCATGATTAATGGGACAGTTGAGGTCTCGGCTGGATATTGCTAGCAATTTCTGCACAGTGCTGCTACATTAACATTTATTTATTTTTAACTATGCAGTCTGGTTCCATGACTCGTGGTTACACCTAAATGTCAATCGCAGGAACAGTCCCAGAATTTTGTAGTATTGATATCAAGTTTGACATTTACTAATAACAAACCAGCAGTGACGTGTTCGAGGAGTTTTAGCTGGTGTTTGGTGACACAAACTGTATCAATCTGTGCAGGATGGGATTTTATGATCCATTTATTTCCTCTGTGTTGCATCATATCACATTAGCTGGTCTTTACTTGACTAGAGGGGGGGGTCATCACTTATCACATGAGGAATTTGATCCATGCTGCTAGCTGTTAAGCCTCTAGCATTAGTTGCTGGATTGGCAAAAGTATGCTATGCATGTCTCTGTTCCAGTCAAACACTTGGCATTCCTGTTCTCACTATTGGAGGTGTGTGTGTGTGTGTGTGTGTGTGTGTGTGTGTGTTTTATATCCATTTGCTACATCATTATCATTACAGCTGCAAATCTGAAGTTTGTGTTTTTGATCTAAAACAACCTATAGCCATACAGCTGTACTGGCAGTTCACAAAGTGGATTCAATCCGCAGTTGCAGTTTTTTACCACAACAAATTAGATATGACTTCTGCAAATTGTGCTGCCTGATGTACTGTGCATGGTGGTGTAGAAAAACTTTTAATTTATGCTTATTTTGTTAAACTTTGTCATCTCCATTCCTTGTTTACCATTGAACAATTATAAATTTGCTACTGGGTTTAAAACCTTCAATTCCATATTTGTAGCATGATGCTAGTGGATTTGATTTTTGGCAGCTCTGTCCCAAATGGCTCTAAACATTAGCTAAATTGGATATTTTCAAAGAATTTTTTTTTTTTCCTCCTCCTTTTGGAGCTTTTACCATTGGGGTCAGTTGACTTGGCTTGTTAGAAAAGTTTATTTGGAGTTTGTATAGATGGATGGATTTTTTTTTTTTTTCCCCCCATCGTTGTCATACATTAGTGTTTACCATTCTGGATGACTTGGTTAACCATGCCTTTCGTTGTGGTTATTCTCATCCACCTTGTTAAATTACCTTTTGGGTTTGCCTCATTTCCGCTTTTATGTTTTGTTCTCGGTCTAAAGTTTTGTGTTGTGTGTGTGTGTGTGTGTGTGTGTGTGTGTGTGTGTGTGTGTTTTTTTTTTTTTTTTTTTTTTTTTTTTTTTTTTT
>JAQQZY010000001.1:13632950-13652680 GCA_030068375.1 Ostorhinchus rueppellii
TAAATTTTTGTTTTTTTGTGTTTTGTTTTTTTTTTTTTTTTTTTTTTTTTTTGTCCTATTTATCTCATCCAAGTAGGTCTTTGCTGTGTTTTTATCAATATCCTTTTATTTCCTCTTCATTCATCTCTTGCACAGCCTGTTTCCTGGGCCATCCAGAGGCTCCAATGGCTGGACCATCTGTGTAGCAATTTACTGGAAGCAGATCTCATAGCAGAGGGAGGAGGGGTGGGTGTGAACAAGGAGTAGAGGGGAACAAGTGGCTATAGAAGAAAAATGAGGGGGAAGGGTAAAGCTTCTGTGGTCAGAAGGGGGTGGAGGAAGGAGGGAAACTTCCTTGTAACTGGTCAGAGAAGAAATCTTTCCATTAACTGCAAAAAGATTTTAAATGAGGTTAATGAGTTTAAGAATCACACACATCACCCCCCTGCCCCCCGTCATCTTCCTGCTTTTCAACTCATTACCACAGTGGTCTGCATTAGATTTGCCACTAGTACTGTCAACTAAGGAACCTTGCAGCACAATGATATCATTTAAGCAACTCTGACTGTTGGGGAAACTTTACAAGCAACATCTGCATCATCACATCAGGCATGAAAACAGTGACTACACAAATGGGCCACTTGGTGGTGGTTGTCATACTCCTTCTCCCTCTCCCCATCCTGTGTGGGCTGTTTGTCATGTCAAAGGATTGGGAAACCTCACTTTTTCAGTCCAAACCACAGCTTTCTTCACATTTTTTGACTGACTGGAAATCATTTGAAGTAATCAGTTTTGATACTCTTGGCCAGTAAAATGTTTAAAAACAACTGTTGGTTCCTTTGTTTTGGTATTATATTACCACTAACATTTTTTTTTGTTTTTTTTTTTTTGTGTTAATATATGAGCTTTGTGGTAGATTGAGGAGCCATTCATTGTGAGAATTACTAATTTAAAGAGAATTTCATTAGTGTATTTCCTTCTTTAATATCCTCTTTCTACTTGTGTTTTTTGTTTTGTTTTTTAAACCAGGACATTCAATTGAACTGGACCAAGACACAAGTGCAACGTCTGGATTTAGCTGGCAAAAGTAGAAACGTCATCATTTGTACTGTCGGAGGGAATGAAACCGGATGGGGTTAACATGGAAACCACAGAGTCTACTGAAGCTGCAGCAGTAGCTGAGCCCTCCTCCTCTCTAGCCAACATAACTGAGCAAGCTCCATCGCAGCCAGAGGAAGCTACAAATGATCCACCACCCCAGCCAGAGGAAGCTACAAATGATCCACCACCCCGGACTGTGGCTAAAGTCAGTGGAAAGCCAGTGGCAGCAAACCCTAAAGTCAACCCTAAAACAAAACACCCCACATCCAAAACTGAAGGGGCATCAGCATCCACCTCGCGACCTGGTACAGCCTCACATCGCACAGTGAATGATATCAAATCTGTTAATGCATCTGCAAAGACTGCTGCAGTCAAGAAAACGGCAGCATCAGCCTCAACATCAGGAGCTATACCTAAAAGACCACTGGGCACGGCAGCAGTGCCCTCTGCAGCCAGGAACCAAACTAAGGTGCCCAACAAGAAGCCTGTTGGACCTGCCAGGACTACCTCTGCTGCTACTACCACAGCAACAAATGGTACCAGATCAACAACAGTGAACGGTGCAGCTACGAAGACTGTTAATGCAGTGAGGCCCAAACCCACAGGTGAGTCAGAATGATGTAAAAGTAAACTGGGTAAATAGGGTTGGGTATTTTTATTTATTTATTTTTTTAATATACTGTTTGCTGGTAGAAATGCATTTACTGACCATCTTGACTATATGGTTTTTACTGTGATCTCAAAGAATTTCTTTATCTTGTGAATTTGTTTGAAAGCAATACAACTTGACAATATTGGTCTTATTCATATTGAAGCTAGACTTGTATTGTCACATTTGTGATGCAAATATTGTTTTTGCTCCCTTTGCTGCTTCAGGTTTTTTGTGTTGTTTTTTTTTTTTCCCCACGCATTTCACTGAAACGAGTTTCAAAGACTTTTATTGGCAAATCGGATTTGGCCAAAATCCTTACAAATTATATTTATTTTTAAATATAACGTATATAATGTTAGGGGGAAGCTGTGAACTAGATCACACCTAGGACTGCCAAAGCCACCAAAAATTAATGCTACGTGTGCACAGGCTGTTTACAAACATCTGTATTATGAGAGCCTTAAATTTTTAATTTCAAAACATGGTCAGAATTATACTTGTCTTGTTAATCTTCATTTTCTGTATTGTCTGTTTAATTAGAACTCAGTTCTCATTCTTTAACGTGTGTGTCAGTTTAGTCTGAACACATCAACAAATGCCAAACTTGGTTAACATAAGGATAGAACATGATAAATGTATACTTTTTTTAAAAGCCTCGTGATCAGACTCTCCAGTGTAGTAGACTGGTTCTGATTCAGTCTTTAACTTTAGAGCTGTCAAAAGAACAGTAATTGTATACATGCATACACGCATACATTGTCACTTTCTTTGACTCTGAAAGTTATCAGTTCTCATTCTCAACCTTCCATTCCTCTGTCGATCTATACTTAAAACATGTTTTATTCTGTTTCGGATTTCTTTTTGCAGCTACAACCACCAGGCCAGCAGTATCCACTGGCCCAAAATCAGGCACTTCCACAGCAGCGAAAGCTGATGGTGCAGCTGTTTTAAAGACCACCAGGTATGAACTTCTCGTGTGGAGAATTGATTGAACAAAGTAGTTTACTAGATCACTGACACAGAACATGAAGTTACCTTGTTGAAGAGCTAGATATTTCACTGTATCTGTTGGAATTAAACTTTACTTACTTACTTGCATATTTGCTTTTGTTTTTGTCGTTCAGTCTACCAGACATATCTTCTCCCTCCATGAGCTTTTGAGTGAACTGTGTAATCCCCCTTACAAACTGGCTGAGTGGGTGACATTGTTTATCTTGGTGCTCTGAAAGGGAGCAGTGAAGAACGATGTCCATTGTGGCGTTGGAACCGTTTATTGAGTCAGATTTCACTTCACCAGTGAGTCATGTTAGCAAAAATAACCTGAGACAGAAGGCTTTAACAGAACCAGTGACGCTAAAGAATAACGCTCTGTCCCAAACAGACCCCCTGGCAGAAAGCTGCCCCCTCCCTTGAGCAGAGAACCATTGACCTATCATAATCACTAATGCACGAAGTTGGTGACTTTGGGTAGAAGCTGCTCCATGTGGCCCAAAGTAGCTCCAATTACACTTTGTGCTAAATAAAAGTTCAGAGTTGACTAATAACGTTTGAAAATGAAAGTAAATGGTAAAGTGAAGAAGTGACACTTTTTAATGTTGACATTAAGGCTGCACAACTAAGATTTTTAAAAAAAATCTGATTGTATAATTAGGATGTTGTTCAAAAAGAAAAGCTTATCATCAAATCATATTTCATCTCTTGTGTCTCCAGGCCATATGCCTCCAGGCTACTGTAGGCTCCTCCTCCTACCTGTTGGAGTAGTCTCCACAGTCTTTGGTCTCCACACTAGTAAACAAATGGCATTTGCTCAGGAGAGTGAGAAGCTCGGGGCTAAAAATAACAAGAGGAAGTCTGTTGTGTGGATTTGGTACGGCTTCTAAGTTTCTGATGACCAAACCCTGGTTGTGCTGCTGTCTTTGACAGATACTGCCTTCAGGCAACTTATTTCAGCACCTCAAACTTTGTCACATGCCAGAGTTGGAGCAGTGTGTTGCATTGTGGGCTGCACACGAAAATGACATGCCGACTTTATTGTCTTGTCTTGCCCAAAAAAATCAATAACGGAGTTTTTTGAGGGGGGAAAAACTGGGATTTTATATTTGGCCAAAATCATGCAGCCCTAGTTGACTTATCTGATGTAATTCCTGAGCGGAAGCTATGAGAGTAACTTAAAAAAAAAAAAGAATGTTTCTGAAATTCTCATAAATGATTAATTATACCTTCTAATCTCGTTTAATGTACTTATCCAGTATTGTGAATAAAGTTAATCTGTCAAAGTAAAGGTTCTGCCATTCCATAATACACAAAGATGTAATGTTCTGTGCTGAGGTTTAATTGGATTCCAACTTGTCCTCCCGCTAATGTTCCTTATTATTAAATTAAGGACTTTTTTTTACCCTGTGCTGCATATCTGTTTTCTGATACAGCATAAGAGTCTATTTTAAGATGGCAAATATTGACTTTGGAGATCAGTTTCTCACTTGTTTGCAAATGAGTGTATTCAACTCATCCTTTGTGTGTTTGTAGTCAGAAGGGACCATGACTACTTCAGTGTCATATTCAACTGTGGGATAAAACTTTGGTGGGTCAGGTTAGGTGACATTCTGGATGCTCAGTGTGGTTTGTATCAAGATGAGGGAATCTTGTGAATTAATCAGATGAGGCATTTTGAGTGTAGGAGTCTGATTACATGGCACATCCTTGTGTTACTGTTTGGTCAAGATGTGTTATCAGGGACTTGTCTCCCAGCTTAGCACAACGACGGACAACCAAAGCAGCAGGTGACTGTGTTGCATGATGCATTTTGTGTGAAGACGAAAGTTTGGCTGGTAGATTCAGAGACTCAACAGACTGATCAGAGTAGTGACTTGTGTTTATGATATAAAGCATAGCAACGCTAAGCTCTTAAGGCAAACTATACTACCCAGTGACATTAACTGGTGTACATTTGATACATAGACTTTTCTTTGTACATTTATGAATGGGAAACTGTAAGGGCAAGATTCTGAAGCTAAAGTACAAACTGGAACACACATTTCATCCTTTCCAGTTTGAACCTTTTTTATTTTTTTATGGTAACTAATAT
The DNA here is from genome assembly GCA_030068375.1 of Ostorhinchus rueppellii. Taxonomy (NCBI): domain Eukaryota; kingdom Metazoa; phylum Chordata; class Actinopteri; order Kurtiformes; family Apogonidae; genus Ostorhinchus; species Ostorhinchus rueppellii. Next base: position 13,637,768 of record JAQQZY010000001.1, read on the forward strand.
AAAGCTTCATGTAATACAGAGATGGACACTAGATGGATGTACAAGCTTTCTCCAAGTGTAACCTTAACACACATCATAGTGTAATAAAATACGCTCCCTGTGACCAATGGAAAGACCAGTATCTCTCATTAAGTATTAATGCTAATTGGCCTACAGGGAGGAGTGAAAACATATTGGGTTTTGAAAAGATTATCTGACTTTAGCATTCATCTTGGTTACTAAAGGCAAGCGTTTGACAGACTGTATACCCAGTAATGAGGCGGTGCTTTTTTAGCAGTGGTATTGACATGTGAGGGTTCCTTAGTAACAGGACATCCTAGGAAACTGAACAAATTGTGCATGTGTAAATACACAATTTGAAAGACAGGATAATGTTTTTGTCCCAGACAGTTGGCGATTGAGGGCTCTCAATAACTAGAGTAGGAGCCAAGGTTGTAAAATGTGGCATCTGCTTTGCTCTGCTTCCATTCAGTGATGGGCTATGGTGTCCTTGTACTGACTGAGAGACAGGTTGGGGTAGACGGTGACTGATTGCTCAGTCTTCACTCCCCCCACTTCTCCTTTTTTCCCTGCCGTCTGTGTGGGTACAGTGTTTGGCTTGGGCCCAGAATGTCCTCAAGTCCTTCTCAGGCCTTACTTCATTCAGTGCTGTGTTCTCAGTAGTTTTGCAGCATACACGGTGTATGTTTCAGAGATTATTTGTAACATGAAGCAGAAATTGATTTTGCCCTCATGTTGCCGAACAGTTGTGAAATTAATGTTCCAAGTGTCAGTATTTAGACTGAACGTGTGTGTGATAGTACATTGTTGTTGTCTTGGATGGGGGGGAAAAGGATATTTTCCTATTATTCAGAATCTAAATGGGCTGTGATGGAAATTTATCAAACTGGTAATTTAAGACATTGCACTGAAAGATATTGGAGGAATGTCTTGCTTCTGTGCTCCATGTAGTCATGATTTCATTGTCTGTTTCTCTTTTCTAATCTATTTGCTATAAAGTTGAGATTTCAGCCCAACTGTCTTGGCAGGGATTACTGTCCCAATAGACAAGGCCAATGACATCAGTCACTATGACAGTGTGTGCCTGGGGCCTCATAAGAGAGCCACCGCTGTTTGCTATGCTATTGCTCTGTACTCTCCACTGAGCTGAATCCGGCCTTCACCCTTTATTGTCAAGGAGATAACTGTAGACCCTCAAGTTTTGGGAATGTTTAGCTTGCAGTAAGGAGTAAAGCAGCTGGTTTTGGACAGCCTACAAGCCAAACAAGGTATTGTTAGGGTTCTCAGTTTCCATTTGTTATCTCTGAAGGAGTCCTTGAAGAGATGAGAGGAAAATACTTGCGCTGCATTTAAGATGACGGCAACAACGATAAAATGTACCTCTTAGGCAAAGCCTTCTCTTTTCTTTTCAGATTAAAGCAGAATGTATTAATCTACTGAACAAGATGTGCCAAGGGAGTGTAGATCCCAGCTGTGTTTCAGAATAAACAAGAGGAAAGGGGAGTCGGATGACTGGCTGGAGTGGATATGGCTTAAACAGAAAAAGCCCCCGGGCTTTTTTTTTTTTTTTTTTTTTTTTCATTTTTTCTTTTCTTTCCCAGCCAGATGTTGCGTCTTCTCTGTAGGTTAATGCCACCGGCGTATTGCTTGGACCTGCTGTAAACATTTGAATATTGACTGTATTTTATGAGAGCCCATGAAGTGCATCACTGACTTGTCCCTCTGCTGACCCTTCCCCATAAAGATCCAGTCACTGTAATCCTGTAGATGGCTGTGTAATGCACCTCATGCTCCCTTTGGACTGTGAATTCTATTGATTTTTCTACCCTCTGATGGCAGGAAATGTAATCCATACTAAAACGCCAACAACAGAACCACCAGTCACCACCCAGGAGCAGAGTGTGGAGTACAGGCATTAGGGGCTCTATCATTCTCAGTGTGTTGCCCCTCTGGAATAAACCATTATGAGTTATGACTCGTCATAAAACAATGGAGGGATGGGTTGGATGTTGCACAGGGTTATATTATCTGTGACCTCCTGTTGCTCTCTTCATTCTTTTGGCTTAGTTTATCCCCTCTCTCTACTCTTTGAGGAACACATCCACTTAATTTGGTTCTACCTTGATTCCTGCTACAATGAAGTCTATTCACATTCAGGCAGGATTAGACTTAACAGCCTTAGTAAATCATGTCCTCCTGTGGTTTTTGTCAGAATAGTTCACTCACTCGCTCTATTGCCTACTACCTTCAAGTTTATTTTGTCTTTCTCTTCATTAACCAATTTATTCCTGTCCAGATAGAAACTTTTCAGTAAGATGTCCAAAATATTTTCATTGTGGTGTGTGGGGGTTTGTTGTTGTGGTGTGTGTGTGTGTGTGTGTGTGTGTGTGTGTGTGTGTGTGTGTTTTTTTTTTTTTTTTGTTTTTTTTTTTTTTAAATCAGTAAAAATTAAAAGTATGATGGTACATGTCAAATTCTTATTTCTTTAAATTTTATAGGCTTATTTTGTTGAATGGAAGCTGAAGAATCCAGTGGTTATTTCTGGATTTCAACAATTCTTTATAACTGATAATAATCAAATAACTGATTTGTCAAGCAACGATATATTTCTGGAGCCTAGTAGCAGATCATTCATAACAGATTGGCAAACTGAAAGTAAAACAGGCTAACTAAACATTAAATGTTTTTACTGGCAGTGTTAACAAAATGAGCCTAATGTACAAAGGAGAAATTCTGAATACTGCTATTGTTTTATTGCTCAGGCCTGTCTGTAGTTGCAACCCTTTTTGTATATTTGCAGGGTTTTGGGGTTTGGATGTCATTTTTATCCTTAAACAGATCAAATGATCCCCTTACAGACTAACCTAAGAGACGAAATCTGTGCCGTGCATATCTAAACATACACTGCATGTAATTATCACCGTATAGAATTGTGGAATCTCCTCATTCGTATTGCCCATCCCTTCTGACAGTATTTGGTTCCAGTTTCTACCCAAATCCGTTGACTGATAGCAGCTTATTACGATTTCCCACATCTGTGCCGGGGTTTGTCTGATCTCGGGCCAAAACAATTGGTCATTGTAGCGCTTATTGTAATGTGGGAGCGGCATCTGTATGCAGGCATGCTATGCTGCTGTGTTGAAATCCATCAAAGTCGAAGTTTCGGCTGTATCTACTGTATGGGGAGCTCAAGTCTGAAAGACGACACATTGGGGATTGCTGTACTTGGTGCTGAGGTCACACAGTTCCTCAAGACAACTGCATCAGATTATGCTTGTTAAAGGCTGTTTTACTACAAACAGACTTCATGCAAATAATGAATGGTGCTGAGATTTTGCATTGTCTTTGTACACAGACAGTTCCTGTGTAGAAATAAGTGCTAGGACTGCCTGCAGCTGATGACTTTCTTACAGACTCACTCTATTTGTAGGTTAGCCAGTGCAGCAGTGCATTGCAGCATGACACGGCAAATGTATTGTGTGGAGAGGTGGTATAGCACAGCACAAAATATTAACACAACTGCACGTAGGTTAGTGCTTAAGACTGTTATATTCACATCTGGTACAAATTTAATGTCTCTTATATATAAGACTTCACTTAAAATCCAATTTTATTTCATTGATTCAGGAAACTTAAAGTAATATCAATGTGGTCTATGCTCAGTTTGTGATTCTAGTTTCTGCACTTTCAATATGCCAGATCTGGCTCTTATAAAGTGATTCAGCAATTACACATGTAGAGTACAGCAGTACAGAGCATGAAATGCAACTCAAGCTCTGAACTCTAAAACAGTAACTACATGTTCTAGGTCAGTGCGAGAAATTCTAATGTCCCATTGTGAGCTGTAGGTAATGATAAATCTTGTTGCTTGTGTTGGAGATCATAAAATAAACGAGGAAGAACTCATCCAGACTAAACGACTGACACAGAACCTAATACAAGATTGATTTTTGAACGGTCCTCCTTTTTCTCACCTGCTGCTTGCATCCTATGGTTTTGTTTTCCTACTCTACTCTTTCCTCCTCAGCATCACTGGCCTTCTCAGTTTTCCCAAGCTTTGTTTTCATTTTCAGCTGTCTTGCTCTTCATTTACTACCTCCGGTCTCCTTTTTTCTTGCTTTCATCTTTCACCATTTTTTCCCCCACCAGTTTTTTTTTTTTTTTTTCTCCCTTCGTCTCAGTTCTCCTCTCCTTCTACATCATTCGCTTTTGTATGTCATCGTTCCTTTATTTAAACCTCCTGTTCACTTTCCATCTTGTTGTTTTCCTTCTGTCGTTCTCACATCCTATTACACCTTTCCTGGTGTAGTGACTGGAGAACAAGGAACAAGAGCATTAATGTGAGTTAGTAGATGGATGGTGCGATTCTAATGGATTCCCATTACTGAAATTGCTTTTGTGGTCTACATTAGAATGGGTCATTTATTAATGTTTTGTAATGTAATATTTTTATGCTCGTAAAAGTATGTAGCTCTTGAGAATTAGATTGACTACCAAAGTTTAGATGCTTCTCTTTTTGTCTACATTGCTTCTGTTGTTTTTATGCCAACCAAATACTTTCTCACCCTTTAGGCCTGTCACAGCTCCCTCAACATCTCGGCTTGCTACGAGGCCCACCACAACTACAACCAAGACTCTTACAGCTGCTAAGACTGCTGCCTCCAGAATTACCACGGCACCCTCTACTGGCAAGACCACAGTGGCACAGTCACCTAAAACTCAAGCTGTCAAGAAAGGTGAAAATTTGCAAAAACTGAATCACTCAGGCAATGATTAAACTTTTTTGAAGTTTAACAAGATAATTTCCATAGTCATGATCGTTTAGGCCTTGGAATAGTGGACACTTTTTTGTTTTCACTGTTGCACTGTGACATTAATGACCCTTTGAAACTGAATTGTAAGCAAAGTAACTTCAGACAAAATCCAGCCCAAGCGACACCTTTTTGATATAGTAAGTAAATTGACGAATGATCATTTTGAATAATTGCATTTTTCTTCTCTCCTGCTCTAGATGTCAGCCGACCGTCCACCGCTGCAGTGGCCAAGAAACAAACAGCTACAAGTTCTGCTTCCAAAAGACCTGAACCCTCAAAACCCACAGCTCCAGTAAAGCTCAACACTGCCTCTAAATGGTCTACAACCAAGGCAGCAGAGTCAAAAACATCCCAGTCCAAACCTCAGGCCATAAAACCCAGTGGTATAAACAAACCTGTTGGGCAATCCCTCGCACTTAACAAACCACCTATTGGCCGAACCCCACCTGCTTCTCCAGCCACCAACAAACCTGTAAACACCCCTCAGGCAAAACGTGGACAAAAACCTATGCAGGCTGTTTCACCTTTTACTTCAAGCAAGAAAACGGTAGTTTCAAATGCCACAGCACCTGCTACTACTTCAGTAAGCAGTGCTACAAGTGGTGCTGCTGGTGCAGCAACAGTGGCAGCAGCAACCGAAGAAGCTGTGCCAGAATCACAAGCAGAAGCTAATGTAGCTTTTCCACAAGGATCATCCCTTGCTTCCTCTGTGCCAGAGAAAGACTCTCCAACAGTCTTGGTTCAGGGTATTAAACCAGAGGTGATACAACAGGAGATTGCTGAAACCCATGCAGCTGCTCTTTGTCCTCCACAAAGCCCTGCCAGGACAGCCTTACCACTACAGGAGCATCAAGAAGGCAGTGCACAGTCACTGCCAACACAGGAGCAGTTCTCTACACCAGCTGAGCCTTCATTACCACCAGTGGCCTCCCCTTCACAGCCATCTGAGGTGCCATTTTACTTGGTAACTGACCAAGGCCCTTCAACATCTAAAGCTCCCATAGCAGCAGAGAACGTCATCCCTCAAATGGCTCCTTCCACCAATCTCAATGAGGAGGAGGATGAAGAGGAACGGGAAGGAAGCCAGTTGGTTTCTGTGTCAGAGATGAGTGGAACTACACAGCCCACTGAGGAGTCTCGTCCAGGATCTGCTGGCCCAGTTGGGGGATCTGCCTGGAGAGTTGGTGGTGCCCTGCTCTCTGAGCTGGACTCGGAGGAGGTGAGTGTTAGTCAGCAAGGTGCATCTGAATTAAGTGCACCTGGTGTCCTAGAGGGAACAGAGAGCATGGATGATCTGGGCGACGGTAGCCTCAAAGGAGCCATTGACATGGAAGGAGCCTCTGCAGGATCACCTGACTTTGAGAAGGTTCCTGATATACCAGTCAATGACTATGAGGAGGACGAAGATGACGAGGATGATGATGACCGGGTGTGTGACATGGATGTTGGATCAGAGCGGACGGATGAACCTCAGAGAACTAGAGATGACAATGATGTGGATGATGAAGATGATGATGTGGAGATGGCTAGTGAGGGTGTGACGGAAAGTGGCTTGGAAAGCTACGGAAATGCAGATGAGGATGACTTTGCTGAAGATGAAAGGTTGGACAACTTGAACAGAGTGGCCCAGCCACCACCTCCACCTCCTCAGCTGCCCTCAGCCCCAGCTGCTCAGTGGGACCAGCCCAATCCATTTGCTGATCCCTGGGCAGAACCTCCCCAGCCTCTACAGGTGCTAGAGCAACATGTGGCTGGAGCAGCTGCAGCAAGTCCTCTGGCAGACCCCTGGCAAGCAGACTCTGAGACCCCAACTCATTCTCCAGCACAGGCCTGGCTGGAACTTGGCACTTCACCTTTTGTTCCTGAAAACCAAGAAGCTCCCCAACCCTCCTCTGACAAAGATCATCTACAAAGTCTAGAGGCTCAAATGTATATGGAACGGTCTGGTCCAGGTTCAGTTCAGCAAACCACAACTGTAGCCCCCCCATCTGCCCCAGGGATGTCTCTGTCAAGCACACTGAGCAGTGAGACGAGCACTCCTGAGGAACTAAATGACAACAGTCGAGATGGGAACCTCCAGCCCCAGGATGTCCAAGCTCCTCAGCGCTCTCCTCAACTTGATGTGGACCGGGAGAAAGAGGACGACGCTGAGGCAGAGACCTTGCCTGCTGATGAGATCGTCGGAGGCCCTGCAACTGCCCCCACATCAAACCCCACTTCGTCCTCTGTAACAGACGACGAGGCCAGTGACACCGAGGGGGAAGCTCAGCTGGAAGAATCCTTGGAGAGTCCAGGTGTCAGCAGCATTGTCTTTGACATCCAGCCTTCAGCCAAACGCTGCCTGTCTACTGTAGAAGAAAGTTTAGAGATGGAGGAGGGGGAGAGCGGTGTAGCTGAAGACACTACTCCGCCTTCAGCTACCTCGCAGGCATCTTACGGGTTTGACACGATGACCACAGCTTCAAACTCCAATGCTCACTCAACAGGGGAGAGCTGCATCAAAAGCCCTGGAATCTTCTCACTGGAGGAGCTGCCAGAAGAGGCCAAGGAGTCTGGGCTCCTCCAGCAGCCTCTCTCTCAGCCATGCCAGGCAGAGCAGCAGTATATTGAATGTGGGAAACGGGAAGAAGACTCTGCTGAGCATTCTGAAGAGAAAGTGCCGGAGTCAGAGGAAGCCATAGATCCTTCATCAGTGCTTGCCACTTTACAGCAAGCAGAGGAAAACCCAGATGATGTCCAGCCTCCATACTTTTCTGGTATCTGTGAAAAGACTGAGAACTCTTTTGCAGGTAATGTATAGTTCATCTCCCTATTGGCTCAAGTAATTTCCCCTTCCTCCCTCTGGTTGTTTTAAATTCCTCGTAACTAAATCTCACTGTAGTTCTTGTTGTCAGTGTTCCTTCTGAAGTCTCTGGGGGTGGACCTATCAAAGTTCAACACAAAAAAAAAACATCAGAGAGCAAAAAGAGAAGAAATAGAAAAGATCAACAGTGGCACTTCCAATTTACATTTAGAAGATATGGCTTAAATTCCTGTATGTGCAATAGCTGCTACTATCTGGTCTGCGTGTGTATGTGTGCCTGGGGTTTTTTTTGGTTTTGTATTATTTCACCGTTAATTGTCTGGTTGTCCTGAACTGGCATGAGATTTAACTAGTCTGTTTACGATGCAGCTCTTCAAAAGGGGAAAACAAGAAAATTAAATGTAACAAAAGAAATATGGAATGAACTGTTAATGTTTTTCATGTGCAATTACCTTTATACTGAACATGATGAGTTTTGTATTCATGTTTTGATTTTTGCTCTGTCTTAAAATACATGCATCCTCCTGAACCCAAATCACTCCTAACCTCTTTTCGCACTTTAACATTATGTACTCTCGCTTTTTCATTTGTTAATTCATCTTTTGGAATAATGAACCTTAAAAGTTTAAATAAAGATTAGATTTTTACCATGATGTACTCTCTACTGTACAGTTTTTGTTTTTCTTTGAAACCAACTCTTGGGGTGGTATATAGACTATTGATTTATGGATCCAAGGTCTATGTTTCCTGGTTGTCACAATGGTTATTGACATCGTGCTACATTACACACACTTCAGCTCCAACCATAAATCCTTCAGTCTATCAAATGATTTATTTGTACTTTACACAGTGAATTGCATGACATTCAAACAAGCCTCAACATAAGTTCTGACCTTTCCCTTTGCTAATGGACACGAGAATCTGTTGGAAACTCGGCTGAAAACTACATCGCTGGCGTGGGACTGCGCTGATTGTTCCATCCTTGGATCCTCCTTCAGCTTCTCATGGAAAAGCAAAGTGACATCCTCTCAACTAACCTCAGGAAGTAGCTGCTCCACTCCTACGGACACTTAAAATTCACTCTGGGTGTGTTTGTTTTGTAGTTCTTTGCCACTGCAGTTTTCAGTATTCTTTCTGCACCATTCTACAGCACTAAATTATTGTAAATGGAGCTTATGCATGTCACTGTTGGCACAATGACTCATCTCATTACTTTGGAGTGTTTACTTCAGCCAAATAGCTTGGCTCTAGGACCTGATGTTCTATACGATAGAATGATGTCCAGCCATTACTTTGTTCCTTCTAAAGCCAAGCTATCGTTTTATTTTTCTTGTGATGGTGGGTGTCTATAAATGCATGAGGCGCTTCTGCATGTATCACTGGTTGACTAACTATAACCTTCATTCAAGGGTAATGACTGTTTTAGCTCGCTGTAAGCTGTTGTGTGGTGTTCTCATCATAGTTGATAGTGACTGCATATACAGGAAGTTGGCTGCACACAAATTTCTTTTTTCTGGTCTGGTTACAAGGTTGCGTTTGAATTAAAAAAAAAAAAAAAAAAAAAAAAAAAAAAAGACATGAAGTATGCACTGTTGCTCTCTGCTCAAAATTCCTCTCACCCTGCCACCACCCCCAGTCACCTCACCTTGGGTCACAGTTTTTTTTTGCACAAATACTGGCTTACAAATTAAATATTTAGTGCCTTCTTGTGTCACTGTTCTACTCTACAGCTTGCAAAAAGTGCCACTGTCACAAATAAATAATGCTGGTTTTGTGCCACAAGCTACGGGCAGATATTTGGGCTTGGCTTCACAATGCTTCTATTCCTTTAGCAAGTATGAGCTTCTGAAGGCCAACCTCCCTCTACACTTTTCTGCTTGCACTCACTGCTATGCTGTCACTGTCCTGCTGCTTGTCGCCTGTGTTTTATAACATCACACCACTATAATTTTCCTTCCCACTTCCTCTCACACACAGGCTTCACTGACCTCCCGCACCCACACCGCCGTGAGCACTCTGCGTACCCCAGATCCTACTGTGACATCGTTAAACCTCTCTGCGCCGTAGTCACCCCGCCAAAGTTGACCTGTGCCGACCTCCCACCCAGGAGCCCCGGGCAACAGGCGCTCAGTCCACAGCTTCGCCGGCTGGAGCAACACCAGAGGCAGCTGCAGGAGATGCAGCAGCGTCGAGAACAACAGAACAGGCCACTGGAGGAGGCAGAACAAGAGAGAAAGAGGAGGCAGGAGGAGGAGCAGAGGAAGAAAAAAGAAGAAGCTGAAGAGGAAATAAAAAGGAATAAGGAGGAGGAGAGCAGGAAGGTGCAAGAGCAAGCCGAGCTGGCACAGGAGGAAGAGGAGGAGCTGAAGCAGAGAAGAGACCTCGAACTGCAGCTGCATCAGCAACAACAAGAGCTCAAGCAAAGACAGCAGATCATGCAGTGGCAACAAGAGCTGCAACAGTCCAGCAAAGGTCAGACAGTGCTGTTGTCCCCCTCCTCTGGTCTCTGCACTATTTATGAAGCCCTGGAGAACAGTGATGAGGAAGATGCTGAAGGTGAAGAAGAGGAGGGGATAAAAGAGCTTATGCCTGTCAAGCAGAAAAAGCAACTCAAACATGAGAAGTCCGATCAAGAATTGGACACAAACTGTGAAAGAGGAACACCAGGGAAAGACAAACATCAAGAGTCCTCACTGTCCGCCCAGAGCCCCTCTCCTCTTCCAGACTCCCCACAGACTCCAAGCAACCCATCCCAAGACAGAGATGGTTCGTCTCCTGAGTCTCCGGAGAGACCTCCACCCCTGGACCTGGACTGGGGGAAGAAAGTCGACATAGTCCATCAGCTGATCAATCAGACCCTGCTGCTGAACGGTGACAGCTGCCCCTCTCTGCTGCTGCTGCCAGGGGGAGCAGGAGGCACACTGAGCCCGCTGGAAAGCAGCCTGTGGCCCAGTCTGCTGCCTCCACTCACCCCTCCCTCTGCCACCGTCACCTCTGTAAGCAGCTTCTCCCCAGAAACCACTGGGAGCTCCCCTCAGGGAGACTGGACGGTGGTAGAGCTGGAGACGCATCACTGACAGACATGAGCGAGTTGGACTTCATCTAAAAGACATCTGAGCAGTAACTGTGCACACATGGGATTTAAAAACCGAGGCACACAGGGTAAAACACATGTAGTGGATGTTTATAGTAACAGATTTTGGCAGCTTTTCATGAACACACCATTAAGTTCTTATTCACGTTGAGAGAACAGTTGTACAGACTGAAGTGGATAGGTAGTACTGAGCAGTATGAAAATGTTACAAGACGGCAAATGCCTTCCAATATTGAATATTTAAAGCTATGGAAGAAAAATTGAATTATCTCAGTGCTGTTGTAAAATGGCATCAATATAAACAAAATTTAATTCAAAAAGTATTTCAGAAGTTAAATTCTTGGATAAAATTGAATGCTTTGGCATACGAATGTATTACACTTCTAATAACACACCATATTATTCAACAGTATTGATGTACTGCTCAGTCCTTAATGTAGACCATCCTGTGGTGCTGAAGGTTCATATGAGACGGACAGGGATTTAGATCTGTACCGTATAGACAAGCACAAAAAAACCAACACACTAATGGTGCTGCTGTTGAACAGCTGACTTACTTTGAGGACGTAGTTTGTTTTTTTTAAATTGATGCAAAAACAAAAGGCACTTACTGCCGCTTAGAAAAGTCTAAGTCAGTGCTGAAATGTAGTACATGAAGGTAATGAGACTCAGTTGTTTGTCTAAATGTACTTGTGTCAATGCATTTTTCTTTAAATCCACAGAAATCAGCCTGTACATAGGAACCAAATTGTTGGGTTAAAGGTGGTTAGTTAATGACACCCCCTCCCCAAATTTGCATGTAGGACATATGATCACAGTGTCTTTTGGAATTTGTAGCTGTGACCCAGCCTGAAAGTCAATCCTCAGGGCAAAAAAAATTTGTCATCTACCAGAAAAGGAATATGGGTCTCTAATCTACCTGACAGAAATTCGAGGCAAAAGCAGCTCTGCACCTCTATTACCTCACACACTACACCCCTCACGACTGTATACACACCAACTAGTGGACAATAGTGTTACACTTTTTGCCCACACTCCTGAAACCATACTCACAGGATCACATGATTCACCACTGCAGACGAACAAAGTGGAAATGGACACTTTATCTCAAAAGTCGCTGTTTTACATAAACACACCAATTGTGCCAAATGGTTACCATCAGTCTGCGGGGAATTACAAAGACGGATATGGTTCTTTTACTTAATTTTTCTTATGTAGCCACTGTTACTGAAGCCATAACCACACATCCTCCTGACCTTATAGTGTGAAAATAGTGGAGATGCAGAATCTGGCGACTGAAAAATCTAAATCCATCTCCACAAACGTCAATAAATGACATTGCACTTGAATCAAAATCTTTAAATGCGATGTATGTGAATTTTAAATAATCCACAACTAGAGTCCTACATACAGACGCAAAAATCTTTTCCTCTAGTTTATTTGTATTTCTTGATCTGAGGGGAAAGAGAATATAACAACCTGAGTATAACCTTGTCTGTGGATTTTCGGAGGTGAAACTACTTACCAAAGGTCTGTTTAATAAGGACATTTTTCCTTTTGAATCACTGGAGTCATGCACTGATGTTTTAGCCTTTATATGGGCTTTTCTTATTATTTAATGAATTGAATACTGCTGAAGATGAAATTTTGCAGAGGAACATGTGTTTTATGGTCAGCATCACTGCTGTGGTTGTTTGTATTGCTCGCACCATAGATATGTCAAATAGCCGCCTGTAAGCACAAAAACGTCTACACTGGTCACGTCCAGGACCTTGGCTGCATTAATGTTGGAGCGTGACCTACTCTGGGTCTTAACGGATACTACTGTGATGGGCTGGGGCGAGAGGGACGCTGGGAAGGCTCCATATCAGGTTCATGTGGGTATTTACTGTGTATTGTTCAAACTGTGATGAGCTACGGTACTGAAGTGCGTTTCACTGGTTTTAAATGTTCCCGTATCTGTGCTGTCTGTCATCAGTTGTTGTGTGGAAGCTGTGTTTTGTCTCAGTGTTGTCTTTTTTTTTTTTTGCTTCGAGTAACAATGAGGGATTTCTCTTAAGCCAGATTTGAAAGTTTTCATGAAACCCTACATGCACTCAGTGAATATTTGAGCCGTTCCTGTCAAGTTCAAAGTGTTCTCTGGCGTTAAATGACCAAAAGGCGGAGCCATGTTTAGTAACTGAGAGCAGATGGTTTTAGTGTGAGACGAGCCTGTGAAGCCACGGCATCCAGCGCTTTAATCCTCAGTTGACTCTTTAAGATTCGTATTTGCTCTTTGTCACTGTTGGATCTGGGGGAAAAAAAACGCCCCCTTATTGTCTCTTCAATTTTTCCAGCCTTTTTATCAAAGCCTGTATGTGTAGCAGCTGAAAAACAAGCATTTGTTTGTGTGTTTGCATTCCCGTACCTCACAGACATTACTCACTGTATATTTCACAAAGCTGGACTACTGACATGTGCTTTCTTTGTTTCTGTAAGCATTTATGTGTATTTTTTTAAAGATTGTTCACTGTTCTGAAGGGAAACTCCACTTTTTGTACTTTAGACATTTAGAAGCATAGTTACCTTTTAAGAGTTCTATTTAGATTTTTATTGAAATAGAAAATGAAGGCGATTGGTTGTAAATGGTAGATATTATTCTTTCTTGTAACTAAAATGCCTTTTTTATGTCTAGTCACTAGAATTGACAATGCTAAAGGATTCCAAGGTCAATGTGAACACATTAGGCTGAGTATCTTTCATATTGTTAAGGCTAAAAAGTACTAAACCTCCTGTTTTGGATGGTAAGTTATGAAAGTGAGGTGAAGCCTGTGTGTATTCATTTAAACTGCTTGAATGAAATGAAGTAAAAACTGGGCATTCCTACCGCTGGGGCCCAAATCACGGCAGCTTGTTCAAAAAAATGAAGTTTGTTGTTTTCTTTAACTTCATCAAAATCAAATCTGTGATTGTGTAATTATGACAATGCAATGTTTATTGTAAATAAATAATTAAAATTTTATTAAATTCATGGAACAAAAAATTTAAAACCTTGTTTTATAATAGTCCATAGAAAATAATTACAAAGGCTTAACAGCTGTGCAAGAGTATTTTCACATCACCTGAAGATTTGCATAGCAGCATACTGAATACAGGTTAACGTGAAAAAAGACACATTTGGCTATGAGACAGCTTTGGCTTTAAACCAACAGGTCCTATGTGCTTTAAGTAACTCTTAACATCAAAAAAATATTTTTCAGATACAGATGTCAAGTGCAAACATAGACACACATTCCTCTTCCAGTGTGTTGGAGCACTCTGTCGGTGGTGGCAACAGAAGCTGCAGCAGACAGTCAGTAGCGCTGCAGCAGGAGGGCTCATCCATGCCCATGAACAGAATTTTCTCATAAGTGGCCAAAGGAACATCACAGCAGATCCTGACACAAAGTGGGCATGTGCATACATAAACATTACATCAGAGCCAGCAAACATACAGCCCATGGGCCAAAACCTGCCCACCAGGGGATCCATTCTGGCCCATAGGATGAATTAGTGAAATCCAATAATTACACTGAAGATATTAATCCATGGTGTCGAAATCACATTAGTTCAAGGACCATATACGAACCAGTTCATCTTAAGTGGGTTAAATCAGTAAAATAATAGCTTAAAAACCTGTAAATAATAATAATAACTAAAAAATATTCTCATTGTTTCAGTGTAAAGTTACATGAAAATATCTACATTTAAAACTATCTTCACAAAAATGTGATTAATCTGAACAAATATGAACCTGAAATGGCATAGAAGTGTACTTTCAATAATATTTTACCTGTTTCTCAATGTTTTGTGCCTTTATAGATTGTAGGGTTACGGTGTAGTTCTGTGAGAATAGAGAGTAGATGTTATGGGTTCTACTGACATTCAAGCAGCTAACATGATAAATTCTTTAAGACACACCACGCCTACTGTGGCTTCCCCTATAAATAGACCCAGCTGTGCAGGGATCAGCTGATTCATTCTGATTTGAACGAGTCCTGAGTGGCCTCGATGTGGAAAGATTCTCTATTCTCAGAGAACCAGGGTTACACCATAACCACACATTCTCTATCATATGAGAATATCTCTCCACTACATACAGAATATACACTCACTGGCCACTTTATTAGGTACACCTTGCTTGTACCGGGTTGGACCCCCTTTTGCCTTCAGAACTGCCTTAA
>JAQQZY010000001.1:13702912-13717766 GCA_030068375.1 Ostorhinchus rueppellii
AAGTTCCTGGATCCAGACGGTGATTCAAAACGCCTCCAAAATTTAATCATCTCTTTCTTGACCCAGAGTGGACATACGCTGAAAATTTCATCAAAGTCTGTCCATAACTTTTTGAGTTATGTTGCTAACAAAGTCGGATGGATGGTCACAAACAAACGCACAGTAAAACATAACCTCCTTGGCGAGGTAATGAATACTCAAGGCAAAAAAATGATTTCAGGATTGTTTTTGTACTCAAATTACTCAAATACTCGTTGCAGCTGTAGATGGAAATTGTCAGATTTTGGACTATCACCGAACATTCGTGCTTCCAGATGAGGGTAATCCATTACTCCTGAGTCCTTACTGAGTGTAGAGAAGAACTCAATATACCATTTATCAGTTTTTGGGGTTTTTTTTCAATCCAGAACTGGTTCTTTCCTCTTCCTCTTCTGTCTCTTTCCTCATGTATTATTAGCTATGACTTTTCGCTCAGTCAGTCCTTCCTCTGTTCACACATAATGCTCTTTCTGTTTTTTGTCATCAGCTGTAAACAATAAAACTGAATTTTTTTTTGTGGAGCTCTAAAAGACCAGACAAATTACACCCTGTACAATAACACAGTCCATGAGGCTGACCTCAGCACCCCCACCCACATCCACCCATGAGACCTCATGTCCTCATGTTTCACCAGAGTGAGTGTCATTTTGTGTGTCCATGCATCTAGCGCTTTCTTTTTTTTCCCTTTTTTTTTTTTTTTTTTTTAACATCCCATGCACGCTTGCTCATCCATGCCTTTCCTTGACCTCTATGTGGACACTATCTGTGCACTGCGTGGCCATCATCAGTAGGGAAACTCCAGGCCTGGTCTGTATAGTGAACATGCACACTTTGTACCATGTTCACTCTTGTCTCACTCTGTCCAGCCCTCGGCTCCTCCACGTTGCTCACACAGTCTGATTGAATTAGCCTCGCTTGGCGCCGTTATCTATTGAATTAGCCCGTCATTACTTCCCCGGACACCGCCGCTGAATGTTCCTCCCTAGGCTAGTTTGCTAATGAGCTGCACGAGATGACTCACTCTGGCCCGATAGCTGTTGTCTTCTTCGTGGTATTGCACCAGATAAACAACTGTATGACTGACAACTCAGTATTTTACTGAATGATGCCTTAGACTTTTATCAGTCAGCTCAACTGGTTGCTGATCAGTGACAGCTTAGTGATTATCTGGCTCAAATACAGATCAATAGATTTTCCAACTTCTGGTCAGGAAGTATATTGCAACCAGTTGGCCAGGTGACAAAGTAACGGTGGATAATCCTACCTTCATCACACTAAGCAGATAGTATCTCCTCATAAGTGTTGTTACCACATTTCCTCAAATAGTGACCCAGGACTTTATTTACCTTTACCTTTTTTTTTTAAATGAAAAGTTGTTGTAGAAGAAAGACTTTATTTCTTCTGTATAGTACTAGAAATGGTTATATGTAGCATGAATCTTTATTTTCATTCTGCTCCTGTTTATGATGTAAAAAGTCACAGCCTCAGATTTGTGATCAGTTTGGTTTGCAGATTCCTGAATGAGTCACACTAAGTAACTCTACATCATATAAAGTATAAACTACTCATTTTTCTCCCGAGTGCTGATGTTGACTTGTTTTAGGCCAAGTGGATTTTTGTTTTATGTATAGCCTTAAAAATTCAGTGTACAGAGTTGATCTTTTTATATATTTAACAGTGATTTAGTCAGAAGTTGGATGAGATGAGAGAGAGCAGAACAACGGAAACGACCTCTTGAAGGCAGTGACTGATGCTGGAAGTGGAAGGCAAAAGGCTAAACATTTCTTAAGTGTCTTTTACTTAAGCTGGTGTCGATCTTATACAGTTTTTTGTCTCTTCAGTGTATGTTTCATCCAGATTTTACACTTAAAACCTTGAAATAGAATGGCTGCTGGCAACACATATTTCTTAACTGTTGGAGTTCGTGCTGTGGCTCTGATGGTGTGTCACAGTAATTACATAATCACCTGATTGCGAGTATTTGAACTGACCTCAGTCATTTTACATAAATGTTAGTTTTTTCCATTCCCCTGTGAAAAACTGACCAAGTGAAACCAGAGAAAAACTTTTATTTTTCACAGTTTGATGCACCCTTTAATGGCACCTGAGTGGGAAACTGGTTTATCTCAAGGTGCTTAAGTCCTAATTTTCAATCCATGGCATTCCACAGATCATCATTTGACATTAGTATAGGTTTAGTTCATATGTCCCAGTGTTCAATTCCAGTATATGGCTCTTCTTCATAAGATGTACTGTATGTATGTTATTAACTATTACCACCTACATGCTGTAATAATGCCATAAAATGAACAAACTGTGAATTACAATCATTGTTATGACAATTAATTTTAAGTTACAATTTCACGGTCATGGCAGCCCTAGCCTCTGGTTATCTCACATGATCATTTCACATTAGTTGGAGTCACATTTCATATCTTACACACAGATCGGATGAGCAGCAGAGATACGAGTCAGTTTCATGAGAAGAAAGATTAACCACAAACATCTCAGACTTTGCGCACATAACTAGTCCACTTTCTGACTGCACAAGGAGATTTTTCACCAATCTGGACTTTTTTTCTCAGTATCAGTAGGTGTAAATTCATAAATTACTGTGTAGTCTTCGTACTTTTTCACTGTCTCATTGCATACCCGCACCATATTCATCAGATGCATAAAAGGTTCATGTTAAGGCCTAATAACACTGGGTGCTGTCTTCCTCTTCAGATGCTTAAACACACTGGTGTAATAATAATGATTACAATATTCATTTATTCAACTAAAAGTAGTGCTATTTGGTGACATTGTACTTAAGTTAACAAAGAAAGAAAAGAAAAAACAAAAGTGCAAAAAAAATATAATGTAAAGTGTTAAAGATTTGGTCCTGTTAAAAGTTTCAGAGTGGATATATTCATATTGTCTGATTATATGAAATATTGACTTTAATCCTTTTAAAGTCCTAAATAGCACAATATCCATCAGGTCTCAGGTCAAATAAATGAAGAAATATTTGAGACAGGATGCTAATGTCTGTCATGAGGATGTAGATTACGATTAAGAAAGCAAAACTATGTGCAGTACTACCGGATTTATACAAAACATTAATGGACATATGGAAAATTTTCTTGTGCAGAATGCATTCAGACTTTTTTAGACCAACTTCATATTTCTGGCCAAACAAAGCTCATCATATATAATACCAAAGTTTTTCTTCATAATCATCTTCAGCCTTGGTGATTGGAATTGTTGTTCATTAGGTCTCATATATCAGGTTTTCACTTCTGTTGCATTTCATCTCGACTGCCTGACATGGAATGAGCAGCTGACTCTGTTTTGGTGCAGGAGATCGCGTCATTTCCTGGCATATACAGGAGTTCATGATGAGTTTTCTTTTTTTCTTTTTTTTAATCATTACTCTGTACCAGGGACTGAATTCAAATAAACCAGTAAAATAACTCAAAATAAAGATACTATAAGTTAAAGTTACTCTAATTTTTAAAGTAGAATTGTACCACATGAAGTCTGCTTTGTCCAATCTAATTCATTACTTCCATTTGTGAACAAGCATCAGTGAACTGTCAGCGAACTCTGCCATTAACTTTCTGATAGTTTTCTTTATTAGCTGCCTGGAGTGTAGTGCTGTCATTTGAATTAGCCATTCTTGTACCTATGTATTAGGCTACTGTACCTGTTAAATATTAAATATGACATCACCTTTCTAGTATTTGAGGATTTCGGGAAAAAAAAAAAGTGATGGGATTTGTTATCCAGTCTGACAGATTATAAGACAAAACTAAGTTTAGGGCTTAGTGTACCATGTGCTGCTTACAAAGACATATACCCATATTTTCACATGTTCCATACTCCCTGCTAGGTTTGGAGATGTGGGGCCAAAGGAAATACAAGGTTAAGCAAAGAGCAGAAATTCATCCCATCCATCTTCTCTGGCTTTGATCCAGTACTTAGAAAACGCATCCTTCCGTTGTTTCCGTGCCGAAGATCGTCAGCGGTGTAAGTGAGAGCAAAGTGAGAGCCGTCGCAAAAAAAGTCGAATATAATTAAGAAGCAAGAACACAAAGGCGAGGAAGACATGGCATTTTAGAAGGAGAATGATTTACGAGGATTACGGAGGATGTGTCGATGTGTAGAGTCTCTGTCCCTCTTTTTCTCACTCTCCACTGACAGCAGCAAAGTCGGGGAGGAAACAGGAAAGGCCTGAGCAGCTTGGTGTTGGGACGGATATCCTCTCTCAGAGGCGTTCCCCCTCCTCCCTCACTTAACTCACGGTCTCTTTATCTCTTTTTATCGTCTCCCCCTCCACAAACACACATTTTGCTCTCGGTGTGGCACTAGTTCAGGAGTCTACCTAAGCTTTCGGCATCTCTGGGTTTTGGGTCGTCTTATCTGGGTGAACTATGTGTTGGCATGGCGACGAGGAGGATGAGGACAGCTTGGAGGTGAAGTGTTGTTTGTTTGTGTTGTGTGTTCCTGTAATAGTGAGTGAGTGGTTATGATTTGAAGTGATTAACTCCTGCTGTGTTCCTGATTGTGTGTCTGGCTGATGCTCTTTTGTCTCCAAATCTCTGTAAGTTTCAGCTCTGCTCGTTGTGATTTTTGCAAAGACAGTTTACCACGCTTGCGTCGAAGCAAAGGAGGCAGGAAAAACTTTATCAGGAGTTTCCCATTTGGGTAGTAGCACTCCAGGCTTGAAAAACGTGTTTATGTTTTATACTGTAGCTTTGATGTTGACCCCTAAATGATATTTTTCTGTATAAATTTTCCATTTTAACAAAAAAAAAATTCCAAACATACAGTACAAATCTTAGATTCATGTGTCAGCGCCGTGGTAATTTTTCAGTAATGACAGTTTTATCACATAAAAACTAAATTCCTTTCAGGCTGTAACATTTTTTTTTCAGTGTCCATTAATCTGCAGATTATTTTCTTGATTAGTGGATTGTTTAGTCTTCAAAGCGTCAAACAATGGAGAGGCTGTGTTTCTCAAAGATGTTGTCCTCAGACCATAACCCAAAGATATACTCGGTTGATGGATGGAAACCAGAATGTAACGGCATTTTACAACCGAATCACTCAAACTACTCAAACTAATTAGGGATTAATAACATGTATTCATTAATAAAGATAAGTTGCCATAACTGTGGCAGCTCATCTATTTCTCACAACTAGAGGTGGTCTGTTAACATGTGTAAAAGCCATGTCAGCGTAAGTACATGTAGGCTACTTATGAGACTTACTTGTTACACTAATAACTGGAAGTTTGGTATCAAATGACATTTTTCCATCCTCAATAGTCTCGCTCTGTCATCACCAGGCAGTAACTGACCATTATACAGCTGAGGTGCAGAACCACAACCATCTCTGGGCACCACCTTGTTACCACCAGCTAAAGTAATGTAAAATCAATATCAAAGTCAATGTGGAGCGCATCGGTACAAACTAAAGGACTTTTCCCAGATCTGATGGTTGCTGTTGGTTTATAGACTTATTTAGGAAGTTTTGTCGCTTATTTATCATTTTCTTTTCCAAGTTTTTATATATGCTAATAGCGGTTATCCAAACTTACATTTTCTATTCAACATCACACTCACCACTTGTGTGCCCTAAGACTTTTTCAGACAAGCCTAAGTTTATGTGACAATGAATCCATGTTTCTTGGAGCAGAACCATCAAATCCCATATCCACCCCACTGCAACCACAGGGCTTAAGCTGCCCAGAAACCTAGGGAATACCCTGATAACATTGCTCACACACTGGACAAGGGCTCAGTCCTGCCATGAACATGAAAGAGGACAATGGAGAACACCGGGTCATGGGAGAGCTTTGTAACTGACTCTGATATTTGTGCACAGTTTGAGTTTTGGTAAGACCAGCTTCTCTTGAAACTGGCATCTCTAATGGTATTCAGTAAATATATGGAAGTGGTGTAAACAGGTTCAGTGTTACAGATTTGTTTTGGAATATTATCAACACTGGTTGAAAAAGATTTTTGTCATTCCTCTCTGCTCCTCCTGCCTCCTTTCCCATCCTCCAGCTTCCTTTTCTAGCATTTTCATTTTCACTCAGCTTCGCTCTTTTCCTCTACTCCCCTTACTTTCGCCCCCCCCCCCTCTATCTCTTTCCTCCCATTACTGCCTGTCTTATCACACTCACCATCTCTTCCTCTTAAGTTGGCCTCACATTTAACACCTCCCTTAACCGGGAAGAAGCTAGAAATTATAGTCACGTATTCTGATTAAACACTATGTTCTCTCCATAATAGTCTAATTCTTTTGCTTTCTTCCCCTTTTCCTTCCTTTTTTCTCAACCCTCCCACCTACCTCTGATCCATCCAGAGTGACCCAGGTGGGCTGTCTGTTCTAGAGCAGCTCGGTCTGGACCAGAATTCCGATTTCTCTGACTCCAGTGTACAGCAGCTTCTGGATGAGCAGCGTGAAAGGATCCGTAGGGAGATCCGCAAGGAGCTGAAGATCAAGGAGGGTGCAGAGAACCTACGCAGAGCAACCACTGACAAGAGGAACGCTCAACAGGTCAACCACATTCATAATTGTCTCCCAGCTCAGTGTTTATTAGTAACCTTAAGCCTAGTCCACACACACTCACATAGGTCTGTTTGAAAAGGGAGGTTTTTCTCATTCTTTCAAAAAGAAAATCCAATCTCCACAGGCAATGTGTAATGGTATGTGTAAAGGTACAAAAAAAATGTTACTAGCAAGGTTAGTGGCAGCATTACAACGGTCTCATGTAAACTAGAGATAATGATGCACACATTCCATTCCAAAAATAAAGTATTTCCAGACTCTGTTTCTAAACAGTTTCAGCCTAGGAGGGTTTTTCTACAAGGTTTCAGTGACCTGAAACTGAACTCATGTGAATGAAAGGGCAAAAAAACACTTTAAGAAACTACCTGTGCGTGTGTGGATACAGATATTTGGCCTGTCTAACTTGTTTATCTATATTTTTGTTGAACAGGATCCACTCATAATGATTAATATCAGTAGAGAGGGTGAGGGATTTGCCAAGAAAACTTGAGAGTTTATGGGAGAGCATATCCAAAATGTTTTTATCCATAGCAGACAAAACATCAGTGACCACCAAGGCAGGGTTTGAAGATAAGATCAGGGAAACATGGAAATTTTACATCACTGCCACAACCAGGAAACCAGTGTAATGACTGTTATTTGGAAAAGTCTTTAGTGAATCACACAGAAGATATTTCACTTGAACTTCATGGAGCTGCTCGTAAATTATGTTCAGTTCTTTTGCTTTCTCTTTTGGACTGAAAGTAATATGTACAAGCAACAGTTTAGTCACTTTTGAGGAAATGATGTACTCAAATTATATTCAGATCATATTTATCACTTTGTCATTCAGGCAAATTGCATCACAGATATACTGCAGAACGAAATGACCATGCAGGGTCAGCAATAAAAACACACATAGTTAAAAACATCTAAATAAAATAAGTTATAAAATACTGGTGTGGTAGTGCAGTAAGTGAAATAAATAAACATAAAATAAGAGAATAAATAAGTAATTATTGCACAAATAAGTAAAAAGTTATTGCACATCACTGCTGAACTTAACACTAAAGGCCACCAAAGTTAGAGCTTTATTCTAGGGTGTAAATAATTAAACAACTACAACAAAAGTTACTTTTTAAATCCTGTACAGTACAAGATAAAACCTAAGCATAAATAAACTGAATAAAAATGTCTCTGTCTCCAGGTGGACAGTCAGCTGCGGAGTTCAAACCGCAGATTGGATGATCTGCACGCTCAGCTGCAGGAACTGGACGCTCACATTGTGGTGAAAGGAGGGGACGAGAATAAAGGTATGTTTAAGAGGAATTCCCTCCTGTTTTCATCCCTCTCCCCCTGACATCAGTCAAGAGTCAAGAGAGTTTTATTGTCAAATGCGTAGTTACACCACACAATGAAATTCTTATTCTGTTCATTTTCCCTGAGCAGACTTGCATTTAAAAAAAGAAAGGGCCACACAAAAAGAGAATAATAAAATACGACAATAGTAAGACAATAAGAATTAAAAAAAAAAAAAAATTCACATTAAAAACATGGTGGAAATTTGGCTATATATAATGCCAGATATAGGAATTTTTTGAGTCGTAATTCACTGTTTTTTCTTTCTTATCTTGTTTTCTTTTTCTATTCCACTTACCACTACCTGCTATAAACACTGGCATAGTGGAAAAACTCATGAGAAATCAATAAATATTAAATTCTAAATATAGAGGTATGTAAATAATTAGCTAAATGAGGCAGTTTACAGGTGTATTTGTCACAGATCTGATATAATAGTAGCCTTATTATAAACCTTTATGACAATCATTGCAGTAACATTCTTAGATGAAAGAAAGATTCTTAGTAGTGTTTTTACCCCCACTCTGAGTGTTGTGTGGATTTGTGAGATATCAATAGTCCAAGGACAATCTCCTCTGCAGATCCACTTGCCAATTTAAAAAGGTTAGGTGTGGGTTTTGTATTGCTGTTTCATGTGGATGCAGATATTTCCTGAAACAACTCTGTGTTTTCGGAGCACATGTTTGAAAACGACAAAGAAAAAGATCAGCCAGGAAAAGATGCGGCTTTGTGTGGACATGGCCTCATTGGAGTTCAGGGGTCACATACAGCCCAATTTGATCTCAAGTGGGCGGGACCAGTAAAGTAATAGCACAAAAACCTAGGAAAATATAACCACTCCAAATTGTATCTTTGTTTTAGGGATTTTAAAAAAAGGCAAATTACTTTCTGAAAATGTTTATATTTACAAAGTATCCTTTCAAATTAAAAAAAAAAAAAAGGTAGAACAACCTGAAATTTCTTAAAAACAATATTATGTTTTAGCCTTTACACATGTGGATTACACCTCACAGATCACAGTGGATCGACAAAGGCAGAAAACTTTTTAGGAACAAGCAGAACATTGTTTGAATTGCAGTTATTTTTCTTGAGAAATTTCAGGTTCATAAGTTATTCACAATTTTTGTGAACGGATAGTTTGTAAATGTAAACGTCTTCATTGTGACAAAAATTTAGAGTTGTCATTCTTTATATTTTTTATGCTTTGACTGTACTGGTCTGACTGCTGGAGCTTAAATTGGGTTTTATGTAGTTGCTGAAAACCTTTAACTGTTAATATCTTTGGTGTAGTGTTTGCACTTTGTAAAGTCACCCTGCTGGCCAGATCACACTCCCCAGCAGTAGAGCAATCCAAAATTCAAATGAGTGGGAAGGCTAATAATGACTTTCTTAATTTACTTTTCTTAAATGACCCCCTGTATTACCACCTAACTAGGGTCATAGGGCTATAAATGTGTGATGTGACCAACTCATCACATCTGTTCTGTTATTACAGCATGTTTACTCCATAATAGGCAAAGACAGAAAATCAGGAGTGCAATAATATTATCTGAAACTCCCCAAACAGTATTCTATCTCCAAGTCTCTCTATGTGAACTCTTGTCTTGTTCCTTTTTATATCATGTCCAACCTTCCCCGTTGTACCACAGATGAGTGTCCTCAGTCTCCGGGGGCCGAGAGCCGAACGTCAGCCCACAAAGAACGCATCGCTGCCTTGGAGAGGCAGCTCAACATCGAGCTCAAAGTCAAACAAGGAGTGGAGAATATGATCCCCATCTATGCTAATGGATCCACCAAGGTACACACCATCTGTTAAATCATTACCCACGTATACACACTGTTCAGGAATACACAACTCTATTTTGTTTCAAAAATATTTAATAACCACATTTAGTTTCTGTAAAGGACATGCCTGTTTGTAGGATACAGTACGAACACAATGTACTCATCCTCCATTTTGCTGACAATAACAGCATTTACCTCCATGATCCATAATTTTGCTGACTCAAGTTTGGACTTAATGTATATAACTGATGACCAACACAAACCCTGAGCTTGCCTCATGATTACTTCACCATTCCCCTCCCCCTCTTTTATTATTTGTAGCATCTCTTTCACCTTCTCATGTGACCTTACTCTCATGCAACCACATCCCTTTTTTATTTTACTGCTCCAAGCCCAGAGAAATTAACCTGCAGGAATTGAGAGGCATTTGATTTCCTACTTATAAACTGTTTATACTGCATCTGATCTTTAAAGGTCCAAATTTACGGGGATGAAATTTCAGAAATATATCTATAACTGTTTTTTTGTTTGTTTTTATTGTATATTTGCCTCAAAATATTGATCATGGGTCCAGGGTGTACTCCGCCTTTGCCCTTAAGTAGCTGGGATAGGCTCCATGCGACCCCTGTGACCCTAGTGAGGATAAAGCGGGTATAGAAAATGAATGAATGAATATGGATCATGGTATTTTTGTTTCCTTAGAATGAGTTCTCTTCATTTTCTTCTTTGTTATTCTTTGCTCTTTGTCTACTTCTTTTTCTCAGTCTTCTTCTCCTTCCCTTTCCTCATCCACACTACCAACTAGTCACCTCATATGTCTGAATGTGTACCACAGTTAATATTCTCTTAACAAAATAATCCCACCAATAGGCAAAACAAACAGGGCTTTTGGGCTACCACTGTAGGGGATGGTGAGGGGGAGGTGCTGAATTGGTTGCCCTTTTATAATTTTGCACATTGAACCTTTTCATTCAAGCATTTTTGTTCTTCAAATTACCCTTATTGTGTAATTTTCTTCTGTGTCATTCAGGATAAGAAGATGCTGCAGACTGCCCAGCAGATGCTGCAGGACAGTAAGACTAAAATTGACATCATCCGAATGCAAATCCGCAAGGCTGTGCAGGCCACGGAGCACAATGACGACACACCGGGTAGGTTTAATTTGACATGTTACTTGCAAAGATGTAATTTAAGTTATGAGGTGATCCACCATGAAACACATTATACTTTATTGTCATGTAAGTCTAGAAAAATATTAAGGTCCAATCCCAATTTACCACTTGGCCCTCCCCTTTACCCCTCCCCTTCCATTTTGCGCATTCATGTGAATTGTCCCAATTCTTGATGAATCGGGGAGGAATGTTTGGCCCTCGAAACAGAAATTTTTAGGACCACACTACAAACAGAGGCGTATGAGAAATCTCCCATAATTCTGTTTGAATCACTGACATGGATGTAAAGACAGCAAAAAAAAAAAAAAAAGCAGCAGTGTGATGAAAGAAACACACAAATGTACATATTTTCTTCGTAAATAACTTAATCATTTGATTGACCGTTTAATACCATTTCAATATACTATTGATCTCATTTCTGCGGTTTGCAGTTGATAGCTGCAAAAAGGTGACCAAAGCCCATGCAACAGAGACAGCTGCTGACGGCATTGTGTATTCTTTCACAAAGTTGTCTCGTCTGTTTATAGCTGCATCGATGACTGCTGATGACATAACAGGTCTTGAAGGGTTTGTTTCAACCACTACCCCTTGCAACTCCATTTCAAGGGGTAGGGGCAGGAGGGAGGGCCAAGGGGTAAATTGGGATCGGGCCTAATTTTACACAAGTGGTTTTCATATCTGAAATGACAGATGTACTCCAGTCTTTTTTCTCATGTGGTTTATGACTCCAGTCAGCTGACACTGACATGTGTTTTTTCACTCTGGCTTTCTGCACAGTTTTATTTTTCCTCTGTATGATACACTGCTTTACTGTCTGTTTATTGATCTGTGTATGCTACTGTGTTGCTGCTGTCTGGAGCTCCTGCACAGAACAGTGTGTTCACATATCTTTGCCTTCTCAGTCTGTTTGAGGAAGAGCAAAGAACAGATGGGCTTTAAATATAGAGGACTGATTCTGTGTTGAGTGTGAATGGCAATGTCATACTTTATGAAGCCATAATGTTATTGTGTCATAGAAAAAACAGGCCAAATACAGACTAAGGGACAAATAGACATACAGGCAGGGTTAATGAATATATTGCCGAAAACCAAAACAAAGTTAAGTAGGGGTCAAGATGGACTGGTTTACAAATGATCAGTATCAGCAAGAATAGTAACAAAAAAATAACAATGAAAATCACACTCAACTTGTTTTTGTCAGTTTAATCATCGGTGTTCCAGATGTGTTTTAGTGATTTAGTTAGTTAGGGATTCATCACTTTGATTTGGATGTTCAGTTCAATAATTATTGATTTAATAAATGGTACCTGTCCACTAGGGTGATACTGGCTAGTAGCTGTCATCATAAGGATGTAACTATACACCTGGACCCTCAGGTATTCAGAGGACTTGAGGGGATAAAAACTAAAGCAAGTGCAGCCAACAGGCTTGGAATAGCAACAGGGAAGACACATTACACTGTGGAACTAGACAAAGAAAGCAGGTGAGCATCAACACACGAAGACAAATCATGATAAAACCAGAGGCAAGTAAAAAGGAACGGGCAATACAGTACGCAAGGGCAGGAAATGAAAAAAAATGTAAGAATAAAATACGAACTATGGTCAAAAAAAAGGTCTGTGTAATGAAAGTTATTAGATTTGAAGATTAAGACTTGCTTCAAGGGTTAAGGTAGGTTCAAGGTTAGTGACAGGTAAATTCAGTGAAGGTCAATACTGTGTCCATTTAAGTGATGGAGACATGACCATGTGCCTTTGAGGATGGACAAATGGAACTAGAGGTTTAAAACCTGGAAAATGGCCCACCTGGTGCATTATTACAATCAATCAAATTCACACACAGAGGGTCACAAATAAAACAAGCCTGCAACAAAGGAAGCGGCATGTACAAAAGTCTCTTTCACACACATATAAACAGTTGCATGGTGATGTGTGTAAAAGCAGAAAAGAAACAGGGTCTTAGCAGGTGTTTGCAATTTTGAATCAAATATTTTGCACAAAATATGCACTGTAAGCACACATTCTGTTTCAACTGCACTGAATAGGTGCAATTATATGAACAAATAAGAACTCACAGACTGTGTCGGGGTGATCAGTTCAGGGCAGGTGCATAGGAGTGTAAAGGGCAGTATGTGTTATGGACCGTTACAGCCCCTCCACCAAAACGTCCACCTCTAAACATCAGTCTTCTGTTTTCCAGGCAAAGTGTAGCAGGGACTGATGGGAGGGGGAAAACTAAAAAAGCAGATTTTAAGGTTGCTGTATTCCCTTCGGGGCCATCTGTTTGTTTCTGCTTATGTCAGACTGAGAGCTGATGGCTGTGGGCAGAGTGGGTGTCTTTTAAGGCAAAGAAGATAATGGCTATTCGGAAGGATTATTTAAGGGCCTTTTAAGGCCATATTTTATGGTCCTCCATCTCCTTATTGACATAAATAATAAAACTGAGCTGACGTGCTTTATCTTTGTATGTAATTCATTTTGGTTTCACAAATCCTCAACTATGTTCGAGCACAAATATGGAGCACATTTTCATGATGTATTGTAAGTCTGTCTGTATGTGGCTTAAGACTAAAACTAGTGGTAAAAAGAAACTTGTGAACTGAAATTAAAATAAAAAGGCAGAAGAGAAACGATAATGAATAATACAACACGAGCAAAAATAGAATTTAAATGGAGGTGAAATAATTTTGGTTTTTAATGTCTCTTAATGTTTCTTGGTGCAATAGATTAAAATTGACCTTTTTAATAAATAATGTTCTTTTTCAGTTTTAGTAATTTAGTGTTTTCTTATCATACATGGAGAAACTACTAAAACTGACAAAAAACTGCTCATGCAACTAAAATTAAAATCATAGAGAAGATTAAGAAAAAATCCAATGAAAATTTGTCATCAGTCTGACCTATGTTTATCTGCTCTGTTGGCATTTTATTACCTGTACTGGTAACAAATATAATTTGTGCTTTCATTTTTATGGTTTTTTTTTTTTTTTTTTTTCATCTCTTGTTCCGTGTCCAACACTCAGTCAAAACCTCGTTCTCCTGGTTCTAGGCCTGTCTTCTCTCCACACACACAGAGCTGTGTGTATAGTGTACACAGACAGACAGTCTCCAGGCACCACACCCGCTGGAGGGGTCATCTAGCAGGGCCTGGACTCCAGGCACAGCACCTTATTAGGAGATAAAAGCATCCACATCCATCTCCTCTACAGCCCCCACTTTTTCTTTTCTTTCTGCTTGAGTCTCACACAGTGTTTTGAACAGCTCATAAGTCATAAAAATCATATTTAATGACTCATCACTGCCCTGTTGTCCTTTTCCTCACTAACCTAACATTTGAAAGTCAAATGAATCTTTTGAAATGAAGCTCATTCATTGCTCTGTGTTATCTCAAACATTGTGACATCTTCCAGATATTTGTGCCGCTACTATGCCATTAAAATCACCACTCGGATGCAATCATCCATCATGAGAGCTGCTCTGTGGATGACCTGTCTGTGTCTGTGGGGGAGCGTGTGTGTGCTTAGTTTAATAGATAATAGTGCACCTAATTTTCTGCTTTAATCTGTTTTATCATGATCAGGGCTTTCCATTTCAGGGTCACAATGAATAATTGTCAGTGTTTTATCACAGCCTCTTCTTCTTGAAGAGGCCATTAGCTGAATGAAGAATAGCTAGAAATGAAAATGTATAGCTTGTCAAATAGTGAACATCCTTGAATTTTGTGTTTGTCTTCAGTGAGAATTTTAGCCTCATTTTCTTTAATTAATCTTGTCAAAAACATGTGAAGAAGAATTAATTTCCAACTATTTGTAATGATTCCAAAATGTTTTTTGTTACATTTCTCATTTTTTAATTAGACAGGTGATCAAAAAAGGGTCTTTTTCTATTATTATTATTATTATTATTATTATTATTATTATTATTATTATTATTATTGTTGTTGTTGTTGTTGTTGTTGTT
>JAQQZY010000001.1:13729145-13740044 GCA_030068375.1 Ostorhinchus rueppellii
ACATCAAAGGATCACTTATCAGATGCTGTTTGCTGAAGCTTGATCATGTTTGTTGCATGTAAAATATCGATACCGACCCCTTCGTATCGATACGTGTATCGCCAAGAGACCCACGACGATATATCCCCGTATCGATATTTTGAACACACCCCTAATTGTGAGGCTACGCATCTTATTTTCATGATATTTTTGAGTTTTCCATCCATCCGTCACATTCTAAACTCAGTGTTGCAGGAACACTTTGAGGCAGCGACTTTTGGAATCAAGTATCTCCAGTATGAGCAGATGTTACTGATAATATAATTTAATGGTCAAAAGTCACTGTGACCTCATAAAACATGTTTACAGTCATGAGTCAAGAGTTTTGCAGTAATGATGAGAAAATGTCACAAACTTGTAATGTAAAAAGATGAAGTGATGGCATTTTCATATTTAACAGGTCAAAAATGAACTTAACTGTGACATGATGATGTTCTGTCTCTTTAGTAAATGCTGTATTTCTCACTGGGGTCATGTGTATTAATATACTGAGAAATTCCATTTGGTCAAAAAATCCATTTTACTATGCATGAACCTATTGTGAAAGACTGTAAAATAACAGATTAGTCGATAACCAGTGCTTAGGTTATTTTTTTTCCTTTTTTTTTTTTGGTCCCCTTCTTGTACCATGGAAAGTCTAGAAATCTTAACAGTTTCTCTCAGTTGATATGTTTTTTGTTTTTTAAATATATATTATCAAATATAGGACATAAAAATTATGAAAAAAGTTCACATTTTTGTCTAGCATAATTAAAATCTAACAAAATAAAACAAACATTAGAAAAATAGGAGTGTATATATGCAAAAAATGGGCTGGTAACACACCCACCCTCTCTACCATTCTGCTGATAATGATATATTCTGGTTGTGATGGAAAATAATAATGAAAACAAGGCTAAACATGCACAACCAGTCCAGTAGGGGTTAAGTATTGGACAAAAAAGATGCCACCGTTAAATGAGCCCAAATCGTATGAATTTACTGAACGACATGTTAAGGTTACAGGTTATCCATAGGAAAATCTGGTCTCTGCATAACACACACATATCAACCACCACCTTCAGTCAGATGACTCTTACTTGCTGATTTCTGATCAACGATTGGCTGGTACAGCTCTCCCAACCTTTTATTATATTAAGGGTGTTCACTACTTGTATATTTACGTCACATTTGCTTACACAGCTACAATCTATATCTTGAGCAGACACAGGCATATAAACTAGCGGGGCTGTATCACCAATCCCAGTAACAACACACACATTACAGGTTTTTGTCCTCATTCCAACAAAAATTCCATTAAAAGATGTAATGGATCTAATATAACTAAAAATATATAAATACTTTTGTAAAGTTTTCCACTGTTGGCAGACGTTCCGCTGTGTGAAAAGCTCAGTTTTTCAGTTTATGCACATTTCTAAAAACCTGCTGATGTCCTTTTTCATAACATGAAAATGCTGTGTCTCTCCTACCAAAAGAAATGTGGACTTTTCTTTGGAGCATGTATATTTATTTAAGTTCATCTGACTTTTTACAGGGATTGTATGTCTCAACATGTGGTTAAACTTAAAAATGAAACGCACACTCTGAATGAACTATATACAAGTCCAGTGACTCCTCATAAAACTGCAATAATCTAAACATATCCTATGTCTTAGTTGAAGAATGCGGCTTTTTTTTTTTTTCCATATATGCAGTTTACATGACACTTGACTCGCTGACTTTTGTCATACTCAAAACAATAGTAAAACATTATTGTGCAAGCTAATGTACTGTACCAACACTGGCTCCTTTCACAACTTTGCAGTCTTTAACACTGCTGCCAATCAGTAGCCAGAAAAAAACTCAATTAGGCCCCAGAACGCTAAACAGCACTATCTGAAATGATTACTTTGGTTATTTTCCCACATACATTAACATTATTTATACCTACAAAGTTCATATCTAAACACAGGTGACACATTGACGTATAAAAATTTGTATGAAACCTTGTTGACAACAGAAAGTGACTTGAATGACTGTAAATATTGACTATTAACTACAGAGGAAAGGAAACAGACATGTGGAAAACCACACGTACCTAACAGAGTGAGTCCGTTTGTCCTGTTCAAACTGTTGCCATAAAACCACGTCTTGTCATCTGTCCTGTGTCCTCTTGTCTTTCTGTCTCTGTCTATATGACTCTGTGTGTTTTCCTCTGTGTCTCCTTCCTCGTATGTCCCCCATCAGGACCGACTGCAAGTCATTGAGCCTTTCTCCCCCCCAGACCTCACCCCCGAGTGCCCCGTTCAAACCCCATCTGTCAGCAGGTACAATCACACGCAGAAACATGACGTCCTTATGCTTTTATTTGGTATATTCCGTTGTTTTTATATCATTCCTAGAATGTTTTAAGCTGTAAGCATGAGTATATTAGATTAGCACTCACAGCTCCATTTCTCATTATGTTGTATTTGTCGGTTTGTTTATCATATTATAGCTTTAGTCTGCTAGTTTTGTTAAAATGACGACTGTCTTTCCTGCTCACTGTGTCTATTCGTCTTCAGTAAGCAGAAGAAAGGCCCTCTGTCCCTCCAGGACTTCAGGCTCATAGCTGTGCTTGGCAGAGGACACTTTGGGAAGGTACAGTCTCATTAATGGGGCTTTTTGAAATGACAAAACTGTTTAGTCACTTTCACTTTACTGAACATGTCTGTCTGTCCCCAGGTGTTGTTGTCAGAATACAAGAAAACAGGAACGATGTACGCCATCAAGGCACTAAAGAAAGGGGATATCATAGCTCGGGATGAGGTCGAAAGGTGGGTTTGTCTGTTTTTATCACCAAACATTCTCCTATTTTATTTTTTACATTGAGCGTTCTACTCCATTCTTTCTTTTTAGCATAGTTCTAATTAATTTCATGTGCTGCTGTGTCTTCAATAACCATGATTACAGATTATCTATGGGCTGAGTACCAAAATATATGCTGTCTAATTATGTGTATACATCTTTTGTTCATTTTTTTCTCTTCCTCTTCCAGTCTGATGTGCGAGAAGCGCATTTTTGAGATCGTCAATATCTCGCATCATCCATTCCTGGTCAACCTCTTTGCATGTTTCCAGACGCCAGAGCATGTGTGTTTTGTTATGGAGTACACGGCTGGAGGCGACCTGATGATGCACATCCACACAGACGTCTTCACAGAACCACGAGCTGTGTACGTAACACTACGCATTGTAAAGTGAATGTGAGGGGAAAAGAGGAAGCCAAAGGGATGATTTCACTTTTTTTTTTTTTTTTTTTAATGTAGTTCATTTTTTTGTCAAGTGTAATAAATCTGTAAATATGCACATGTTGGGGACATGTTAAATATATGGAGTATTTCTACTTTAAGGCTGTGCAATTAATCAATTTTAAATTGAAATTGGATTTTTTTAAGTAGGACAATTTTTAAAAAACGGAAATCGTCAAATTGATTTCACCTCTGTCATGTCTCCAGGCTGCCCACCTCCGGGCTACCATAGGCTCCTCCCAACTGTGAAAGCGGTCTCTCACAAAAGTTCATGTAATGACCACGGACCTTAAATCTGTGATGGGCCTGCAGTAGTGATACCAGTGTAAATCTTAGATTTTATTCAGTGAATGATCCAATCTGTGGAGTCTGTGTTCTGGTACACTACTTCCCCCTGCTGTTGAGAGTCTGTCATATAAAACCACATAAATGAATCCCTCTACAGTTTTTAAAACATTGTTCGAAAATCGCATTTATATGACATAGTGAAAGGACCATTATTAAAGGTTTTATAGTTTGTTTTGAGACTATTGTTGATTCACCAGCTGTTGACTTTTTTTGGATGGATTTTAAGAACAATTGTTTTGAGCATGGGAGAGCCAATACTTTTGAATCTCTTAAGTGAATTTAGCAAATATTTAAATGAATAAATCAGCATGAACCATAAAAAAAACCTAGGCAGGAGTAGATTGTATATTTTTAGGACACATTTTCCCTCAAATTCATTGACCATCAGTATCTACACGATTTTAGGAATTGTATAATGTGCTATTTGTGTTGATTTATTAATCTGTCTGTAATTGGAAATGATTCCGCACAGAATTAATGAGAAATTATTGTTCAGTACATTGTGTAAAAATGTGTTACTTATGATAGAATAACTTATTAGTCATCTTGTAAGATCATACAAAAACATTGCAGATCATTCCATTAGCTTAATGAGTCATAAGAGTTGTTCAACCACACGTCACTAATGATGTGAAAATCACATTTGAGACATGTTCGTTGCAGAGATCCAATAATAATAATAATAATCCTTTGTTTTGACTTCAGGTTTTATGCAGCCTGTGTGGTTCTAGGACTTCAGTTTCTCCACGACCATAAGATTGTGTACAGGTGAGTGAAACTTGGTGGATGTATTTATTATTTTCTTTTACTTTGTTATTGATTGATTGATTGATTGATTGATGAAGGTCATACTTGGCCAGACTAATATCTGAAAATTACACTATTATATGTTTTAGTTTTTGTCAAATGCATTAGTAAAGTTTGTTGCTCCTCATTCATTTTATGCTGTTTTTGTCTGTATTATAAATAGAAGTCTTCTTAAACTGTCATTTGGTGTCCATCATAACATACCTGACTCCTCTCTTTCAGAGACCTAAAACTCGACAACCTGCTGCTAGACACAGATGGTTATGTAAAAATCGCTGACTTTGGACTGTGTAAAGAAGGTGAACATATTTACTCGCATAAGAGTTCGGTTTAGGGTGCTTTTGTTTGACTTTTCAGTTATATAATGGGGTCTTTTTGTCTTACCACATCATCATCTCTTCAGGAATGGGTTATGGAGACAGGACCAGCACTTTCTGTGGGACTCCAGAGTTTTTGGCCCCTGAGGTCCTAACAGACACATCGTACACTAGAGCAGTAGACTGGTGGGGGCTGGGGGTCCTCATCTATGAAATGTTGGTGGGAGAGGTGAGAATTAACACATAATTATTAATACTCTTAGATTTTGAGCGATGAGAGACAAAAAATGAATGTGCATGTAAAAAAAAAAAAAAACCTATAAAAATACAATAATTAAATAGTTGAACAATTTACTCTGATTCATTGCTTTGTTTTTGTAATAATGGGCATTTTAATGTCAAATTATATTCCATTAATTTATTTGTTTCGAGCAGAAAAACAAAATATTTTAGGTGTACGAGGAACTAATAGCAGAGCACATACATTAATAAATAAAGGTGATCAAGACAATATAGCAATTGCCAATGTACAATAGTAATAATGAAGTAAATTCAATATGTACTGCTCAAAAAGGAGTGGGAAACGTATTAAATCCCATCCCCATCTCACATGTACACACATAACACATTACTTTTATTGTAATTAATGTAGAAGAGATGTATATGTACTGTTCAGATAGTATTAAAATATGACAAAAGCAAACATTACTGACACATTTTCTGTGATTAAAGTGTTGATCTGCATCAGAAGTGTTGTTCTTTTTCATTGTGTGTGTAGTCTCCGTTCCCTGGAGATGATGAGGAGGAGGTGTTTGACAGCATTGTGAATGATGAAGTCCGCTACCCACGCTTCCTCTCCACTGAGGCTATTGGCATCATGAGAAGAGTACGAACACACACGCTCTTATCCATCTTCATCACTCTTGGAAAAATGCACAACTCTGATTCTATATATGACACACTTACTGTATTCACACTCATTAGACACCCAGCATATACTCACAGACATCACTGTGTACTTTGGCCTAATTTGCCATTTTTGTGTGTGTTTTCACATCAGCTGTTACGGAGGAACCCAGAGCGGCGACTGGGTTCTGGTGAGAAGGATGCAGAGGAGGTGAAGAAGCAGCCATTTTTCAGGGTGAGGACACATTTCGGTCCTTCTTTACATTTGAAGGGAATTAAAACCAGCCCCATGGTCTAGTTCGGGGGTGTCGAACTCATTTTAGTTCAGAAGCCACATACAGCCCAGTATGATCTGAAAGTGGGCCGGACCAGTAAAATAATAACCTATAAATAATGTCAACTTCAGTTTTTTTTTTATGTTTTGAATGAAAAATATAAAATTATATTATGAAATATGAATAACATGAAAAAAACATACATTTCTTCAGGGAAAAAAAGTGCCATTTTAACAATATTATGTCTCAACTTCTCATGTACACATGAACATTACAACTTACAGATCACAGTGGGTCTACAAATACAGAAAACATTTAATAACAGGCAGAATATTGTTAAAATTTCACTTACTTCTCTTAAGACATTTCAGGTTGTTCCTATTTGTTCAGGTTATTCACATTTCTTGCAAAAAGATCGTTTGTAAATGTAAAGATTTTCACGTAATTTTAGTTTTATACGCTAAAACTAAACCAAACTTGTCAGTATGTGGCTACATTTACAATACATAATTTTTCCTCTATAGAAATATGAGACATGCTTGATACAATTGCGATAGAATTCATTCGTCCATGTTTTGACAAACATAAGAACAGCCAATCATAATTAAGTAGTACCGCACTGAACCAATCACACTAGAGCCACAGCAAGTTAAGTTGACACACACAGCACAGGTGTAAGAGCAGCCACACCACATGCTAATGTTTGGGCCACAGCGGGAGATAAAGAGTGTTCCCTACTCGGGGTACCTACTGAGTCACTGAAAAGTAGGTTGTGACCATTTCGGTTCCGGTGTACAACAGAGGTATAGAAACTGGGAGGCAGACGTTCAAAGCGTGTTAAGTTTCATTTTTGGTTTATGCCAGCTACAGTCGTTACAGCAGTTACAGATGCACCCCCATGTGTATACCCCTGGCACTGTTTGGTGAAGATGGTCTGTTTTGTTTGTGTTTTCTTTTAAAACTTGAAAGCTTTCGGCTGCTGGTCAGACTTTTGATTTAGTTTTAAATATATGGACTGGTTTTATTGATCTGAAACAGTTGTATAATGTTCTTTAGCACATCTGTCATGTTCAACCTCTGACAGAAAATAAATCCTATTTAAATGAAGAATAACCTTCTGATGTCTTCGCAACTAACTTATGACTAATGGAAAAGTTAACCTTGATAAAAATAGGAATTTAATTTTTTATATCGTGATGCATATTGATATCATGTGATATGAAAAAAATTATGATATGATTTTTTTTTTTTTTTTCCATATCGTTCAGCCCCAGTGACCACTGATTTTAACATCCTTGATTGTTAATATCTTCAGTGTGACGTTTGTATTTCACTAATTCATCTCATGGGCCGGATTGG
Organism: Ostorhinchus rueppellii; assembly: GCA_030068375.1. Taxonomy (NCBI): domain Eukaryota; kingdom Metazoa; phylum Chordata; class Actinopteri; order Kurtiformes; family Apogonidae; genus Ostorhinchus; species Ostorhinchus rueppellii. Next base: position 13,736,465 of record JAQQZY010000001.1, read on the forward strand.
ACCCTTTGACAGGCTGGTTTTGGCCCACAGGCCGCATGTTTGACACCTGTGGTTTAGATTCTTTAAGGTTTACTTTCTTTTTCTTTGTCTTGTTTACCTCCAGAATGTGGACTGGGAAGCCCTGCTCCAAAGGAAGGTGCCCCCGCCGTTCGTTCCCTCCATCGGCGGCAAAGAGGACGTCAGCAACTTTGATGAGGAGTTCACCACCGAACCGCCGACCCTCACGCCGCCACGTGAGCCACGCATGCTCTCCCGCAAAGACCAGGAGAGCTTCAGAGACTTTGACTATGTCTCTGACCTCTGCTAGTGGGCCAAGAGCTCACAGACCTCAAGGAATGTTTGACTTACGAAGGCTTCAGAACGTCTGTTTGGAGCAGATTGATCGTCACGTCTGGCTGTTTGTCTACGTTACTTACACTGTGAATGAATGAGACTGAAGTGTTTTGTGTGACTGTGAAGACTGTGGAAAATAAAATATCATGTCAGAAAAAGAACTTAAAATTGAAGAAACAAAAAGTAAACGTGCGACATTTGATGCACCCCCTGTCCAATCATTGTAGACATAATGTGTGTGTTTTTTTAACGAACATTAGCCTTTAAAACACTTCTCCTTTGTGTCACCTGTGCAGCTGTTAAGGAGGAGCTCGCTGTATCTTCGTACTGTTTGGGAACCGATCAACGGTGTCTCATACCAATGCCTTACGTTTGTACTTGTACTGATTCACAGAGGACCATCTTGGTTTTTATTTTGTGGCCCTTTGTGTACAGCAGCACTTCCATGAAAGATTTGTACTTGGAAACAACCTTAACATTCAGGCAAAGTGTGAGAGGACTACAGGGTAAAGGACCGTTGTCTTGTTTTTATTGCAGTTAATTCTACCAAACACTCTGCAACGACTTCTGCTAATTAATTTGTTTGGGTTTTAATCTCTGTGATTGAAATCCCACAATAGAAACTTAAAATTATACATTTGGCATTGAACAGAATTATTATTGAGATGTTCTTAGCTCACAAGCAGACACTGAAGCATCAGCATGGCCATGACATGAAGATTATTTGATTTAAACTGAAGAAATGATGACACTAAAACTACACAGGAAGCATTAGACTACAGTTTTACAGACACAAAGTAAGCAGAGATGATACGATATCTGTCTGGTTTTCAGAACTGAATCCACCTCAGAGGGATAAATCTGTAATCGGTTTGTTTCCATCATCTGTTCCAGTAAAAACTGGCCAATATCTTTGAAAAGCTCTGTCAACAACCAAACATGGATCATTAGTCTTTTATCCAATCAGAGTTTACTGCTGTCACATAGTTGCACTCCCTTGACAATACATTTCACAATAAATAAACTATCATTCGAGGGAAGTTGATAAAATGGAGAAAGTATGAACTACTAGTGTAAGTTGTAGTAGCCCATGAAGTGGAGGTCCATCACCATCTCTGAGAACAGGAGGGTTTTGTTGTGAAGCTGTATGTACGGTGGTGTGGACTTTACTTATTTTATGTACAACAATACAAAACCCTGTGTGTGTGTATGATGTATTTTATAAAAAACAAAACAAAACTGGAGTGAATATAATGATGTCTGTGTGTTTGTGTACGATCCTAATTCAGTCCAGGGAAGAGTCACTGACTTTAGACTGGACAAAATTTTGGAAAATGTAAAAAAAATATATATATCAAAATATCAGTGAATATTATGAACCGGAAATGAAGTCATTTAAGACAACAGATTCATCTGCCACAAACTAATCATGTCATGTTAATAATATAAAGGTATAGTATTGGAAACTGGAGCAGTTATTAGTGTGACTCCTGATTGTGTAAATATGCAAGAACATTTTATATTTTTTAGATTTAGTATTGGAGCAACTTTCATAAGCATATTTACTCATTCTGTGAAATGTGCTTGAACCTGACCTTTTGCTTATAGTGATTTTCTATTTTTGCTTCTCAGATTAAGAGCATGATGATTGGTGTCAAGGAAGGAAAGTATGACATAACAGAACCTAATTCTACATGAACTGCTGACTTCACATCACTTTTATAGGATCTGATTGTTTAAAGGGCTCATATTTTGCTAAACCTACTTTCATTAGTGTTTGATTCGTTTATTTGTGTATTTGGACCCTAATAGTTCATGAAGTTTGAAGTTGAACCCTCCAGTTGCTGCAAACCTATCTTTATATTCATTTAGGCAAAAATTTAGTGGATTTATACAACCTGTCTTAATTCCTGCTTAATTTGTTAGTTACATCACGAAATCACAAGGTCCAGACTTCGGACGAACATTTCTCTGATTATGACAATTGTTTATCAACAGAACTGGCGACTTGTCCAGGGTGTACCCCGCCTTCGCCCTTAGGATAGGCTCCATGTGACCCCCGTGACCCTAGTGAGGATAAAGCGGGTATAGAAGATGAATGAATGAATGTTTATCAGCAGCAGCAGCGGTTGTAGTAAAAACTGAAAATATGTCCAAATTTCGAGTTGGTTACCTAAAATGTTCAGTTGTTGATTGTATTAATGAACACAAGTGGCTGAACAGGACAGAAAGCCTGATCAATAACCCAGAAGGGGGTGGGGGGTGGACTGTAGGGATATATGCCTATACACCCTGTACACACAACTACTAATCTCCCTGTACACACAACAACTGTCAATCTCCAAAAGTGTAATATTGTTTCAGCTTTTCGTCCACAGGACACCTTAGTTGTCAGTGCCCTGAAATGGTATTTTTGGGGAACAGGTCCCAGAACAGAATCCAAGAGGATCCAGCTGCAGAAACTGGAGAGTAGAGATCCACTCCTCCACTTCCATTCACCACTTCTCCTTTAGGGTTAGGGTTAGGTATAGGGTTGGAGTTGGGGTGATGTTTCTCTGGAAGTGTCTCCAGAAATCTCACAACACCACCCTCGCGTTGCCGTATGAATAGGCAAAACACCCCTTTTTGGAAATGCTGAGGCTATAGTACCACATGATCAGAAGAAGAAAACCATGGACATAACCTCATGTGTATGCTCACTGCATTCTTCAGTGATTTTAGGAGATGATTCTTGCTGTGGAAGGGCAGAGAAACTGGAGCTCCACTTCTGGAGAAACATCACCCTAAGCCTAACCCTAAGTGCAGGTCACGTGTTGTGAATGGAAGAGGAGGGGTGGAGCTCTACCCTCCAGTTTCCGCAGCTATATCCTCTTGGATATTTGTGTATCCTGTGGCTCTGTCTGTGTTTGTGTATAGCACCACATATAGGTGTGGTATATGTATTATACCGTTTTAAACCAGTTATCCTGTTTCCATGGGGACGCAGATATGCTTGAAACAATATATGTATGAACATGAAATTTTTAGAATCCGTGAAAGAAAAATACCACAAGTATTGTCATCTGGACATAGCCTCTGGTAACTGGTACCCTAGCCTTATTCTGTAACTGGATTGGCACATGGCATGTGCTTATTGCCACAGTACTGTGGCAGCAGGGTGACAACTTACCATGCTGGTTACCAGTCTAAACAGGATATAGTGAGGGTGCTGATTGGTTCTGTGGTAATAGGTAAATGAGAAAGTTTG
>JAQQZY010000001.1:13740144-13796605 GCA_030068375.1 Ostorhinchus rueppellii
ATTGAGATAGAGAGAGAGAGAGAGAGAGAGAGAGAGAGAGAGAGAGAGAGAGAGCATTAGATAAAACTTTATTGATCCCACCATGGGGAAACTGCCATGTTCACAGCAGCAAAATTCAGAGAATAAAGTAGAAAGCAGGGAGAACATTCAAAAGGGAAATAGAAAATATATGAGTATAATAGGCCTACGTATACAACTGTGTTATCTTTGTATTTGTATATCAATGGGGAAACCCTATTACTGCTATCATTAAATAATCAATAATAATTAAAAAAATCAACAATGATTGATTGCTTGCACCTTTCTCATCAATCTTGCACGAAACTGAGAAATCTATTGTAAACAGAATTTTGAGGGGTTCTATTTTTAGGATTTGCATTGAAGTGTTGTGTTCAAAGTTGTTTTATTTTCACGCCCCCCTGATAATTGGTGATGAAAATAATTATTAGCTGCAGCCCTGGTTCTTCAATCTTTGGCGTGTGCCCGTGTACGTGTCCGTGCGTGCGTGTCCATCCACGCAGTAGTGTGTTCGTGTGCTGCTGCCGACCAGAGAGGGGAGTCGAGAGCTCTGCTGGGAACTACATGGTGCTCAATTTTTCAAGATGTCGTCGTTGGAACAGAGACTCTCGCGAATCGAGGAGAAACTAAAGCAGGAAAATGAAGAAGCTCGCCGGAGAATCGACCTCAACATCGACATGAGTCCGCAGCGATCACGTCCCAGGCCAAGTGAGTGTCCACCGTTGGGGACCGGGGCGTCGGTAACAGCCAGAATAGTGGGGGGGAAATATCGAAGAGGCGGAGGGAGGGAAGGAGCAGAGGTGTTATGCTGCTTTTAGCTACTACAAGCTAACAGGCTAGCTACATAAACAAACAGCGACTCTGCTTGGTGGGCTGGATTTATTGTGAAGTCGTTCACATAACACGTGAGCGTATATCTAAAGTGACCAAGCCTAACTGTTTAAAACTGAACCGCTGTCATTAAATAATTCGCCGACACTGAAGTCCCCAATCTGTTTTGATCCTGTCCTGTCAAACATGCTAGGCTAACAGGCTAGCGCTTTGGGTGATAGTCGGTGGCAGGCCCAGCGTGATGCAGTTTTGAGTCAATTTATTAAATTAGACGGTCATGCCATTTATCCGCAGCTTATCCGCATTTTAATGTGCCCATTAACCGGTGATATGGTGTTGATTTATGCACCGGGAAGCGTTTTTATCACCAGTTTTGACCCTTGACTGTAGACATGCTAATTCGTGCAGGCTATCGGATCGTTCTTGCGAGCGTACAGCAGACGTCAACTAGCTCAATTCGTAAACTGTCAACGTGTAAATTGGACTTAAAATGTGTAATTTCGGTGACAATTGGCCTTAGAGTCACAGCGTAAAGCCCTTCATAGTTTACGGTGGAGTCAGTACTTTGGCACGGGCTGGGCCTATGAATCCGTCTGAAGTAGAAAACTGAGCTAATGGAGCAGAGAAGTCTACAACACGACCTACCGAGGAAAAAAAACAGTGGGAGAAATCAAAAGACACGGATCTCATGTCCTTCCAGTGTCACAGCATTTCATAACTCCAGCAATTTTTGAGACGACAGGCTGCAGAGCCCTCTTTCCTGTAGATCACCCTCCTGTCCATATCAGGTTCAAGAAACACTGACCTGCTTTATTCTGTTCTCTTGTTTCCAACATGTTTTGTGGAGTTTCATTTTTTCCCCGGTAAGGAACATGTCACAGTGTAACAGAGTGGACTGTGGGAGAAGGCTGGTGGTATTCTGTACTGTACTTTTCTGTCAGCAAATCCTAGCAAAGCAAGGGCCATGAATCCGAATCAACAGTGACACGATCTGGCTGTTAATGAAGACAGAGCCTGATCATACCTCTGTGTAGCACCCTGAAACACAAAGAATGCAGGGACATATGTGGATCTGAAGTAGTGCAATGTCATGTTGTATTATTTAAGTAAATGCACTAAACCTGCAGTGAAAGGAGAGCATTGATAGATTTGACTTTTCATTAAATATTAGTGAAGGCTATTAACTGATTTTCTACATTTATGACTTACTGCATTGTTTTAAACTTGAATTGTTTCTTCTGAATTGTCATAAACATTATGTTTCTTTAAATTATGCACCTGTATGTGCATCTCCTTTGCATGAGAGTCCCCAGTTATCACATTATAAAATCTCAACCTTACCACTGATCCTGGTGTTTTTTAAATTTTATACTTGTTCAGCAAAATGTAAGAATTTTCATTTATTAATTGTTGTTATTTATCAGTATACTGTATATATGAACATCCAACACTCACTGAAATTGCTTTTTCTAACCCGTCAACAAGTTAAACATTTAGGAACTGACCACATACTACAGACTAGGAGCAGTGGGCTATCATGTCAGGTGTTCGAAGAGCAAAAGCTAGAGAAAGTGCCTTGCTCAAGTGCGCATCAGCCAACAAGATGAACATTTCCTGCAACCTCCATTTGTACAGGAACCACCTATTCTTACTTTGAGATTTACCTATACCTGTTTGAAAGGAGCTGATGATTTATCTTGTGTCAGGAGTTCAGGTTGTTAAAACTGATCACAAAGAACCTAAAAAGAATGACATATATGTGCCTTTTCATATTACATTAAGGTACTAACAAATCAGGTCCTGCTGCCTTAAACACTCATTAGAGTACCAAAATGTATGTGTTTCATTATAGTCTGGATTATTTAAAAGAAATACAAAGTAGGAACAATGGTGTATATTTATAAGCCATTTTACAGGTTACATTCAGCAGTATATGTCATATGTTTCTGGATAAGAGCCAAAGACAGTGTAAGAAATTCTGGAAGTATTTAAGTGATTATTTTAATAGTTTTCAGCTTCACATAGGATTTGTTGACAGTAGAAACACTGGATTAGCACCACCCTTATATGTGACAAGTTGTATGTGTCAACAAGAACAAGTTATTTGTTTTGGGGTTTGTTTTTTTTCTTTTCTATTTCTTATATGATTTTAATTATGTGCCTGTGTGAATGTGTGTGCGATTGCCTCAGTGGTACAGTGCAGTAATGTGCGTGTGTGTGTATATTTTCTTTCCTCCGTCTAGTCATCGTGATCCAACTCAGTCCTGCTCCAGCCCCTTCCCAGCGTGCAGGTATCATTCAATCCATCGCTCTCTCTGCCACTGCACCTTTCTACCCCCCCTCCCCATGTCACATCCCACCCCCAGTTCCCCCTTCCTCATCCTCCTTTTATCACAGTTAAATCAAACACCTGTGCATCCTGTTTTCTTCCTCTTTATCGAAAGCCTTTATTGGGGTCTCACATCTCCAACTTTACTCACTTTCAACCTTTTAACACTGTTATAAACATTGTTTTTTAAAAATGTTGATTCAATTTTCAGTCTAAAAAGGACAAAGTAAAACCAAGCTGTAAAGTCAGGTCATGGGAACACACACATCTATGAGAAAAATCTAAGCTTCTCTGATCCCATTCTGTATACATTCATTAGCTTATTACTGTGATGTATAGTAAATGCTTGTGTTAGAAATATTTGACTTGTTCTTTAGACACATTGGTCCTTGCATCCTAATAGGATCAAGAATTGAAACCGTGCCACTATGCTCATTGAAACCACATTATTTTAAATCTGCGTCAATAAGTCCAATAGTTTCCAATATATTTTCCTAAATTTTGATATCAGTGTAACTTAATATGTTATTTAACACATTATAAGCAAATTTAATTGAATTTCTTGTGGGAACTGCATGTTAAGCACTTGGGGGGGGTAAACCTCGTCACAATCAGGGACATTTTGATTAAAGCATGTTACCAATGTACCGATACAATACAGGATAGAGGGGTAATATATAATAATAATAATAATAATAATAATAATAATAATAATAATAATAATGAATATATCTATAAATCAACACGATAATTTTTTTCATTCCCATGTTTATGGAATGACTTCTTGTGTCATCTCAAGCTCTCAAACTTTTGACCCATACTTTATTTCACCCTCACAGACAGTTTCCTACTTTCTTGCACTGTGTCTCTCACTAACTTTTGGTTATTCTACGACTGAATAATAAGTTTCAAAGCCTTGATCTATGTTTATGAAACGAGTCCTTGACCAGCGCTCATATTTCAGCCCCACAGTTATTTGCACCTCCGCTCAAATCACATCCTCTCTCCATGTTTCCATCCCCACTCCTCTCTTTGTCTGTGTGTGTCTGTGCCAGTGGCAGGGCAGTGTTGGTGTGTGTTGATATTGACGATGTAAGTGTGGACGTGTGTCAGATAATTAACCCTTGTTTTGCTGGAGGCAGAGAATCACGGTGCATGTGGCTTCTGTGCACGGCACGATGTTTTGGGTTGTGTTTTTGTTTGACACCGTCTCTAATCGAGCATCCCCCTGGTCCATCTGCAGGAGTGCTGTGAACACTCTTGGCTTCTGTCTTTCTATGCCTTCATTCCTTTGACAACTTAAGACTTGCCTTCCTGTCCGAGTCTGACTGACTGACCGACTGTCTGATTCCCAGCTTATTCTGTGCTGTGCGGTTTTGGCTGAATTTCTCCACTCTCTTTCTCACACCAGATTGTTTGATGTTGTCCAGTATTTATCTTTTTGCATCCCCTCCTCCTCCTTCCTTTTTGCAGCGGCACTGTGTGAGCAGGAGGCGGTGCAGCAGTGCCTGCAAGTATGTGTGTTTCTGTGTTTCCCCTCGTCCTCACTCTGTCTGCCCGTTTATCCTCCAATCCGTCCATCTGGAGCCAGCCGAATTATGGAGATGCGATCTGTGCCAAAGACTGCCTGAGTCTTCCTTCCTGTCCACACTAACCTCTCCTCCCTCTCTACTAACTGATTCTCTTTTTACAGGCCGATCCATCCACAGGTGACTCATGGATACAAACACCCTCTGGCAGTCTCAGAGGAGCTGCCAAACTGCTACAACAACTACAATAATAATGAGAATCAGAGCAGCTAAAAATGTTTTTCCACCTTCAGTCACAAAGCTATGAATGAAAAATTTATATTAAATCCAAATTTTAAGAATTAGCAATCTAGGAGCTTGTCTAGGAACATCATTGTCCCATAGCTGCATGTTTTGGTTTTTTTTACATTTTGGGTTTTATTTTTCTAGTTCAAGTCTTATGTTCCATTGGTTTCGATAAAACTGGACCAAAAATAAAGTTCTGGGAATGTGGCCATGTCTTTAAAAATAGATCCAAGAAAGAAACAAATGTAAGATGATCGAACAGGTTGTAACCAAATTTCCAGATGAATGTAATTTATTTATGAGAGGAAAAGGTTAAAGGTGACTGGTTGTAAACATCTATCATACTCAGCTTTCCTTTGTGTTGTGGAAAAGCTTTGAAATTGTTCATAGCTGACTTAAATGTTAGGCTGCTCAAAGATTTCAGCTGTCGCCTTGGACAGTTTTATTTGAAATGGAAATAAGCCAGTGACTAGTGCAGTTCAAGTAAAACCCCACATTTTTTCTTGAAAAGAATAAGGTGATATCTGTTTACCGTACATCCTGAGCTGTGGGCTAACCCTGTCCTGCCTCTTTGCCTCAGAATGGTGTTGCTCTTGCACTGAAATAACAGTCCTGTTTGTTTTAATACTGGGGTGGGACAACAGTGTGAAACAAAAACAAATCCGTAACTGGAGGGTGGGGATTCATATACTGGTAAAATGCTGTGCAGAGTCGAGATAAGAGAATGAACTCTTTGACCTTTCCGAGGGAGTTTTCTCTCGATACCTTGTGGCAAATAATTTTCATGGAGCTGTAAATCGAATAGTTTCCTTGTCAGAAACTTGAATTCAGTGAGTGTGGAAAAATCTGAAGGCGAAGAGTTTAGAGGGGAATTTTAATGATTTAATCGTACAAAAAACTAATATCATCTCTGTCTTTGTTGTATGAATCACTAAAATAACAGAATTAGTGATTGCATGAATTGTCATGGACATCTTACACCTTGTGGTGTGTTGGTGTGAAAGGCACCATCCTCTCCTTCAGTCTCCTGTTTGTCACTGACGTTTCATATCCCTCCACTTCAGCGCTCCAGTTGCCCCTGGCCAACGATGGAGGCAGCCGCTCGTCGTCTTCAGAGAGCTCGCCTCAGCACCATCCCTACCCCAGCCGCCCGCGACACATGCTCACCCTGCCCACACCTCCATATGGCCTACAGAAGAGTTTAGAGAAGTATGTGCATTTTCAGTCACGCGCTGGTGTTTATCAGATCAATGCAAAGAGTTAGATCATGACTCTAAGCTGATGCTTCTGGCACACATACTTCAGCTACATATAAACCTCAGAACGCACTGTTGATAGGGATTTTTTTTTTAACATTCTTCCTTATTCTGCCTTTGTGTGTCTTTCTTTCCTCACAGTGCAGAGATTGATCAAAAATTGCAAGAGATCATGAAACAGACGGGTTATCTGAAGATCGACGGTCAGGTAGGCCATGCACACGGAAAAATGTGCAGTTGCTAATGTCTACAATTAGAAAACTGAAATCAAGTGTGATTTTACCATTTGCATAAGTATTATACATATGTGAATGTTATTTTTGTCAGCATATGAAAAGAAACAATATTTTCATTTCTCTGGGGACCTTTTTGTGATTTTAAAAAAGAATGTATGCATAATTATTTAATGCTTAACATGTAACTAATAACTAGTATGTTTCACACATAAAATCAGTGCCAAATACCTGATCACTCACTAAACAGATACTGAAGTAAAACAGGTTATGGTCACACAGATTACAGCCTAAAATACTATAAAAACATGAAGCAGAAACTAGAAAGTATTATGGGAATAACATTTTATTTAGTAGTAGTCGTAAGAAGTAAGAGTCAAAGACTTTCCCTTTAACATAACTCACTCTGTTAGTTTGACCAGCATCCAAATATTGTCATGTGTGCTCACAATATGTAAAGCTTGTTGTGATATTTTGTGGGCCAGGTTAATCCACTTCGTTTAAGTGTCTGTGAACAGAGCAGTCTCTCTGGCCTGAAGAACAGCCTCCCTCTACATATTTTTCTCTGATTATGAGTTAAAGTTATGCATTTACCGAGAGGACCATAAGAGGCTGATAGTGTGGCCTCATCCAGTTTTACACTGACTGATCAATTGGCTGTTTATTGTTCGGTGCCGTGATTCAGTATGATTGACATTGCCATTCATAATTTGGAAGACGCTTGAGGGTGTGACTATTCATTATGGCAGGTCATTTTGATTTTCTCTCATTAGCCCAGAAGCTGTCGCATTGTCACTCACTGAGAAACCACTCAGCTTCTCAGTCACCCCTGGTTGAATTTTTATCGAAGCAGAGAAATGATTGATCTGCCAACTGATGTTATACTCCGATGGTGCCCCGACGGAACAGTCTTATTCCACTTCAAAACATTTCTAACACCCACAGGGATTTACTGATGTCTTTACGTATGCTCAGTAACAGTCTGTCCTCATTAATTTGATCTGGGAGAGTTTGTTTCAGTTGTAGACAGTAGAAATCTCATCAGTATTCTCTGAAGTTGTGTTTTCTTAGTGTCCTTTCATCTGTGTCTGTGCACAGCGGTATCCAGCTGAGGTTACAGACCTGATCAGCGAGGGGGAGATCGGCAGCGGCACCTGTGGACAGGTTTTCAAAGTGCGCTTCAAGAAGACATGCCATGTCATCGCTGTCAAAGTAAGAAAATGTTGAAATCATATCTGGGGTTGTGTTGATGAGGCTTCCGGAAGCATAGTTAGCACCTTTTAAAAGTCACTTGTCGCTGCACCTTTTTTAAAAAAATCTGTGTTGGATTATATAGTTCCTCTGTACATGAACGCCTATGCTCAAAGCATTTGAATGGTTGACACTGTCTGCCATACTTCTGCCATTTATACTCCTGGGGTAGACTGACCTGCTCTGACCACCAAAAGGATCAGCCATTGGTACATGTTTATATATACAAGACAATATTTGACCTCTAGTGTTTCTACATTTGTACATTAACTACACAGAGAAATTCTGATACTTATCCTCTCCAAACTAATGATCTTTTGTTGTTTTCTGTTCTATACATGGGTAAATGGCTTTTGTTCACTTTGTACCTTATTTGTGAAATCTGCTGTAGAAAGACTGGAAACTAACAGAGGGAATTTCATTGGACGTGTTTAAATCCAGACTCAGACTTCTTGCTTTTGTTATTATCAATGTTCTTGTAAATGATATTATTACTTATTGATTTATTTTTAAATGCGTCTGTTATTTGTGTAATCTTGTATCTGTGTTTTGTATTTGCCGCTGCCTATCTTGGCCAGGACTCCCCTGTAAAAGAGGCTCTTAATTTCAATAGGAAAGTAGTTTAAAGTAATGAAAAGAAGAAGAAACATGACAAAATTATTAAAATGCAGGCAGAAGTTGATACTCTTTCTAGCTCTTGTAGCATTAGAGCAAGCTAGTTTTTCTTTTTTCTGTTTTGTCTGTTGTAGTTTAAAAACACAGTGGCAGTAATAACCCCACATACCAATCTCCTACTTAAGAGTTGACTTAATTGTTGTTGTCAAGGCTGTTTAACAATTAAACAGCCAGTCTGCTCACCAGAGGAGTCTTTGTATTGTAATTTCCTAATGGCTTGCTTATATAAATGCGCTCCCAGCATGTGCCGACTCCATACGTTGTGTCTTTTGTAACAACTTAAACAACTCTTAAACTTTGCTGGTGTGTGTTTCTAGCAAATGCGCAGAACAGGAAACAAAGATGAGAACAAGAGAATCCTTATGGACCTGGACGTGGTGCTGAAGAGTCACGACTGCCCATACATCATCCAATGTTACGGCGCCATAGTTACCAACGTGAGTTTGCCAAAACACATCAAACACAGCAAATTAACACAATAGCTGTTGTCCATTAATTTATTTACATTTATGTAAAATTTGGAAAATCATTCAGGGCCAGCCGTCAGTCACAATAATGTCAAGTGAAGAAGAATAAAAAATAAAAAATTCAAGACATAATTAATTAAAAGACATCTCTCATTTCCAAGAGGGGAAAAAAAAAATCAGTTGACAGGCACAAGCAGATGAACAGTGTTAAATTTCAAGTTCTCTGAATAGTTTTTGCTGTTTCTTTGGACACTACAGTATGAAGTCTATTGTCACATCAACACCTAATCTTGCTCTTATGTCGTCAAGTGAACTAGTAAAAGGTGTATTTTCCTGTACAGACGGATGTATTCATTGCCATGGAGCTGATGGGAACCTGTGCTGAGAAGCTAAAGAAGAGAATTCAGGGCCCCATTCCAGAGAGAATCCTAGGAAAAATGACAGTGGCAGTAAGTGGAGAAGAGAAAAAAAAAAAAGACTTAAACTTACCTCAATAAATTATTTACTTCTTACCCTCTCCTTCATTGTGTCCCATTTCAGATTGTAAAGGCGTTGTTGTACCTAAAAGAGAAGCATGGTGTCATTCACCGGGACGTCAAACCTTCCAACATCCTCCTGGATGCTAAAGGTCAGATTAAACTCTGTGACTTTGGCATCAGCGGACGCCTCGTCGACTCAAAGGCAAAGACCCGCAGTGCTGGCTGTGCTGCCTACATGGCGGTGAGTCCAAACCCCCGCACACAAAACAGGAGCAGTGACGGACACATGTTATTACTGTGTTGCGTATAGACTTTAACTCCTCAGAATTAATCTGATATTAAAGCAGTAGAAGCAGGATCTGTCAGACATTCAACAGTGTTTTTTTTTCTCTTGTAGCCAGAGAGAATAGACCCTCCAGACCCCACTAAACCTGACTATGACATCCGAGCAGACGTGTGGAGCCTCGGCATCTCTCTGGTAAAACATTGTCATTATTTTATTAACTTTCTGTTTTACACACCATGGGGTATGTTATTAATGTTGAAAAGATGTGACTATTTTCAGAGCACAACTTTAGGCAAAGCCTGAACAATTCTATTTAAAGATTTTATTTTAATATGCAGTATGCGGTAGACGCTGCTTGGTCATTGGCCGGCGTCGTGTGACACTGCGCTCCGATTGGCCGGCGTCGTGTGACGCTGCGCTCTTATTGGCCGGCGTCAGGTGATGTTGCGCTCTGATTGGCCGTATTTACCAAACCAGACAAGCAATAGAATAGTGTTGGAGCTCTTCCATGGTGGTACTCTGGCACTGTTGTTATGAAATACATCTATGTCATTTACACATTGTTCTATGTGAGTAAAAGTGACGAAATATTTGACTGTTTGTGTCTGTGATAGCAGCATCACCAGGTTTTTGGACAGAATTGTGGAACTGATTGTAGTAGCTCAGTATTTTGTCTTAAATTCTAAATAATTGAGTCAGCATACAAACAATAGGCTTGTTTTAACATTGTTAAGGAACACTTTTCTTAGATGAAATTGGTATTTCTTTAGGTAAATGAGAAATATTGAAATATTATTATCGCAATGCTCTACATCCATATCACATATCGCAAGTTTTGCCAAGATCGTGCAGCCCTACATCATACGGAGATTTAGCTCATTTTCCTACAAAAAACAACTTGGACCTTTCACCCACAATTATTCCTTGTGTGTCATTGTCGAGTGTGATCGTGGTTAAACTGATGGTGAGCCTTAGGACACAGCTGTGTGATTCTGTTGAATGTACAAGGCCTGTCCTGCTCAGTAAGGAAATATTAAAGTTAAAAGTGGGTATTTGAGTCATCTGATATTTGTTGTGCACAGAACAACCATTTGCATGTTTCATGAACATTAGGAAATGAAATCATGCTTTAGATGCAAAAAAAAATTGCATTTTCAGATCTGTCCGGTGTTCTAATAATTTTGGACACCACTGTAGCTACTTCTAGAAGTGATGAATTTAAATGGTTTTAGTTACTGTTAGCTCAATCTGATATGGGAAAGTGCAAGTTCAACAAGATCTGGCATTAACACCACATTATAGTGCTTGGCTTTGGCCTGTCGAACCTATTGGGGGCCAAGTCATTTATAATGGTCTTACAAAGGTCTCTTAACCTGAAGTTGCCAAACCTGACAGAAATCTTGATTAAAACAAGTCACAAAATAACTGCTAGGCAGTGATGCGTGGTTAAATGTTAACTCTGATTCATAGCAGACCTACTACCATCTTTGCCGTTTAGGAGTGAAAGTGTTTGTATGGTTAAATGTTTCCTCTGCGTTTACAGGCAGTGCAGTCAGATATGAGCAGGTCTTTGTCTTACAGGTGGAGCTGGCCACAGGACAGTTTCCTTACAAAAACTGTAAGACAGACTTTGAAGTCTTGACCAAAGTACTGCAGGAAGATCCTCCGCTGCTGCCTCTCAGCATGGGCTTCTCCCTTGACTTCCAGTCCTTCGTCAAAGACTGGTGAGTGGCATACCCATGAACTATGGTCACATTAAAGGAAACCCTACATTCATCTTGTAAATCCATACACTTCTGTATGTTTCTCCTACAGCCTCACAAAGGATCACAGAAAAAGGCCAAAATATCACCAGCTTCTCGTAAGTATTCACTCTAAATGAGTATTAGACATTGTTAGATTTGCCAGAATTTGCTTCTTGTCAAGTAAAGCCTAAAATGTCTCCCTCTAACTTTATTGTTTCATTCAGGAGCATAGTTTCATCCGACGTTACGAGGTGCTGGACGTGGACGTGGCCGGTTGGTTCCAGGCTGTGATGGATCGCACCGAGTCACCTCGCAGCAGCCAGTGTTACAGCCACCAGCACCAGCTCCACTCACTCTTCAGTAGGTAGCCTAGCATCGCCCAGCCCAGCCTGGCTTAGCTTAGCCATACGCTAGTCTAGCCTAGCTTTAGCCTTGCCAAGCCCAGACTTAGCTATGTCTGTCCTAGTCTAGCCCAGCGTTCGCAGCTAAGCCTTCCGTTAGACCCAGCCCACATGTCCATCTGTCCACCGGAGAACCTTAGGAGCCCACAGACGAGGGAGAGGCGGAGACTCAATGGAGGACTCTGACTGCACAGATGGAGCAACGGACTGACGGATGGATGGATGGATGGATGGATGACACAGGTGGTTCTGTTGAGCGGTGTGTTGAATCTGGACAGGCAGACATGGGATGGAGGGAACAGAGGAAGGTGTGCACTGTTGTTAGCCTCACTCATTCACACCCTTGTATGCTTCGTCACACTTTCAGATCATCTATGTCTTGTTTCTGCATTTCCACCACTTATGAATCTTTCAGCTACATGTCTGTGTGCAGCATTGATCCAAGCCGCTGGATTGGTCAAACAGAGTAGTCACTACACACTGGAACAAATCATCTACTACATTAGCAAACATGGATCTCACTTGTACATAAATGTTATGAAAAGACACAAAAATGTCCTGTGCAATTATGATTCTATGATTCAGGTGTTTCTACTATCACACATTCTCAGGCTGTATCATGGTGTGTGTGAGTGTTTATGTGTGTGTGTGAGTTTGTAAGTCAAGACACAGTCACTGATATGTTTAATTTATTTTTAAGCAGGAATATGCTTTTGTTTGTTGGTTATTCACCTTCACACTACAACTAACACACAAGAACGGTTTAATCTGCCGGCTGTGCTTCATTTTTATCTTTAAAGATTATAACATTAATTTGCTTATGAAACATGTTTAGAATATCCATTATTTTATTCAGATGCTGCATAATTGGAAAAACTGAATGAAAATGATTTACAAAAAAATTAGTTTAGTAGAAAGACATTTACATTGTTTTTGTTTTTTTTTGTCAGAGTGACTTACTGCAGAAAGTTGTAAGTGATGAAGGCGATTCAGATTAGGAAAAAGTAATGGGATTGAAAGGCATAGAAAGTAAAAGAAAGCCGACCAGAGCAGTTGTACCCGTACGGTGGAATAGTTGCATGATGTGGCAGAAAGTTTGGAAGCAAAAATGGGAGCAATGAGTATTCTTTCATGGAGAAGGAAAAGGATAGGAACTTGTACAAAGAACTGAAATGGAGTAGATCATTTTACCTGTGAAGCATTTCTTTACTTCACTCGCTGTTTGTCTACCTCTTCTCTGGTCCACCTCTCAGTCTGCGTCATGCATGGCTCCACTGGCACAGACCAAAGGCAGTATGTAGTTCATTGTCAGTGGAGGCTGAGATTTAGACCTGCTCTGTTAGGACATTAAGAAAACAAACATGTCCCGACTATGTTTTTAGGACCTGGATCAGGGGTCTCACGACTGCATATCAGTTGTTTGTTCCATCCTTTATACAGTTGGCTTTTTCTCTTCAGAATTGAATACCTGCAGCAAAATTTTGCAAACACAACAGTGGTCCTGGTTTCGATAGTTCTGGGTAGTTTAATATGCCCTGTCTTGTAAGAAAGCCACCATCAGTCAGCTAAATGTGTGAAGCAGCATCCATAACCTGTCAGGTTCAAGGTGTGATCCTCTCCTGAGACCTAACACCCTGGTCCCACATCTGGGTGAATTTGAGACCCCTGATCTTTAAGTTCATCAAAATGACCTTGAGTGTGTCTTTATGATCCCAACAAACTGTGGCTGGTGTGTCAAACAGCTTTGTGCAGATGTAGTGTAGGAGACTGGTATCACTGCCTCCCCTCCTGCAGGGTCACAGCCAAAGCCTGCTAGTTGTACAGACTCAAACCTCCCACACTCCATCACGCACCAAAACCAAATCACTGCTAGACACAGAGACCTGAGGAGTGGCGTGGCGAGAAAGGGGGGAAACTGTTAAGTGTCAGAGTGTGGGCGACCAAGGTATGTTGTAAAGATGGAAGAAAAGATGAGTGGAAATGACAGGAAAAAGAGTGGAGAGGACTGCGTGAGGCGAGAAAGAAGTTGAGCAGAAATGAGAAAGTAGGATGGGAAGATTCAGAAAAGTCAAACAGACTGAAGTTAGTGTGGACGCAAGGAAGTTCATGTGTGAGGAAAAGGGAAGGTTTCACAGGACTGCCATGCTTTGAGGAGAAGGGGTTCTTGTAAAAAGCTTTTATGGTGTTTTACCGACCTATCAGTTCAGATTTTAGCAAGTGAGTTAGCGTTTGTGTTGATGTTTATTGTTCTGTTCAAACTGTTATTTATTTACATTGCCACTGCTGCTACTTTATATTGCTTTAGACGCTGCTGTCACTTCTTTTCCCCAAAGGACAAATATTTTATTTTATTTTTTTCCTTTTAAGCCAAATAAGTGAAATAATGCAATGTCTACACGTGTTACCAAATACAGAAGTCTGAAGAAGGTAAAAGAAAGTGAGGGATGGGAAGGTGGAACAGAAGAGAAAGTGCAGGGAGGTGAAGAACACACAAAATGTACTAACTCACAAATTATAAACACACCTCACCTCAAACATGTTTTATGTGTAATGGAAGTAGTTAATCACTTGTGTCACATTATCACACTACAACTCTGTACAGTGTAGATAAGATCAGAGGGGCTGTCTGTCTGTCCAGATGCTTTTTTTTGTCACATCCATCCTTTGCTCTGTCCATCCATCCCTCCATTTGTCCAGGTCACCTGCAAGCTTGACAACCTTGACAGTTCACACCAAAGGTGTCCACGACTCGACAGAAATACGAAAGAGCATTGTTGTTATTGTTATGACTGTTGTTATTGACTTTATAATTGATTACTCTCAGCTACAATATATATGAAATCTCTCTATAGCTAGTAGGAGAGGGGTGTAGGGGGGCGCTGTAGTGTTGCAGTGCCTGTGTGTGTGTGTCATATACTGTACAGAGGGAGACTGGTGCACTAACACACAACCACAGCCAAGCAATATACTGAGCCGGTCTGGCCTGCTCAGTCAAACTAACCAAGGACCCGTGTCACAAAGTTAGCGGAGTTAAAGGAAAGATGCCTTAGTGTTTAACAGCCTGCAGTGGCAAACATTTGACTGCAAAAATCCATACTATAGGGCCAGTGTTGGCTTTATACTATAGTAGTAGTTCCCTCTGAAGATATGAAGGGCTCAAATTACACAAAGGTTTGTAGTTACACACAAGTATACACTAAAGAAAACACATTAGAAATTCTACAATACACTGCACATTAAATCTTTCACATGGTCCTGTAAAAATGCATGTCATTGGTTTATATGAAGTGTTTTCTTTCATTGATGTTTATCACATGAGATGTGAAGTAAAAAACAAGTAGTCAGCACATCAACACAATCAGAACTATGACTAAAGTACATACGATGAGATGAAACAGAAATGCACACGTTTACTAGGTTAATGCAGCTCCAGAAAGTGATCATACACAATTTAATAAGCATGAAATATAAGTGGTAAATGACGTCGCAGTCAGGTTTCAGTCGTTCATTCATCCGTTTTCCAAACCGTTAAATTTCTGGGGGTTATGGGCTGTAGTTGGGGTACACTCTAGATGTGTTGTCAGTTCACTGCACAACCAATTTTCACTAATGTAGTTCGAAATAAGCTCCAAAAACAATGAATCCTTCGCATCCCATAATGCATCTTTCCTCAGACGTCTTGAGCTCTTAATGCCTTTTTCCTCCCTTTACATCTCTAACATCAGTGTTATGGTAAATCTTAAAGATAACCCTAATAATGTCACCAATATAAGACTTACTAATTGTTGTAAACACACTTTGAATCTGATTCTCAAAGTTAAGCTGCTTCACCTCAGGTAGTGACGATGTGGTCCAGCTGAAAGGGAAGACCCTTCATTATACTTTAAAATCAAGCCCAAATAACGACAAGCTGTTTTTGTGACACGGGCCCCTGAGTAGATGCAATGGCGAGCCGGCCCTGCTCCGTTAGCTCAGCCTTTGTCAGATTTTAATCTTGAGCCTGAGTTTAAATTGAAGCCACGGTTTGTCACGTCAAACTCCTACCGCTGTTCTTCACCTGGGGTCTGACCCCACTGCTCAGCCTCCTCTTGTAGATACAAACCCTGATCTGGTGCTTTAGCATCCATCAGCTGTACTGATCCACCAGCACAGCCTGAGGTGGTGCAGAAATGGTGCAAAAAAAAAAAACAAATCAGTGAATGAAACCCACCCCTCACTACTATGTGCACTGTCAAACTTTGGCTCTGTGTGTATGTCTCAGCTCAAAGCACGAAGCTAGACCCAGTCTCCCGCTGTCAAACTTGTATGTAATTAAGCTGTTGTATGTTTTTTTTTTTTTTTTTTTTTAAACAAACACACGCACACATTTGCTCTGTTGATATTGTGTGCATTTCCAAACACCTGATTGGGTGACGGTGCCACACTTCACCTCTGTGGAGAGAAAAAAAAAAAAACCCTGATCAGGTCCAGGTGTTTATCCGATTGAAACAAAATGACTGTGGGCGTGTGTGTATGTTGAGGAAGCAAACATCCAATCACTAAACTACACACACCAAATGTATAAAGTCATCGCATCCAACACAACAATGCTGGCTACTGCCAACAGCGGCTTTATCTGTATATTAGCTTGTCCGGTGCGAGGCCAGACCAGCAGTGTGTAAAAACAGAAAAAGCTAGTTCTTAGTGTCTACCTACACTGCGTCTCGGCAACCAAGAGGCGGCGTGTGTGTGCGTGTGTGTTGTAACCCCATCTGTAAGTAAACCAAATATCATTTTCACTATGCAGTCATTCAATCCATGTCAGCTTGCTTTGACGGGGAGAGAAAAGACTTCTGTACATACACAGACAAACGTGCGAACTGGAGTTAGCAACAGTATGAGAGGATTATTTTTGGGGTGTTTTTTTTTTTTATTTTTGTTTTTTTAAATTTTCCGAGCCCCCACCCTTTGTGATTAACATCACCGCCTTCAGCTAGTTCACCCTAACAACGAGAGAAAAAAAAAAAAGAGAGAGCAAGAGTTATGTGTTGAATGAGCTGACAAATATTTAAGGATTGTATTGGGGTCGGGGAGGGTCTGGGGTTAGATGGGGTTTGTAGTTTTGGGGAGATGCAGATCAATGCTGTAAAGTATATCAATTGCATGTTATTGTCACCGCTGTAACTGCCATTGTTTTGTTTATTTGTTGTGTTTAGTTTTGGGGTTTTTTTCTCAAGACAACGGTCGGTTGGGGCGGGGATGCACAAAACTTTATCCTTATTTATGATTTTTACACATATAGTCTGTATTGTTGTTTTTGTTTGCAAAAATGTTGAATTATTGTGACACACTTGCCTTTTTTTTTTTTTTTGTCTTTTGTCATTTTGCAATATATTTTGGACCCGTCACTAGTTGTCACAGAGGAGCTGTATCTGTATTAGAAGACAGTGTTTGTTTGTTTGTTTGTTTGACCGTCCCGTTTCCCTTCGTGTGTCTCCGTTTTCAGTTAGCCGTGTGAGTGTGATGAGTGTGTGCTTATTCGTCTACCAAAAGTCTTTATTGATGGTGATTATTATTAGCTTTTATTCTTGTCCATTGTTTTGTTTTTTATTATAATGATTGCTATGATTACTGTTTTTATTATCTTTATTATTATTATTATTATTATTATTAATATTATTATTATTATTATTATTATTTTCTTGTTTTTATTATTATTCAGGGCAAAGATGACACCAAATTGAACAAAGAAATAAATGGGTGATCCCTGATGGCGCTAAGAGGTGGAGCTATCGTTTGACTAGCGTTACGCTGTAGTGTGTTTCCACCTGATCTAAAGCAACCGCCACATAAGGAAAACCTCTGAGCTGAAAGTCTAATAGTATTTTTTTATTATTTTATTATATATTTTTTTTTCTTTTGATCAGATATCATGATCAATTTATTTCTTGTTACCCCTGTTCGGGTCATAAATTGTGTGCTGTTATTTTATCCCCCTCACCCTCTATGCCCATTGCTTTTGGAGTTTTTCTATATTATTTTATTTTATTTTTTTTATTCTTTCTGGTTTGTCTGATGCTGTAGTAGTGAGCTGATTGGTCAAATACCAGAGGTTTTTTGTTTGTTTTGTTTTTTCTTCCTCTAATGCTGAGACTGTTGTGACTGATGTTGCACTCGCGATGGGTTTTATTTTGCTTTTTTGTTCATTTTTTTTCTTTTTTCGTTTTGTGTTGCAGATTGAGAGGAGCATATTGGGTGTGAAAATGTGCAAACTTTTTATTTACCTTATTTTCTGTAAGTCGCAGCAGTTATTTTATCAATCATAGATCTGTGACAGAGCAAGAAAATGATTCAACAGTGTATTTTTTTCACTGATATTTATTTATTTTTCATTTTTATGTTGGTTTTTTTTTGTTTGTTTATGTGTATTGCTTTTTTTTGTGGAGGGCAAACCGGACTCAAAGTAGGGGAGTAGTCTGTCATTGGCATTTTATCATTGTGTACAAAATCATGTATCACACTAACGCTTCACAGGTTAAAATAGAAACTACAGGCTTTACTGTGACTTTCAGATTTGTTATTTTCACTGTTTTATCTTTCAGAAAAGTCCCGACAAACAAAGGGTTTAAACGCTGAGTAAAAACACAGCATGATGTAATCCAAACTCTACTAGTCATAGTTCAGCTTGTATCGTTTGAGGCTCCAACAGTTTTTCATCCGTAAATACTGAACGCCAGCCGCGATCCTAAATCCGACCAGATCCGTTTTTACGTAGTTTCATCTGTGAAACTCTAGCAGCTCATGGGCTGATTGGCTTGTTTATTAACCTGTTCTCTTCCCTGTTAATGAAGTGGGACACCTGCTTGGAAATATCATTACAGTTTGTTAGACGGTCGCTTGGTTTTAATAAATGCTGTTCTCAGTCCAGATTGCATGACTTGCTAGTTCGCGGGTGGGTGGAGGATCAGTTTTAAGGCTTCTTGTATGTACGACACCATGGATATATTGTCTTGACAGTTGTATCAATTGACACAGCTTTACTGCCTGTTTTTGGTTTTTTTTCTTTGTCTTTTTTTTTTTTTTTTTTCTTGTTGTTGATGTTGTTTTTGGCTGTATTTTATTATTTTATTTCCCCCACCCCAAGTCTCATTTCAAACAGAATAAATGCCATTATATTGTGAATACCTCAGGATTTTTTTGGAGAAAAAAAACAATAAAACACTTAAAAATCAAATAAATACATAAATAAATAAAAACTCATAAAAAGTTTCTTTGTCATGGTTCTTTTTTTTTTTTTTTTAACAATTTCATGAACTTACTGTGTTTAATGCTTTGAGTACATTTGATTTTAACGTCATCTCATGGATTTGATCTCAGTGGTGAGCGATAATTTGGATAAAGACACAAAACTGGTTATGACAACCATAAATACACATTGATGAAGTTTTACAGTATACGTCAAAGAAAAAGAAGTAAATGTTCATTTAATAGAAAAGCTAATGACCATTCATTGTTTAGGGAAGGATTTCATTTTCAAAATCTATTGATATAAAGTAGCAGAAAAAATTATTAGACCATCACAAACAGTGGTTGAACAATCCAGTCCTAACTCCTGTGTGCATCATGTGACTAAAACCGACAGGAAAGAAAACATGGAATGTCTAAAAGCACTGTTTTTGTCAGTACAATGACGTAGATATTGATATAAGAACTGAAGTGATTTTGTTTTTTTATCAAGAAAACATGGAAAATGGATAGATATGAGCTCTGAAATTAAACTGTTACGAGCTATTTTTGTCGCTATCGTTATATTTGTCCAAACAAATGTACCTTTAGTTGTACCAGACATTAAAATGAACAAGAAACTGAAGAAAACAAAGGCAGTCTAATAACATTTTCTGTGACCGTTTACCTGGTAGATGGACGTACAGAGGACCTACAGTACATGAACACATCTTAATGGAAGTGAGGGAGGAGGCAGGAACTAAAGCACAGTCAAGAACTTCTAATACGCCTTAAAGTTACTAAAATAGGAGGTCTGCAAGTTTCGGTTTGTTTTTTCAAATTATCTACCTCAGACATTAAATGTGCTAAATCTTCCATACGTATAAACTGGGAAACAACTGACAAAAGTGCGAGTTTATGTACATTTCCACAATGTATTTATAAATCTTCTACAAGAACCTGTAAAGTGAATGTATTGTAATGGAGTAGATCTGGTAACGCTTACACAAACATATATGTTAACCTTTGTGCGGCCTTCCACATCCCATAGACAGCGATAGGCAACTCATTAATTCACAGAATTTCACATTTTGACCCAAGATAGTATGTTGGAAATTACAGCCAACCTGTGACCTCATGTGCTAGAATTTCACTGCTTCTATTCTTGAGGCATTCTGCTTGTGATGCAAATGTGTGTAACTCCAGGAAAACAATATAATAGAACCCTACTAGATATCTGTAGCACGTGAGATGGAAAAAAGTATATTTTCCCAATGCATCTGCCAATGTACTGAAATATAAACATTTTTCCAAGAAGTGAAACACTGCCTCCAAAACGTGCACCATCTGTCTCTCCACTGTTTATATTAGATTTAGACAATGTTGGATTTATACCCAGATAATTTGAATCCAATCCACTTAATTAATATAACACATTTAAACAATAAGAACGTTTCCAAAGTGCTGCACATCACAAAAATAATAAAATAATTAAAAGAAAAACAAAAAACAATAAATAAGTACATAAAACTACAACAATGCTCTAAATAAAACAAAATCAAATAGTTAAAAGTATTAAAATCAATACAAATAAATAAAACAAACACACAGAAAACCAAAAGCAAAAGAATAAAAGTGGGTCTTAAGACGAGACTTACAACATTCCAGAACTAGAAAAGCACTCTGAGAGCGCAGACCTCCACCAAGGTAGTGTTTGTACTTTTTTTTTTTTTTGTTTTTTTTTTACCTCTGTCAAGGAGGTTATATTTTTGCCAGGGTTTGTTTGTTTGTTAGCAACATAACTCAAAAACTTATGGACGGTTTTTGATTAAATTTTCAGGATATGTCTGCTCTGGTTTTAAGGTAGTGTTAGTACTTTCCTCCACTAGATAGCACTGAATGACCTCATATGCAACTCTGTGCCACCATCCCCTATCTCACAATGATAAAGAATCCTTTAAAAAATTCCTGGATCGACGGTAATCCAGATCGCCTCTAAAATTTAATCATCTCTTCCTTGACCCAGAGCGGACATACCCGGAAAATTTAATCAAAATCAGTCCATAACTTTTTGAGTTATGCTGCTAACTAACCAACCAACCCTGGCAAAAACATAA
Source organism: Ostorhinchus rueppellii (assembly GCA_030068375.1). NCBI lineage: Eukaryota > Metazoa > Chordata > Actinopteri > Kurtiformes > Apogonidae > Ostorhinchus > Ostorhinchus rueppellii. The sequence continues at coordinate 13,761,250 of JAQQZY010000001.1, forward strand.
CCTCCTTGGCGGAGGTAATAAGCAATATTTGATCAATTGAAATATGTCTCTCAATTCAACAAGTTTTAATTTCTTAGGCTTCATTATGTTTAGTATATTATTAACAGTGTAAACATGTAGATGCAGATGTAAAAATGTTTCATAAATTAGCAGAATCAGGTCCATGTGGACTGGATATGGGTGACGCACAGCCCAGACTGTAATTTCCTGCTTTGTCCACAGTATGGTGCTCTGTTCCTTCACATGTACTTTTGTTTTTATCCTGAGTTGGATCACTTCAGGTTAACGCTCTATACATAGTGGAAACGTACACTGTGGGTTACGACCTACTTTTTCTATGAAGGTGAGTGACGGAATTGGATGAGAAGTATGTTGGTGAAACATGAGAACTGGACCGTTTGTGGGTTTTTTCTTGTTTAAGGATGTGTTCAAGCCTGCTACAGTAAAAAAAAAAAAAAAACACTTCTAAAGTGTCTGCCTGCTTTGGCCTCTGCACTTTCCCCCACCGTACTTTCATGACCTAACCTAACATGACTTGACATGACTGGCCGGCTTCTGTTCTTTGTTCAAAAAACAGACACAGCAGCAGAAGATGTTGAAGATTTCAGCTACATTTAATAAGTTGAAACTGTTTTCTTTTCAGGCTGCTTTACGGTAATGTCACTTTTTTATGCGTATGCCGTGCAGAAAAGGGCCGTGATCACCTTTCATTGGGGGGTATTTTAAGGTGTGGGAGACTGAGGTGAGCTGTGTAGCAGTGGTGTAACAACAGACTGTGCCCTGTGGCTGCAAATACAGGCTGAGTTAAAAAAAAAGCTGGTCTTGCTGTTTATTAAGACACAAACGTATCACTAATAAGGTACATTTAAATACAAGCGTTAAGGAAGAAAATCCAGTGATGTGTTTTACGCACTTTACTGACTTCATGTGTAAGAAGAGATGGATTGGAGGTAGTGTGCTGATGCTTTTGTGTCTGGATCAGGATGTATGAAACATGAGCTCACGTCCAACAAGTTTGTTTTCATTCTTGCCAACACAATAATAGCCAATTTGTTACACTTTGAAACAGGAAACTGTACAGGATTAAAAAAAATCCTCTGTAGTTTTTGTTAATATTTGCACACACCCCATAATGAACCGTGGCCTCGCTGTGTTTCATTCCTGTTGTGACATGCAGAGTTGACTCTTCCATCAGTCCACCTTTAATTTGTGACAGTTCTGAGACAACAGGAGGACCAGGGCTTGGGGTAATGACGGGGTTAGAAAGGAAACTTTACACCGCTGCAGTACACAACAATAGACCACACCTCCCTCCAGCTCTCTGCTCTGCACTCAACTCGATTTGTGATTTGCTTTTTCTCCTCCTTTTTATTTCTCGGTCTCCTCACTCTGACCATATATGGTCGGATATTACATGAAAAGCTCATTGGTCGAAGGGAGACAGTGCAGGTAGACATTTCTCCTTGTTTGGGATGTTCTGTGACCACACCCTTAGTTGCATTTGTTCAGTAGTGGGGGAAAAAAAGTTTTGGCCACACCGTGCATTTGTGATACATTGCATTGAGAAACACTTTAAAGTCATTGAACTCCACTAAGTATTGTTCTATTCTCCAAACCCACACGCTCCTTTCTGCACATGCTCTGTTCAAAGTCAGGACTGGACATTTTAGCAAATTAATGGAACATGAAACATTGATACTGTCAAGAATTTAGTTTTGTTGTTTTTTCTGGTTAACAATAAACAAAAACATTGATTTGTTTGTGACTGTGTGATGTAGCCACACTTTATGAAACACAAAAAAATAAATAAGTAAATAAAAAAAAAAATCAGCAAATATTTCCTGATACTTGAGATTGGGTAAAATTTTCAGGGTGTCTGAAAAGTTTGTTTCCACCTCTGTACTCCATTTTAACTGACGTCAATGACTGATCGAGTAACAACTATCCTGAGCATTGTTTTAGCCTCCTGCATTTTATTTCCATGCACAGTCAGTTGTTTGCTTAATATCATATTTCTTCCTCGGAAACATCAGCAGTGACACACCCCTGCTCCTGTTGCAGACCAAGACCAGACCCTGTGTAATATTATTTGACATGATGCAAAGCGAAACAACAAAAAGTATATGAAGAGGTGGAAACATGAGTTTTGACTTGTCATAAAAAGCGAAATCATTGAAATACACTAATAAAGGTCTTATATGTTTAGGGATATACATGTAGAGAACTGCGCAAGCATTTTTCAGCTTTTTGGCAGGGTTGTAAAGAGGTGCATGTTTATTTCTCAATCTCTTTCCTTCAGATCCAACTTGCAAGTACAGAAAATAAATGTACAGTATCAAAACACACACAAAATCTGAACCAAATGGCTTCACAAGGGTAATGTCAGTATTTAGTTTTTTGTTATATTAACCTCTGCATTTGCATTTTTCAGCGGAAGTACGTTTCTATATTTCATTTACTGATCGTATCTGAGTACAGAGATTATTATATCACAACAGAGAAAACTGGGGAAAAAAAGAACTTTTTCAGCACAATATATCATTAACTAAACAAAAAAACAAAACAAATGTGACAAAGAATGTGAAACAAGACCCAGCAATGCATTGTTGTCCTCTGTAGGGGACAAAAAAAATTGACAGTTTTACTTAAAAAAATGCTGTCCATTGCAAAGGACATTCCTTTAAAAAATAATGTAAAACAAACAAACAAAAAAATAATAATACAAATGTAAAAAAAAAAAAAGTGTCTGGAAAAACGGTCCCACTATACAGTTTCCAATCAACACAACTGTTTAATGAACAAAAGCTAAGATTTTCACTTTTCTGGGTCTCAGGAGGATATACTTGTATATTTACATGCTTTATATCAGGGGTCACCAACCCCGGTCCTCCAGAGCTACTATCCTGCATGTTTTAGGCGTTTCCCTCTTCCAGCACACCTGACAGTCCTTATCATTCTTCTGCAGAGTTTGATGATAGGCTGATCATTTGAATCAGGTGTGTTGCAGGAGGGACACATCTAAAGCATGCAGGGATAGGAGCTCTGGAGGATCAGGATTGGTGACCCCCTGCATTTTACATTTTATTTTGAAAACCATATTTGAATTTACTGGTTAGATCTTCATGAAAGTTCAGAGTTAAAGATTCTTATATTTAAACAGAGAAAACTTTTCAGCAAAAATATCACTAACTGAAACTGTGTACAACCACTCATTTATCAAACTACATGGGTTTTTATTAGTAATTTGGTGAATGTTTCCCAAGTGAATCATATCTGATGCCACAAACTGCATTTTCCCTGAATTGTTTTTTTTTTTTTTAACACATATTGATGGGATTAGTGGTTTAGAAGTGATCGAACATTTACATCAGTAGGTGTTTTAAGGCAGTGCATGTCTTTGAGGGTTGTAGCAGTCTGTGTGTACAGTTGCGGGTTTTCCGTGCAGCTCCTGAACGCAGCAGAAGGGGGCGGGAACGTGGGACTCACCTGCGGAAACTAAACCTGGGCGGACCCGAAGCTGCTGTGGATTCATCCTCGTCGTCCGAGCAGCTGGACCGCATGAGGAGCAGCGGGAGAGCTTCAGGTTGTGGTTTTTAATCCGAGCGGCTTCGTTTTTGGTGAAACTAAACCAGGTGTCGTCGAGCAGGAGCTGCTGCTGCAAACACGGACCCCACTCACCCACAGTGCCTGCCGTTAAAAAAAACAGGTGTGTCATTTCTGTCTTTTTTTTTTTTTTTCTTCCCAATACAAGTGGTCTCCTAATACTAGTATATTAGCCTGAAGATGATGATGGTGCTTCCTCAGTTATCACTGTAGCACAAATAAAACGATTTTACTTTGTAACAAGTACAAATGGAAATGAATAGTTTCAACAAGATGGGAAGTGACCGAGCCCACCTGGCCAGGTGTTCATTATGGGGCGACACAGAGGAACCCTTTAAACTTGCGCATGCTCAGTACTGTCTCAGCACTGCTTGTATCAAAATGAAGGCCTTATATTTTTTCCACTTTTATTTATGTTGCACTCAATACATGGTGCAATAGATGGTTTTACAATAATATATTTAATAAAAGGCATATTTGTAGTTTTTTCCCTTACATAGGCTTATGTTTTATCCCACAACAAACAGAATAACATAGATTTGAGTTCATAGGCTCACAGGTGGCACAACCAGACACTGAAACCAACACATGTCCATAAGACAGCTTACACACCTACGTCACACAAACAGCCTGCAATGTTCGACCCAATGTATGACATGAAAGGCTCCTATATTTTGTAAATGCATCACCTGTGGGCAAATTTGTAAAATTTTTATCAGAACAAATAAGAGATTGAAATGAGCTGTAAATCCTGGTGAACAATAAAATAGGTTTATATGTGTATCAGCACTTCGTTTCTGATTCAGAGGAACCGGTTCCTTACTTGTTTAATTTATTGTGGTTGAAAGTGTTGTGGATTTAAGGCTACGTCTTTAATTATTACATAGTTTAAAGTCATGGAGGGCAGTTTGTCTTGTTTGTCAGGTGGTTGCATGAGGTGAACTCTTCATTAAACGGCACACACACTGCTGTGCAGTGTGTACCCTCAGGACACAGTATTGTCTCTCCGTTACAGAAAAGCCTTTAGCTTTGATAGTGAAATGTCTGTCAAAGTCTGAACATGGTGTCGGTGCATATTTCTAGTTATGGTTTGCCAGAATAGGTGCAGATCTCTTCCATTCCGCGTTAATGGAAGCCATGAAAGTAAAAATTAATCGGCAACTTTTCCCCACTCATTTACCATCTGTCTATCTTCCGCATAATGCAGCAGTGCATCCTGCCTCCCCTCAAACTCTGGACTCAATCTTATCATTCACCTGAGTCATACTTTGCCTAATCTCATCCCAGTTGATCTTTTATCGTCCCTCACCTCAGCCCGCCTGCAGATTTGTAGGGCTCGTGTCTGTAGGGGCATGTGCCTGGTGTGTGCCTGAGGTAAGAGCCATGAAGCCTGGATAAAGCTGGGATTGACTGGCAGCCAAGAACAGGAGAGAGCAGGAGACACTGGTGTAAACATGCATAATAAAACCCACAAGCGCATCAGCTGCAGATTAAACACACAGACAATAGAGCTGAACTGACAGTCCAAACTAATTCCATGATTAATGAGATAAAGGGAGGTGCATTGGTCAGACAAGGTTGGACTAGTTATTACCTGCTGGTAGAAAATAAAACCAACACTGAGCCAGGCCTTATCAGGGGTTTGAATGAACATGACTCTAAATGACATCTGTTGGATACTCTGCTGCCCACACTGTTTTGAATTATTGCCATTTGCTTTGGATTAAAATGAGAAACCTGAAGTGATCCTGTTTGTCTTTTTGAACCACGAAGTGTCAAAATATGTAAAGGCAGAGTTTTGCAACTTCCTGAGGAAGTTGAGCCATGGATGGATTCAACAGTGAAGCCACATGCATGTGAATGTCACAAGTTGTCTGTGCAGGTCCTCTTTTAAAGGATGCCGAGTGATGCGTTTAGGGTACTGTGAAGTAACTGTAAATATGAGACTTTCTGAGTTTCTTGTGATCTCCAGTTGTGCTGCAGGATATTTAGTTTGTACAATCAGAAGAAAGAAATGTCTTCTGTTCCTCCCCCACTGATCATGAAGAGTCTGAGCTCATAATGAACTTAGGAGAGACACAGATGACACCTTGTGCTCGTATCCCTTTATCCCTCACTGTATAAACACACACAGTGTCTTTAACTCTCTCCCCACACATCTCACTGACAGTTACAGGTAGGTATTGTATAAGTTGATTTTTCTATAAACGTTTAATGTCGAAGCATAGAAAGAGTGCGCTGATGTAAATCTAATGTTATACTAAGTTTTACGTTTTTAAATTGACTAATGGAAGATGATATTCGTGTCCTTTGAAGTGAATCCAGGTCTGGGTATGTCTAACAGTAGTTTATGCTTGTTAAGATCCTTTTGAAAATGAGATGACTAATCAAAAATAGATTGTTATGCAGGAAAATGAAACCTCTGAAGCTCATATCCTAATGGGGTATTATTGAGTCTTTCTCCAGGGTGTGGTTCGCAGATAATGACATTTCTCTTTTTGCCCAGACTTGCTCCTGACATTCCTTCCTGCCTGATTCTAGGGCAAAGCATCATCCCCCTGCCTTAAATGTAACATACAACCAAAGGCTTTTAATCCAGTTACAGGTCAACAGTCCTGACCATGAAGAAGATCTAGAGTAGTTTATTTATTACATATGGTGGATAATGGGAGATTCAAAGAGACTGTTTTTAACCTTTTAAAGATAATGAGCCCTGAAGATGATTGGGGGAAAGACGGAATTTGTGGAATTCTATCTAATGAGCCACTGAGGGAGGAATGTAGTCCAGACAGGGAATAAAGGATGAATGTAGGAGTAGGAAAAAAAAATCATGTCCAAAGGAGTCATAGTGGAGCAGTGAATTATTGTTTTGTATCATGCCTCAGGTCACAAACAGTCACTTAAACCAAACACAGAAATAAGTGAGTTTTAATTAACAGTCAGTATTTTCTCCTCTTTGGACCTTTAATGCAGATGTGGCTGCTGTTTGGTGCCTCATTGTTTTGAGACGGTGGTTCTTTTGCATCCTAAGTTTAGCTCTTTTCAGCCTGTCTGTGGCTGCATACATATAGTTGAATATCAAGTGTAAAATACTGGAGTCACCATGATGAGATAAAATCATTACACCACCCTTAACGTAGACTCGCCAGGCATGATGAGTGACTGCTATTTATGATGTCAGACTGTGATAACCGGCTGTTCCAGTGAAGTTTCTGACCCACATAGTGTATCTGCATCCATGCTGTATTAAATTAAATCAAATCCCTTGGTGTCAAGGACAGGAGAGGCTCTTAATGTATAAATAATTATTTAAATGATCAAAGTCTTGAATAGAGCTGTGACACCTGTGCAGTTATATAATCACAACTGGCTGCAAGTTCAATGCTAGCTTTTGTTTCCACAACATGTGCAGCTATAGTTGTGAATATTTGAATACGTTTTGGAGCGGTGATACTTTTTTCTTCTTTGCAACAGTTGACAAAGCACAGGAAATGAGAGCAATAAGAGGAAGGATGACATGCAACCGAGATCAACACGAGTCCTCCTTACAAACCCTCCATCTGTGTAGAAGTACATCTGCTACAGCTTATCCATCAGGGGTCACCAATCCTGGTCATCGAGGGCCGATATCCTGCATGTTTTAGATGCATCCCTCTTCCAACACACCAGATTCACATGATCAGCCTATCATCAAGCTCTGCAGAAGCCTGATAATGACTGTCAGGTGTGCTGGAAGAGGGAAACCTCAAACCTGCAGGACACCGGCCCTCGAGGGCCAGGATTGGTGACCCCTGTTATACATAATGATTAAAAAAGGATCAGTCTGACTAGCATATTTCTGAATTTTAAAAAAGCATATGGGCTTGTTTTTTGTTGTTTTTTTTTTAATATGCATTTTTTTTTTAAAAAAACAATTAACTTTTTTTTATATATACACACATGCACTTGTAAATGTACACACAATTATAGAAATTATTTAGACCTGGGCCTCACTAACAGGAGCACCTGCAGTATTACAAGTGTGGTAAACAGCAAACAAAAAAATTACAAGTAAACAACATGAATCACAAACTTCTCAGCCATAAACATTTGTGCACAATTTAATGCCTGGTTACATTTGTGTATTAAAATTCCTTAACCCTGTTGTAAGGTTTTAACAACTGAGAGTTTATTCCTCCTCTTTATATGCATATTTATACCATTTTCTATATTCGATAGTTTTTATACGCATATTCAATCTATTCTACATAGTGTGTGTGTGTGTGTGTGTGGAGACGGTGAGAGAAATAGTGTCTCAGGATCATAAAATGTCTTCACATTTTGCAGAATTACTTTATAAATAGATGAAATTTTATTTGTTTTTATTTTTTCACAAATTGCATGTATTTCCTGTATAGTCAAACCAAAAACAATTTAAGTTATTTTCCATACTAATATAAACCTAAGGAAGCACATGGAATACCCAACGCATAAACATCTTTTCTGTTATTTGTGCTTTCTCTTGTGTATTGATTTGTTTCTTTTCTTTCTTGATTTGATTGAGGGATAGATGAGATGGTATTTGGTATTGTCTGTGTCAAGACCTGCCCTCAACAGTGTACTGCTATACAGAACACTTTTAAATGAGCTGTGTAGCAATTTTTTATGTGAAACTTTGGGTTAGAAAATTTGTTGCTGATGATGACCCTTACTTTTCTTTGTCATAGTAAAATGTTTAACACACATGCTTGATGAAGTTGACTTACTGTGTATTTAAGCAATAACATCCCCATGACCCCTTTTGTCTAAGTGCAGGTGATGTCACAGTGGCTTTTTGTAGGTTCCATGTACAGTCTATAGACAACAGCTGACCTCCTTTCAACTCTACTTCCAGTGATCAACAGTTCAGTTTTTTTTTTTTTTGTTCTAGAGCTACAATGACGGATGCAGACAAATTCCTGTATGGGGACCGCGGTTCGGTGACCAATCCCCTGGCCCAGGCTGACTGGGCCTCCAAGAAGCTGGTGTGGGTCCCCTCTGAGAAGCTGGGCTTTGAAGCCGGCTCTCTCAAAGAGGAGCATGGAGAGGAGTGTGTGGTGGAGCTGATGGACTCTGGCAAGAAGGTGTGAATACAGCACACTTATTACATTTACAGGAAACCCAGCAAGTAGCCAGGTTTACGTTTAGATGCCACCCATATGTCACAAATTTAACCACCATAAAAATGTGAACAGATGTTCAAACCTTTTTCCTTTGTGTTCATCCGGACATTGTTCTGACTGTTTTTGCTTCTAAATGCTTCAGGTGAAAGTAAACAAGGATGACATTCAGAAGATGAACCCACCCAAGTTCAATAAGGTGGAGGACATGGCTGAGCTCACCTGCCTGAACGAAGCATCTGTGCTGCACAACCTGAAGGAGAGATACTACTCTGGACTAATTTACGTGAGTTTAAGTGAAACCTGTATTTGCTGCAGCACCATCAACCTCAATTTTTACACCGACATCTCTTTTTATAGCGGTTTAAGACTTCTGCTCTTGCTTCTTCTAGACGTACTCTGGTCTCTTCTGTGTTGTGATTAACCCTTACAAGTATCTGCCCATCTACACTGAGGAGATCGTCGCAATGTACAAGGGCAAGAAGAGACTTGAGATGCCTCCTCACATCTACGCCATCGCTGACACGGCCTACAGGAGCATGATGCAGGGTACAACACTGGTGTTTGTGGCACTATTAAAACTGGAAGAAGTGCTTCCTTAGACAGTGGATATACATTTAAACAACTCCTTCAGAAGCTCCACCTCTAAAACTCACCACACACTGGATTTACACGCCATTGCATTGAGCAGTGACGTTTAGTTTTTCCTCATCCCCTGTTGCTGATTGGCTGGAATAGCGTTGAATCAGTGCTCCTTTGTTGTTCTCCATTTACAGAGCCAGTGTTGTGCAGAACATCTACTGCACCATGAGGAGAAATTCAGTGGAAGTGACAAAACGTGTATTTGATCAGAATTGCTGGCTCCACCTTCGGCAGTAGCTCCGTTCAGTCAGTATAGTTTGACACTGATGTACATGCACAGATGTTTAAAAGCACCAACAGCTGAGAGCTCCGTCACATGCCCGTCCTTCAGGCTGATGCAAGGAATTTGCAACCCTGCATAGACCAGGCAGGACTGTTGAACTAGATTCTTGTTACTGTCACACACATGCATACATGGTATTCATTTTTTGTTTACTTGCTTTCCTCTGTTTCTTTGTGGCAACTGTTCCATGTCTGCCAGGTTCAGGGTGATCTGGTCAGGACTGATCTTTTGAAGTAGAAAGACCAGTTCAGGAAGTAAATCACAAATTTCTCACCTCTTTCAACCAGACTGTCGCATGTTTTTAAGTTTTATATTTGGAAGCTCAGGCTGTGTGTGATCACCTGGTTATTAGAAAGGTAAACTGCATATTTGTATAATTTTGGACCAACATAGTTAAAGTATTATGTCACTATTCAGATCAAGGTTATAATAGTTTTATATTTTTCATTATAGTTTAGTTTTGACTTTTTTTTTTTTTTTTCCCCCCCTCTGTAATTCAGTAAGTTTAACTAGCAGGTTTGCTAGTTCTTTTTTCTAAATGCTTAGTTTTAGTATTGGTTCATTTTCCATACGTTTTACCTTCTTCGCCGTCGTATTCACAGGACTCTGCTGCTTTCTCCCTTCTTTAATCTCCGTGTTAACAGGTAGAATAGAGATGAGACGACTCCAAATGACAAGTGACGGACTGAAGTGCCGCCAACTAAAATTGGTCGAGTGAAATGAATCAATTTTATATCAAACCGACCTTGACAAAGACATAATTTATAAAGACTTTAGTTTTTGTAAACGCACAATACAGTTTCAGCTATAATTTTCTTTTAATTCTAGTTTTTATACATTTCATTCATTTTCTGAACCCATTTTATCCTCACTAGGGTCACAGGGGTCACTGGAGCCTATCCCAGCTACTTGTGGGTGAAGGCGGGGTACACCCTGGACAAGTCACCAGTTCATCACAGGGCTGACATATAGAGACAAACAATCTCACAATCACACGTTTTTGTAAATGCATAATACAGTTTCAGTTATCATTTTATCTTTAATTTTTATTCATTTCAATTAAATGTTTTTCAGTTCTAGTTTTCATCATTTCATTAGGTTTTGTTAACGATAATAACCTTGTTCCTGTTGATTAGTGGCCTAATTTCCTCTGCAGTCTCTTACAACACAAGAGCAGATCAACATTTTTAGACTCTAGCATGACTCGAACCTTGTGTAGATCAGACTCGCTGCATTTCCACATTCAGACATCAGACCAGCAGATGATGGATTTCAGTAATTCTACGTCATTATCTGTAAAACAGCATGTTACACAAACTCTTCAGATTAACGCAGACTAAACTCGACCACTTCAATGTAGACAGATGCTAAAATATGACTGTAAATGGACATTAACCCAGTGACTGTTTTGGTGATACAGTCGGACAAACACCTGTGCAAAATGAGCCAAGTAAAGGTTTGAAAGCACAGCCATTTCTTTTTTTTAATAACATGATGGATCATAATGGCAAATCAAAATGATCCAAGACTTGGTGCAAAATGTTCAGCTTCTATTTGCTTGCCCTGTTTTTTCTAGTCGACTGTATTTCTGAATTACTGTTATAATCTGGTTATGATTTTTTTTTTTTTTCCTCTTTTCAGATCGTGAGGACCAGTCCATCCTTTGCACGTAGGTGTTTTTGTCAAAACCATTTCTCTGTAGTATTTTTACTCTTCTTTTTTCGAGTAGTTTTCCCAGAAACTTGTTGAACACAGAATTTTTAATTTTCCTATTCATGTGTGTTGGAGATACTTGTCTTGCTTAATCAGAAAATCTCAAACTTACTTTGAGTGTTATGACTTAAAATAAATAAAATCCTGTATTTATTGCTATCTTCTTCAGTGGGGAGTCTGGAGCAGGAAAAACAGAAAATACTAAAAAAGTCATTCAGTATCTGGCTCATGTTGCCTCATCCTCCAAGTCCAAGAAAGACCAGGTCGGTAAAGTTTCCTTATTCTATTTGTTTAGATTTGTTTGGGTTTTCAGGAACAACATGCATTAATCATCAATACTGTACAGTAGTGGGAAAACATTTTTGGACCCCCATAAAATCTGATATAATCTCAGTCTATTATGCAATAGTTGTGGAAAATCCTATTTGTATTTCAAAGGTGTGGAAGCATCAGACAGGCACAAACTAATGCATATCATATTTTGTTTGCAGTTAACAAGAAAAAAAAAAACCCCAACCCTGCATTTCAAAAAGTGTGGCTGCATCACACGGTCACAAATAAATGTTGTTTATTGTTAACAAGAAACAAAACTAAATTGACAGTTTCAACATGTCATGCCCTGGATGCGTTTCATTATTTTGCTGAAATATCCAGTTTTTGACCTCGATGGAACAGAGCATGTGGGTTTGGAGACTGGTACAATACTTGACAGAGTTCGGAGACTTAAGGGTGATTCTTTTTGCAGTAAATCACCTGTGCATTTAAACAAAACTGTTTCCACCGGTGTAAATGTTCCAGTCTCTGACAGCTGACTTAATGCAGAAAAAAGTAGATTTAAGATACTTCTCTCCTCATGGTTTTTTTGAAGATGACCCCTGATTTGCCCGTGCTTCTTCCTGCCTCTTCTCGTTCATTCTCTGTAATGTAGCCGACATGAAACAGTGGCTCCACATTCCTGTTTCAGGCCCCAACGTGTCTGTCCTCGAGCTGAATGCAGATGTGTGGGTGTACGGCACCAAGCGGCTGCTTTAACAAGACTTTACATGACTTGACATTTTTTATCAGCTGACACCAGGTTTTCTCTGCAGTTATGCAATTTGCCTTGAATTGTGTCAAATGTTTGAAACTGACATGTTTTTACCTTTCTCCAGGGCTCTGCAGTTTTATCACATGTGAGTTAATCTCTCCAACTCCATAAGCATGGACTGCTAACACACATGCATCGATCTACTAACAAAGAAAATGCTTCTTTTTTTTTTTTTTTTTTCTGTTTCAAGGAAATGCTTTCAAATCCAATGTGGATCTAGATAATGTAAATATTTAAGTCTGGACATGATGACAAACCACAACTTTAACCTTAAGGAGCTTTGAAATCTGTGCAACAAACACCACCGTCTGTAAAAACTAACAGGATTAAACGGAAGCAATTATCAGAAATGCTAATTACATAACAGTATTCATCGTTCAGATAATAGAATAACATTAAATGAATTCTACATGCACACTTTCAGTATTTGTAAAATACATCAAGCACGATAAGAGAGGATTTGATGTTTCAAAGACAAAACGCTTTCCTTAGATTATAATGAAGTGTTTTGCATATGATTTCAATTGGAAAAAAATGAAAACGCATCCACTTTCAGATATTTGCATACATGTCAGCCAACGGTTTTAACACAGCTGTTGGTGCTTCCTTTAAATATGTCTGTTAGCTTTACTTTAAATATGTGGAGCATCAGAATAACCATTTTGATTTTTTTTATTTCAGCTTCTGTTAACTTTATCACATTATTTAGAAGATCAATGGTTTCTATACAGTCAGTGTTAATGTATTCGGTGTCATTCCTTCAAATTGTGAAACTATAATCAATCACTTCATTAGCTTCACTCAGCTTCCTGCAGGTTTTGTCTCATTCTTTCAGCAGAACTTGCACAAAATCACTTTCAGTCCAGTCTGAGCAAATGTTGTCGGACAAAAGCCACCGTTTTGTCATAACTGGGTCTCGACCATGTCAGCCTTGAACAGCATTGTTAGATTCATGCCTTATGTTTCTAAATGAAGTTTCAGAATCTCAGTTTTATTTCCTCACAAATGAAAAGTAGTATGAAGATAACCAGGCCCCACAACGTTTATGTTCCACCCCTGGTGCATAACACACAACGCTGGTCACAGAAAACATTCCTCCAAAGCTCAGATCTGTGTCAGTGCTCACTTATGATCCTTCGTCATCCTGCTTTTAGACTTCTGTCTTCCTCTCTGGATGCAGCTGTTTGTGTTCTGACTATCCACGCCTCTTTTCACATCTTTACCAGTTCAATAACTATTGTCCTGGGTGTTTTTTAACCTGGTGCACCATAATCTATTCATCTCTAGGAGTCACTACTTGCCTTCTACCTGAACCAATCAACAGCTGTGAAGGTTTTTTGCTGATTTCTTTAGGGGTTTTTTTTTTTTTTTTTTTTTTTTTTTTTAAAATGATAACAAATGGAAGAAAGGAGGGTCCTAGTAATGATTGTTAGCCAAATTAATGGTATCAATTCCCAGAAGGTTTTAGGCTAAATACTTTCAGATAAAATCCATTATTCTGAAATGTCAAATCATCAAAAAGTAGCTGAAGAAACAGAACAATGCAAGTTGGGGGGGGACAGAGGAAACCTGAGTTAAGTACATGTAGCCAATGTGTTTGTAAACTTCAACCTAAGACCAGAATGGGTGGAACAATCCCATTTAGTCTGCGCTCTCTGATAATAGTGGTTATTGCGAGGTACTTTTGCCAGTTGTTTGAAGTGCCATCGAACACTCCTGCATTTCCTTTAGAGGATCTTTGCTAACCTGCCTGTGTTTTTTTTTTTTTTTTTTTTTTTGTCTTTCTTGTTTGTGCCTGCATGGGCATGGATGGTTTTACAGGGTTTTGTGCTTGAGTGGGCTTGCTGTGCTGCGGGAATGTGTGCAGGAATGTGCTCGATTTAGTGTGTTGCTCTGTATACGTGTGTAGTTGATTTAGCAATGATAACATGGCCTTAGGTAATTCTTTTGAATATGCTACCCTTTCTTTTAGAAGATGTCTGAGTTATTGCACACAGTTTATGTCCGTATTTGGAAGGTTCCGCTAAAAGCATGATTAAAAGTGACTGCCTGCCTGATATTTGAAAGATAAAGCCACAGACGACACTTGTATAGTATGTTCTAATGCTGTTTTTCTCTGTTAGGGGGAACTGGAGAAACAACTATTGCAAGCAAACCCCATCCTGGAGGCGTTTGGCAATGCCAAGACTGTCAAGAATGACAACTCTTCAAGATTTGTAAGGATGCAATAAATGTTTAAACCTGGTGATTATGTCACTGTTTTTAAAATCTGTATTATGAAGACTATTCTCTCTTACAGGGAAAATTCATCAGGATTAACTTTGATGTCAATGGATATATTGTTGGAGCCAACATTGAAACTTGTATCCTTTAAATACCATTTTTTGATCCATCAAAGGAAAAGGGGCAAACATGTACCCTCAGATAAACGTTTTTAAGCAGAAGTTAATTTTAACGCTTGTACAACCTAAAAGCTCTCTTACTACAGATTAATTTATGTTCTTCAGGGCTCTCGGAAGGCCTTTGTTTTGGCCTATTTGTGTTTCCGACTAATTTCTACCCTTAATTTTGGAGCATAGCATTGTTTGTTGTGGTGCATTTTTGTTTTTTCCTTGACTGAGACTTTTTCAGACCTGCTGGAGAAGTCTCGAGCCATTAGA
This sequence comes from Ostorhinchus rueppellii, assembly GCA_030068375.1. NCBI lineage: Eukaryota > Metazoa > Chordata > Actinopteri > Kurtiformes > Apogonidae > Ostorhinchus > Ostorhinchus rueppellii. The sequence goes on from JAQQZY010000001.1 coordinate 13,776,376, forward strand.
CAAGCTAAAGATGAGAGGAGTTTCCACATCTTCTACTACTTGTTGTCAGGAGCAGGAGACAAGTTGCGCTGTGAGCATCAAAGTTAATTCGTCCAACAGGGATGTGATAAACTGTGCCACCAGGTTGAAACTTGCAGAAAGTTGCAAAATGTGATTTGCAGTTTAGGAGGGACAGACTGTTCAGAGAACAGAGGAAGTAACAGATGTTGGCCACTATGACTAGAGTGGTTTCTGTCGTCAGAGTCAACAGTAGAATACAGTGTGGTTGTTTCCACTGCTCTCATAATGTTATGAAAACTAAATGATCATTATTGACCATTCATTCTCTCCTTTCCCTGTCCTTTTCCCTTTTAGCCGAGCTATGCTTGGAGGATTACAGCAAGTACCGTTTCCTGTCCAATGGAAACCTGACGATCCCAGGCCAACAGGATAAGGACATGTTCACTGAGACCGTAGATGCGTTTCAGATCATGGGCATCCCAGAAGAGGAAAGAATAGGTAACATGGGCTCCTTTCCTTTTTCATTTGGATCAGTAGTAAATTATTTAGGCCTTTATATGGGGGTAATAATAAATCCATCAGGAACTAAACATCAATTTCATTTCAATTTACTTCAAACGTGCCCCATATATAGAGGCAATTTTATATGCTGACATCAGCTGGATCCATGCCAAAATAAACTATAAAATGTGCAAGGGGTGGTGTTTCTTTGTGCCTGGTACCACTTGTGTTTTTTTTTTTTTTTTTTTTCTCTAAAGCGTCTCCTGTCTGTCACTGTCCCTTCAGGTCTGTTGAAGGTGGTGTCTGCTGTTCTCCAGTTGGGGAACATGACCTTCAAGAAGGAGCGACACTCTGACCAGGCCTCCATGCCCGACGACACTGGTACACATTTTAGTTTGTGCAAACTAAAATGTGCAATCTCAACATCAACTGCTCATGATGTCACCTCACATTCATTCACCAATATCCCATGTTTCACCCCCAGCTGCTCAGAAAGTGTGTCATCTGCTTGGCATCAACGTGACTGAATTCACACGGGCCATTCTGTCTCCCAGAATCAAGGTTGGTATAACGACTGGTTCACAAAAGCTCATACAGTGACATTACCTATTTGAGAGTTCAGACAACAGCGGTGACCAAACGGATATTTATAACTGAACCGCCATTGGTCAGTTACAGTTTGTAAGGATGGTTCCAGTCCCTGTAAGTGAATATTGTGTCTTCCTGTCATGTGGTCCAGGTTGGCAGGGACTATGTGCAGAAGGCCCAGACTCAGGAGCAGGCAGAGTTCGCCGTGGAGGCTCTGGCCAAAGCCTCTTATGAGAGAATGTTCCGCTGGCTCGTCATGAGAATCAATAAAGCCTTGGACAAGACCAAGAGGCAGGGAGCGTCCTTCATCGGCATTCTGGACATCGCTGGATTTGAGATCTTTGAGGTACCTCATTTACAACTATGTAAGGACAGATCCCATACCTGTGGTGCTGCCATTAAAGCTCATGGAAACTGCAATTAGTGTACACATTTGAAAGACGGGTTAATGGGTTGTCCAGTTCTGTCAAACTGGCACCACATTACAGTGAATATACGGTACATGCATTTCCTGCTCCTGTTTAAGGCGCATTCTCTTCACTCGGAAAGATTGTGATGTATTGTTGATATTCATCTGTTGATGTGTGCCAAGTATCACACATGGTTATAGTTGTTACTGTATTGTGATGGAAGTCACTTTAAAGAAGCAATTAATAGCCTGGTCATTCACAGTTGAACAAAAATTGCCCTATTACTAAATATGTTGATACTGTGTCTATGTATAGAGTTTATGGGTATAGTTTTTCTTTTCCTTTTATTACATTTTGTATTCATAGTTTACCAGAGACATCTAGCAAAGAATTCCTTCTGTGCGTTTACGTACTTGCTGAATAAAGAGAATTCTGATTTTTGATAGTATCTTATCAGAAGTTCGTCTGATTCCACCCTTAGAGGATGAGTATCTGTTACTGAAAAGGGGACGATAACAGAAGTGCGTTGTCTATGCTGTAGCTGTATTCACTCATGGTATTGTTTTCTCAGCATGTGTTGTACTTTCATGACACCACTCTGTCTTCCACAGTTGAACTCATTTGAGCAGCTCTGTATCAACTACACCAATGAGAAGCTGCAGCAGCTCTTCAACCACACCATGTTCATCCTGGAGCAGGAGGAGTACCAGAGGGAGGGCATCGAGTGGAGCTTCATCGACTTTGGCCTTGACCTGCAGCCCTGCATCGACCTCATTGAAAAGCCTGTAATGGCTTCACTTTTCTTTTTAAAGGCTAATAAGATACAATCACACTAGCAGGACTCGTTTTAACTCTGGGTTAATATTGTGTTAGGTGGCAGCAAACGGATGTTTCATACAAGTTCAGGCGTGTGACTACACATGTGCTATTACATCAGTGACTTTTCACTTCAGAGTGACGTATCATCTCTTCACAGGCTGGTCCACCAGGCATCCTAGCTCTGTTGGATGAAGAGTGCTGGTTTCCCAAAGCTACAGACAAGACCTTTGTGGAGAAAGTGGTCCAGGAGCAGGGCACGCACTCAAAGTTCCAGAAACCCAAAAAACTAAAGGATGATGTTGATTTCTGCATTTTTCACTACGCTGGAAAGGTCAGTCACAGTAACTGTTGACCATACCAGTTCAGTGTCATCAAGATGTTTTCCTCTAAGTTTTGTTGGACATTGCCATGTCGAAACAAGACTTTTCTTATTCCTATAATACATTGTTGAGTTTCATTGTTTTCTGTCTAAAAATGACAATGTCCCCTCATTTGTCTCCATTGTTTTCACAACTCATCAGCACAGGCAGGAAAAACCTGTTCAGATGCCATTGTCCTGTGTCTTTATTTCGTAGTAGAACAAACTGTTATTCTCTACAATCATGCCAGTCATCCTAGATTAACATTCCAATCCATGCATCTCAACCTTACAATTCTTCTATTGGTGTCTTCCATTTGAGTCTTCAAAAGGAAAAAATACCACTTTAAAAACAAATAATGCACTCATTGTATTATGGTTACTGAATAAAGTCTGTATCTTGACGTGAATTGGCCATGAATGAATGATGCGTCAAATTTACAAACTGAATTTTTAGAGATCGAGTCTTAAGAGTCTCTGAACTTTCCTGTAGTTATAATCCTGTATAAATATTTTCCAAAAATATTTACCACTTTTTTTTTTTTTTTAATTTAAAGTGGTGATAGGCTTCCTGAATCCATAATGGAAGACATTTTTGTTCACTTAAAGAATACCTTTCCTCCCTTTAAATTAGGATGATTATAATGTAATTCATTCTCTGATGCAAGGAACACTAACTCAGGCATTCTGAAAAAATCCTTAATTTAATTACTTGGCTGCCTCGGTTGTGTATCTCTGCAGTATAACTGTATCTGTCCCCTGGTGCAGGTGGACTATAAAGCAGATGAGTGGCTGATGAAAAACATGGATCCTCTGAATGAGTGCGTTGCTGCTTTGCTCAACAACTCGACGGATAAATTCACTGCTGACCTTTGGAGAGACAGTAAGTGGTGTGACTGAAACTAGCCAAAAGTTTCCTATGAGCTATGAGTTGAGTACCACACTGTAAGCTTTCAAAATATCACTTGCATAAATAATATTTTCAGTAACAGTTCATCTGACGATAAGAGAAAAGAATACGACGTGTCTGTATGTGAAGCTTTTTGATGTGATTCCTTCATAGTTTGACCAAAACAAGATTTAATTTGTTGTAAAACAGATCGTTTCATACATGTATTTAATCTGGTGTTATTTCAGTACGGACAGGATATGTTTTTGTTTTTATGCAGAAGAAATGACAGAAACATGTTTATCTTCTTCTGTGTCCGTACAGTGGACCGTATTGTCGGCTTAGATAAAGTGGCAGGAATGTCGGACTCGATGCACGGTGCGTTCAAAACTCGCAAAGGCATGTTTCGCACTGTGGGTCAGTTGTACAAGGAACAGCTGACTAACCTTATGGCCACGCTGAGGAACACCAACCCCAACTTTGTCCGCTGCATCATCCCCAACCACGAGAAAAAGGTACCTGTCAGATGGTATTAAATTCAATGTAAGATTAGCTCTTCATTCAGATATTCTGTTGCTAGTGATCGCTCTTATACATTTTACAACTTTCAGGCAGGTAAACTGGAGCCGCACCTGGTCCTGGACCAGCTGAGGTGTAATGGAGTCCTAGAGGGGATTCGTATCTGCAGACAGGGCTTCCCCAACCGCATCGTCTTCCAGGAGTTCAGGCAGAGGTAGCCCTTTGCTTTTTACAGTTGCATTTTATAAAACGCACAGTGAAGATCCCCATGAAGCTTTCAGATAGGATAGTCATTAATGATGACCCAGAAAAATATTAAAAGGATAAAACCACACCAGTGAAAATGCCCAAGCCTACTGAACAAAGTCTGTAGATTTACCCAAGTGTCTTCCCTGGGGGGGAGGGGGGAAAAATCATTGCTTGATAAATCTCTTCTCTTTCAGGTATGAAATCCTCACTCCAAATGCAATTCCAAAAGGCTTCATGGATGGCAAACAAGCCAGCGCGCTCATGGTATGAACACTATATTAATTTAATAGAAACTATGACCCCTTTCTCCATCATTTGTTGTGACTGAATCACTTCGCTCTTCTCCCACTCAGATCGAAGCCTTGGAGCTGGACCCAAACCTGTACCGCATCGGTCAAAGCAAAGTTTTCTTCAGGGCCGGAGTCCTTGCCCACCTGGAGGAGGAGCGAGACATGAAGATCACCGACGTCATCATCAGCTTTCAGGCTTGGTGCAGAGGATATGTGGCTCGCAAGTATGAAGAACCAAGTCAATTAACACCTGGAAATCTTTTGGAATAGATGGAAAATGTTTTTTTTTTTTTTTGTGACTTGATGTATTTTTACTTTTCAGAGCATTTGCCAAGAGACAGCAGCAGCTGACGGCCATGAAGGTCATCCAAAGAAACTGTGCTGCGTATCTTAAACTCAGGAACTGGCAGTGGTGGAGGCTGTTCACCAAGGTGAGGCATAATGGTGAAGTAATGACCACCCTACACTTGGAACAGAAGAGACTTTATTGATCCCAGAAGGGGGAAATTCACTGGTCAAAGCAGCAGCAGTCGCATTTAAAAAGATGTATATTAAATAAAGCATTGTGGTCATATCTTTTATTTTAAAATAAGTCAACATTTTGGGTGATTAATACAATGGTAGTCATCCATTTGTTACTATGGCAACCTGTCCTTGTTACCACAATCTCATGCCAATAAAACAGACTTTTTATTATTTTTCTCCAAAATTTATCTTCATAGTTGAAGATGATATCTAAAAGGTTTTGTCCTACAGGTACTTCATATCAATTTGTCAAACTGCATGTTTTGAATGTTTGTGTAAAGCTTTTCAAATTTCTGTTTCAAGTCCACATGTGTGAACAGTGATTTCATATTTTTCACCTAAAAATCTTATTGCCCCAAATTTTTTTGACATGTTAAATGCCTATAAACCTTCTCAGATATTTATAATACATGCATATAAGTTACTCTGCTTACATGACAGAGACTATTGAACACAAAATGTGCCCACATGTTATGGCTTGATGCAAAGATAAAAATGATAATGGTAATAAAACTCTACATGAATATATGTATTGAGAAAATGGACAGATGAGACAGAGCTACACTGTTGTTGCAGTCAATACAAAATAGGTTTCAGTTGGAGAAAACCAGATTTTCACATGCAGCCTGTCTTTATTCTGCATGTTTTTATATGTTTGGGTGTATTTTTCTTTTCCCTTTAGGTGAAGCCTCTGCTGCAGGTGACTCGACAGGAGGAGGAGATGCTGGCCAAAGAGGAGGAGCTGGTCAAAGTGAAGGAGAAACAGTTGCAGGCTGAGGAACATCTTCAAGAACTGGAGTCAAAGCATCAACAGGTACAAGTTGGACCAGTAAAGTGATCAGGTTAAAACCAGAGTCACTTTGAATTTCTGTGAATGAACCAGTAAGAGTGTAGCTTTACATTCATTTAATTTTTTTTTTTTCTTTTTTTCCCCTCTTAGCTGCATGCTGAGAAACTAGCCCTTCAAGAGCAGCTCCAGGCAGAGACTGAACTGTGTGCTGAGGCAGAGGAGATGAGAGCTCGTCTGGCCACCAGGAAGCAGGAGCTGGAGGAGATCCTGCACGACCTGGAGTCTCGTTTGGAGGAGGAAGAAGAGCGGGTCACCCAGATGCACACGGAGAGGAAAAAGATGCAGCAGAACATCACGGTGAGAGAAGGTTTTCTGGGATAAATGGCATTCAGTTAAATCTAAAAAGCAAAAAATGATGGCCTTTAAAAATATGCCTGTTCTTTTAGGACCTGGAGCAGCAGCTGGATGAAGAGGAGGCAGCCCGACAGAAGCTTCAGCTGGAGAAGGTGAACATGGACAGCAAGCTAAAAGAGATCGAGGAGAACGTAGCGATACTGGACGACCAGAACAACAAGCTCAACAAGGTTCCATTTCAGTTGTAACTTTACATTTATTTTAGTTTAACCTGTGATCAATTTATGAAACACCCAATACATGTAAATATTTAGTGAATCTGTAAAAGGTTTATTTCAGAAGGAAACTAATGAAAATTATCCTTGTCATTGGATCTTCAGGAGAAGAAACTGCTGGAAGAGCGGATCTCTGAGTTCACTACCAATCTGGCTGAAGAAGAGGAGAAGTCTAAGTGTTTGCAGAAACTTAAGAATAAACATGAAGCTATGATCACAGATTTAGAAGGCAAGTATTGTCTGTTGGCTGACTTTTTTTTTTTTTTTGCTTGCAGTGATGGGTTAAAAATTTAGGTTTTTTTGTAAATATTTTTACTTGTTAGATCTCTTTCTAACTTGGATTCGTTTACAATATCAAATTAATTTCAAAATTTCTGTTTGTCACTTCAAACTCTAGATCGTTTAAGAAAAGAGGAAAAACAGCGTCAGGAACTGGAGAAAAACCGTCGTAAGCTGGAAGGAGACTCCACTGAGCTTAATGACCAGATTGCAGATCTGCAGGCTCAGATTGCTGAACTCCGAGCTCAGCTCGCCAAGAAGGAGGAGGAACTCCATGCTGCACTGGCGAGGTTGGAGCTGTTGTCTTATATTTTGTTTTCTACTTCAGCAGGAGTTGAAAAATGAGGCTTTTAATTAAGATGTGATTTAATCGTTAAATCACATGGTTGACACAGTATGAGGATGTACACTAATTTAAATGGACAAAAAATAGTGATGCCTTTCTTGAGGTCACTATTAACATGTGTACATTCACTTTCATAAACTTATCGTCGTCTTTTTAGGATTGAGGAGGAGGCTGCAGCCAAAAACATGGCCCACAAGAAGATCAGGGAGCTGGAGGCTCAAATCTCTGAACTGCAGGAGGATCTGGAGCTGGAGAGACAGGCTCGCACCAAGGCTGAGAAACACCGCAGAGACCTTGGAGAGGAGCTGGAGGCCCTGAAGACAGAGCTGGAAGACACTCTGGACACCACTGCAGCACAGCAGGAGCTCAGGTGACTGACGGGCTTAAGCTGACGTCCCCTCTGTGTGTTTAAGATTTAATGCAAAGAATGAACAATCAAGATGTCTGTACTCAAAATTACTAAAGTTGTTTTGAGTAAATGTTTTTTTCTCTGCATGTTGGTCATGTAAATGCATCGTACAAACAGCAGTGGAATGTGTATTCAGAACTGTACTGAATTGTGATAATACTCGCGTACAAGTAAAGGTTCTGCCTTCAAAACCTTTTTTGAAATCATAAACTGTTATATACATAATGTGGTCCATTTTATGGCTGTACATGTTTATGGTTGATCTAACTTGCATTGCTGATCCTACATAAGGACTTGGATAAAAATATGTAGGTACTCTCAGTAGTGCCCTGTATGATTATTTTCTTGTCTTTTTTTGCATTCAGATCCAAGCGTGAGACAGAGGTTGCACATCTTAAGAAGACTTTGGAAGAAGACGCTAAGGTCCATGAACAGCAGATGGCCGACATGAGGCAGAAACACAATCAGGCATTTGACGAGCTCAACGAACAGCTGGAACAGGCTAAAAGGGTAATGTGAAGGTGTTCGGATGAGAAAAGATGCTCTACAAACATCTGAATTGCTGTTGTAACATGCTCTGACATCATCTGCTCCTGCAGAATAAAGTGTCAGTGGAAAAAGCCAAGCAGGCCCTGGAGAGTGAGTGGAATGAGCTGCAGATTGAGCTGAAGACTCTGACACAAAGCAAAGGCGACTCAGAACATCGCCGCAAAAAGGCCGAATCCCAGGTTCAAGAGTTGCAGGTAAAATTTGGAGAAACTGACCGGCAGAGGCAGGAGCTGGCTGAAAAGATGATCAAGATGCAGGTACAGTGGCAGCAGAAAACAGACCAATACAGCCTCTATTGCTGCTGAAGACCATTTCATCATTTATTTATTTTTTTCGCTGTCCAGTCGGAGCTCGACAACGTCAACAGCCTCCTGAGTGAAGCAGAAGGCAAGAGCATCAAATCCAGCAAAGACTTGTCTACGGTTGAGTCTCAGCTGCAGGACACACAGGTATGAGCACAAGAACGTCAAATATGATTAACACTGCTGCTTCGTTTATTTTGATGACTAATGGACTTTTTTTTTTTTTTTTTTCTTTTTTAAAATTCTAATAAGTTTGTGTTCAAATGTAGTATTTTTCAGCCGTAATCTCTAATTTAACAAAATGGGACAGGGCAGTTTTGCAACACAAGTGTCTCTTTTAATCAAATTTGATTTTTACATTTTTCACATACTCTTTTTATGCAACACTTTACAGCTTTAATTTGATAGTACTGCATTTCTACTGTTGAAAGGGTTCATATTTTACTAAACCCACTCTTATTGGTCTTTGGTTCATTTATTTGTGTATTTGGACCCTAATAGTTCATAAACTTTGAATCTGAAGCCTCCAGCTGCTGTAAAACTATCTTTATATTAATTTAGGCAAAAATCGAATGGATTTCTACAACCTGTTTTAATTCCTAGCAGTACGTTTACAACTAGTTGTCGTGACATTTGCACATGCGTATAAGGTTAAAACTTCCGACGAACATTTCTGAGTACAACTATTTATCAGAAGTGGTTGTAGTCCAAACTTTAAACAAATTACCTAAAATGTTCAGCTGTTGGTTGTATTGACAAACTCAAGTGGCTGAACTCAAAAATAGGGTTGAAGATGAACCTGTGGAGTTGAATTAATGAAGGATTCAGACCCAAGCAGAGCATTTACAGTTTATGTAGAGCACAGGGAAATGTTTAAATGAATAATTCTGTTTAAAAAAAAAAAGTACATATTTTTCTGACCGTTTTTATTTCTTGACTGTAGGAGCTGCTCCAGGAGGAGACCCGTCAGAAACTTGCCCTCTCGACCCGCGTCAGGCAGCTGGAGGATGAACAGAACAGTATACGGGAGATGCTGGAGGAAGAAGAGGAGAGCAAGAAGAATGTGGAAAAGCAGGTCTCCATTCTGCAGACCCAGGTTGGTTTATAGTTGTTTTCATCTCCTCTGTAAAGCCCTAATCTTCTCCTCACATGTAAATGACTAAGAAGCAGCCCTTTGTCCTCCTGATGCTGCACTCGTCCATTTCACATGTAATTAACCTTCTTCTAATACTTTGCTGTCATGTCTTCAGCTTGCTGACATGAAGAAGAAACAGGAGCAGGAGGCGTTGTCTCTAGAGGCATCTGAGGAGGGACGCAAGCGAGTCCAGCGGGAGTTGGAGAACATTCTGCAGCAGCTGGAGGAGAAGAGCGCAGCTTATGACAAACTAGACAAAACCAAAAAACGCTTGCAGCAGGAACTGGACGACCAAATAGTGGAACAGGACAGTGTGAGGCAGATGGTTTCCAACCTGGAGAGGAAGCAGAAGAAGTTTGACCAGGTACTGTGGATTATTTTTGTCATGAATGAAGATGCATAGTGCTCTAAGCAGAACTTGAACTTCTCTTATTGCACAAATACACTACAGTGTCTTAATAAGAGTTCTGTAAATGCATGAAGATTATGTTAAAGTTCCCTGGTCTCACATTTTCCTAGATGTTGGCAGAGGAGAAAACAATTTCTACTCAGTATGCTGAGGAGCGTGACAGGGCAGAAGCTGAGGCCAGGGAAAAGGAAACCCGAGCACTGACACTAGCCCGTGACCTGGAGGCCATGACAGACCTGAAGGATGAGCTGGATCGGGCCAATAAGCTGCTCAAGGCTGAGATGGAGGACTTGGTCTCCTCTAAGGACGACGTTGGCAAGAGTGTAAGAGCCCACACTAGCATGTTTTGATGGATCTAAAACATTTGGTGGTAATGGCAAACACTTATGGTATTAAATAAGGAAGTTTTCTGAATAATCATAGCTCTCAATCTTGGGAAACACTATTATAAACACCTATGGTCAGCTTTGGAACCAGATGAACTCATAGAAACAATGCAAATTATTTGGTGCAGTGATACTCGATGCAACATTATGGTTGGGACAGTAGGAATCTCCAACTAAATGCAGAAGTAGAGAAGTGTTGCACCTTTCATGTACATCACCACACTGCAGTACCCGTTTATGTGAAAATGTCAGAATCAGTTGGCAAACCATTAAATGCATGTTATTCTACCAAGATGAATAACAAAACCATGGGTTAGACTATGGGCTAATGCAAAAAGTACATGGAAAGAAGATAAAGGGCTCCACTTCAATATTTATGGAAGCTACAATGAGCGATCCCACACCTGTAAAGAATGTCTGGTATCATTAAACATCTTAAAGATAATTACCTTAATGACAGTTGTACTGACACAGCTGACAGAAAGGCATTAAATTGTCTGGTCAAGATTTTGTTTGAGATGCTTGAAAACATTGAACAAAGAAACTCAAATGTTTATAGTACAATGGATGAATAATGTAAATGTAGAGAATTATTGCAATTGTGTTTCTATCGATGATAAACTGATATTATTTTGGGTATAATAATCAGGACAGCTGATCATTGGTCATGAAGTTACATGAATTACAGAAATGTGCACTTTGAAGAAGTACATATCCATGCTGCTGCTGGTCTTCATTAGGCTCCAGAAATGATTCTAATTAAAGTGAAGAGGTTAATTATAATGTTTTGGTGGTGGTAAAATACTAGATTATAGGTACAAGGAGATGTCTGTTGCACTCAAAGTTACCAAACATGCCTGCAAATGAATAAATACTATTGCCACCATACTGTAAGTCAGATTAAATGCACTGTAGTGGTTTGGAAATAGTTGCAATGTATGAATTCTTGCAGTTACAAAAAATGGGCAACAGCTTTCCATGAAACACTGCATTTATCCCAGTGCCTTTCTCATCGATAGGTTCATGAGCTGGAGAGATCAAAACGTGCTATGGACCAACAACTTGAAGAGATGAGGGTTCAGCTGGAGGAGTTGGAGGATGAGCTGCAGGCCACAGAGGATGCCAAACTGCGTCTGGAGGTCAACATGCAGGCCATGAAGGCCCAGTTTGACAGAGACCTGCAGGCCAGAGATGAGCAGGGAGAGGAGAAGAAGAGGGCGCTCACCAAACAGGTCTGAAAGAAGAAACTGTTCAGCACAAGCAAATGTCTGTGTATATACAAATCTCTAAATGACAGCCCTTTTACTCTTGTTTAGGTGCGTGAGCTGGAGATTGAATTGGAGGAGGAACGCAAGCAGCGCACCCAGGCACTGTCCACCAAGAGGAAAATGGAGATGGACTTGGCAGAGCTGGAACTCCAGATTGATGGTGCCAATAAGGCCCGTGATGACGCACTCAAACAGCTGAAAAAACTGCAGGTACAACACATGTCTTGTACACATTTCAAAGGATATTAAATTTAAAACTAAATGGTAAGTAGCACTTATCACTTCTCAGTTCTTTAATATGGCATACATTTTTATAGTAGTTGAAATGTTGTCCTAGTTTATTTGCAGTTTTGTAAAATAAGTGCTCAGAGGATTTAATGTGTCATAGTGATGGTTTCTGTTTGTTCATGTTCACCTGTCAGGCCCTGATGAAAGAACAGGCGCGAGAGTTGGATGAGCTGCGTTTGGCCAGAGACGATGCAGTCGGTGTCGCCAAGGAGACGGAGAAGAAGCTGAAGGCCATGGAGGCTGACGCCCTGCACCTACAGGATGTATGACAACAAACACTATTTATGAGAAGGCTTTTTTTTTTTTGATGAGGTTTTTGTTTTTCGAATTATCATTGAGTATGCTGTAGGAACTGCTAGAAACATTTTACTTATTTTAAATCCTATTAATCACATTCGTACATAATCTGGTGAAATAAGGCCACATAGTGAAACTGTACTTCCCTCTTTTGAGATGTTAAGGGATTCCATGTTTTGTTGCAGGACTTGGCCACTGCAGAAAGACTTAGGAGACAGGCTCAGACCGAGAGAGACGAACTCCAGGAAGAAATCAACAGCAGCAACACTAAGAAGTATGAATCCAACAACAAAAGCACTGCATCACTGTAGAAAATTAAAATAAAGATCCACCCATACAAGATAATTAAGGAAAACTACAACTAAGATTGCACAGTAATAAGTCAAACCTAGAGAAACTATTGTCAAGAAAACTTTGATTTCATCATTTACAGTAGGTATTTTTGAAAAATGTGTGTACATTTTAAGAACACCAATAATTTTATGTCTTTGGGTGTTTTATCACTGTTCCTTTCAATCCTTTCCCAGTTCACTGCTGACGGATGAGAAAAGACGACTGGAAGCCCGTATTGCGCAGCTGGAGGAGGAACTGGAAGAGGAGCAGATCAACACGGAGATGGTCAATGATCGTCTGAGAAGGGCCACCCTGCAGGTGAGAATGTACAGTATCTCTGGTTTTAATCCTAACAGTTACGCTTATTGGAAAAAGAATACAGGTAAATTAGTATTCGTTTTATCTCATGTGTAACACTTCAACTTGGTTTGAAATAGAACTTGGCAGTTAGTAGCTTGTGGCCTTGTGGCTCAAAACTAATATACACATGTAGCTGGCTATATCGATAGATAGATGGATGTGTTTCTCTGTTTTCAACAGTAACACCACATGTACCAGAACAGTGGCATATTTATGCAGGTTCATGCAGATAAACTTTTGACAGAGCACTATCATGGGGATTCCATGTGGATAAAAGGCAAAAATACATAACAAAAAATGTTCTTCCAGATATCCAGCTACATGTATAGATGGCACAAGTATGATTTATGCACATTTCTCACTTTGTTTTATTTACTATTTTATTTGTGTGGCAGTGGTACATCCTACCGTATGATTTCTTTTTAATCTTTGTTTTCAGTCCATTACTGTAAAACTTGTTCCACCTCATTAGCACTCATCATGATATCACTATTAACCTGTATAAGAAGACCTATACACAAATAGATTTGATTGATAGCTGTGGCACCTCACAGTAAAACTAGAGGGAACAACTTGTAAATATTTAAAATCAGAACACCAGAATCAAAACCTTTTTTATAGTCCTTGTCAGGGAAACTGAATGATGTAGTAGGTTGAAGATATTAAGCCTGTCCTCTGCCTGTGATGTCAGACTGAGCAGCTGAACACAGAGCTGGCTGCAGAGCGCAGTACCTCCCAGCGCCTGGAGGGGGCGCGCTCACAGCTGGACCGTCAGAACAAGGAGCTGAAGCTGAAGCAGCAGGAGCTTGAAAGCACCATCAAGTCCAAGTACAAGTCATCCATTGCCACCCTGGAGGCTAAGATCGCTCAGCTGGAGGAACAGCTGGACATCGAGTCAAAGTGAGTGTCATTAAGGAGGACGGCGACATTTGACTGGTGTTGGGAACAAAACCTGACCTTTTCTCTTATGCGTGTCATAATCCAGTTTAGTTCTGTCTCCTAATTCACTATTAATTTAAAAAAAAAAAAAAAAAAAAAAAATTATCCTAAATTTCTCTTTGAAGGTACAGGTTAATATGATGAATATAAGTTACCCAATTCCACCCCCCCTACTCATCCTCATCCTCTGATTTTACAATGTAAAAAAAGACTGCAAGTGCACAAAACTAAATAAACTAAATAAATACTGCCAATAACGGTAATGGAAATAAGAATAAAAATAATATGCAACACTATCAGAAACAGTGCAGAATAGGCAAGGAAGGTCCTGCTCTGATACAATATATTCAAGATGTTTGTGTAACATTTGTAACTTGCTAATGTGAAGTAAAGTGTTTACCACCAAACCCCCATTTCTGTAGTGAAAACTTTGATGTGTATTTTTGAACAAGAAACATGCACGGTGCTTTTCATTTCTCTCCGTGACGCCTGTATTTGTTCCTGTGCAGTCTCAGGACATGGATACTGATTTCTTGATGCTCATTTCAGGGAGCGTCAGCAGGCGTCCAGATTGGCCAGACGGGCAGAGAAGAAGCTAAAGGAAACACTGCTGCAGGTCGACGACGAGCGGCGCAACACTGAACAATACAAAGATCAGGTAATGTCACGTTTCCGTTTTCTACTTTGCTGAAGGGAGGAGAAGAATCTCACTGTTGATTTTGGTGCCCCCCCCCCGGAATTGATGCCGTGAACCTTCTTTCTACAGGCGGAGAAGTTGAACAGCCGGATGCGTCAGCTGAAACGTCAGCTAGAGGAGTCTGAGGAAGAGGTGACGCGAGCCAACGCCTCCCGCAGGAAGCTGCAGAGGGAGCTGGATGACGCCAATGAGTCGGCGGACGCAATGAACCGAGAAGTCAGCAATCTGAAGAGCAAACTCAGGTAGAGCTTCCAATATTCATGAGTCAAAAGGCCTTTCTATACATGTGAAACATTTACCCATTATCCCACATTTGAAAATCTGAACAGTTAATAAGTCTGACTTTTAATCCTAGTGCAATTAACCCATAAACACTTGGTCCTACTTTTGCAGCAGCTTCCAAATGAATTTTTCTCTCCATTTAACCTTTTAAGTAATTTATCAGCATTTGTACTAATATCATCCTCTGTATTTTCCTACATCCTCCTGACTACCAGGGAAAACAATTGTCCCTTACACTTTTTTAAAAAAATTCCCCCCTCTTTGTAAGGTAAAGCCCCACCCCTTTACATTTGGTATCATAGAAAAGCCCTAGATATCCTATGTACACAGCAAAAGGGGGCGGGGGGGGTTCAGGTTTACAAATGTCCTCCAGAGAGCAAATTTACTGGTAGTCAGGAGCAGGGCCGTTGACAGCTTTGGCTGGGCCCGGGACAAAATGATCTGAGTGGGCCCACACATTTTGAAATTCGAATAATTGATCGTATCTTCCTGAAGGCCCAGGCCCCCCCCCCCCCCCAAAAAAAATGTCTGGGCCGTGACAACATACCCGTTTGTCCCCCACTGTCAACGGCCTAGGTCAGGAGAATGTTTAATTCACTGCATTTGTAGAAGATGTAGATGTTCATAAAAGCTCAGTAATTTCAAAGGTTATTTTTTCAAAACAGTGTTTACATCCTGTGTGTTATCAAACTACGTGCGTTTTACTGGTGAATCATCATTGAGCCCCATTTACATGCACACTAATACTCTGATCATTATCTGATTTCTGGAGTTATCAGATTATTCAAGTGATCCTGTAAACAGTAATCTTACGTTTTATCAGATAACAATAATCCGATCATGAGAAATCAGATTAACACACCTGGATTCCTCCCCAACACTCCGATGTGATGTCGTCTTGCATGTATACAGGGTAATCAGATTTATTTAGTTCTTTTACATCTGTACATGTGTAAACGCAACTGAAACTGTAGAAAATGGAAGCTACGTAGTCAAACGTAAGAAGACAAGAACAGGAAGTCTGATTCTACCATCATTGTGTACATGCGCAATTTGTAAGAAATGGATTGGTGCATCTGACCCAGGGTTTTTATGTCTGTAAACGAGTCAGATCTGGTAATTACAATTATCTGATATTAACAGTTATTGGTCTTTTATGGTCATGTAAACTGGCTCAATGTTGCAGAAAATGACTCTGTTTCTATGGTAACTACGGAGCCTCTGAACATCCAAATGGATCAAATCTGACCATGAAAAGATGACAAACTGCGTTTTTACCTGAATTACTTGCACATACTGATAGGATTAAAGTTTCAACAGTTAAGCATTTTAAGTCAGTAGATGGGTTTTGTCATCAGTGGCTGTTTGGGTCTTTGGAAGTTAAAACTTGTATAGCAAGACTCCCAGTAGTGGCTCTTCCATTGGACATCTGTACAAAACTTTACCGACATTTACTAAATGTTGAACAAACATTGTTTTTTTTTTTTTTTTTCCATTAAATCACAAATGCGATTTGTTTAAATATGATCACAAGATAACACTAGACGTCATCCCATAAACATGTCGATGAACATAAATATTGTTTTTAGATATATTCATTATTGTTATATATTACTCCTCTGTGCTGTATGTGTAGACGCACCAGGTAACAAAGTCAATTTTGAGTTTTGTACGAGACAGTTTCTTTTAACCCTCTCAGGGCCAAATTAAGTTGTAGTAACAGGGGAAATTATCATATCTGGTAGTAATATACATTTCTGACTTTTTTTTTTGTTTTTTTTTTTTTTTGAGACCTTCACATGCAATGAGTTCTGGGATGTTGCAGATTTGCAACTTTGGCCCAGTGTGGTAAATGAACACTGAAGACTGAATGATATGAACGCTAACTATTTGTATAGCATTTTTTAAAACGATGCTACAAAGTCATCTCAAATCCTAATTTAAGATGTCACTTTTTCATGTGGTAGTCCAAGAAACACTTTGCACTTGAGGCAGGCCATTTGAGTGTAGCCATCCTTGCACAGTCTGCATCATCCACGTTTATCAGCATGGATGGGGAAAATGATCAAATCGGTCTAGTCTGACGTCAACCGATGGCGCAACAATCCTCTGAAGTGGAGGTGGGGCAGCTTGATGGAATTAGAATTTTAGCTGTTACAAATCTGCCTTGAGAGGGTTAAAACTTTCCTCCTTTGCATGTTGTAACCTCTGTCCACATCAATTTTTAAATTCATGTGACTCTAGTCCATCAATCTACACCCGAAAAACCACTTGCCCGCACAAAAACTCTTAATCAAAAAATTTGAGTTTGGGTGAAATATTTTTTTATTTTTATTTTTTCTTCTTTCCCCAGTAGGTAAATGTTTATGTGCAAGTTATAATCGTGCATTTGAAGGTCAATGGAAAAGCGACCGTTGTAAAAGTGAAAACAAATCACCACAAAATAATCTTTCATCCTGTTTTAACTGCAATTTGCAATTCTCAAGATAGAAAAATTTAAGTGAAAACAAAATTGATTCAAATGATGAAAAATAATGGGACTAGTTGAACTGTATTTATATTTTATTTTTTTTCTCATTTATTTTACATGATTTTCCTGGTCTTATGTGTTGTATAATTTTGTCGTGAGCTCTTGTCACCAGGTTTTACTAGTTAGGGGAAACTGCACTCTATTTTTCTACTTGTGTGGGGACTTTGTATGGGCTTTAACTGTGTCTAAAACTTGTTTTAAAGACGAGGTGACCTGCCCATTTCCTTGCGCCGTACCATGAACCGCTCCGGCCTGGACAGCGATGAGGACCTGGATGTGCAGACGGAGACACCTGAACCAGCAGCCGAGTGAATGCAAGCGGGAGGGAACTTTCATATTGACCGCAGGGAGCGCAGACGAGCACACAATGGACTTAGCCTTGTATTCCGTTACACAAACATCTTGTAGCCTTATTGTTACTTTCTATATGATGCATTTATATCGGCCAAATAATGTTTCTCGACTGGACGAATGTGAGGAATATTTTTCTACACAGGCTTTACAAATACTGTAGTGTGCTTATTTTTCTATTTGATGGGTATATATTATAAACGAGTGCTGTTGCAGTTTCGTTAATATTGTGCTTGAGGTTTATCTGCTCTAACTTTACTGTTTTGGTGGGAAACACTGGTCATTTAATGCATTTTTTTTTTTTTTTTGCACATATATGGGTCTTCTGGCAGTTTTGATATAGTTGCATGTTAGTGCTGGTATGTCTGTTTTTCTCTTTTTTTTCCCCCCATGTTTTTACCTCAACCATAATGCCAACACGGGAGAAAAAACCAACCACTGGAAAAAAAATGGTTGAAGAGCAGTGTTGGTTTAATTTGTAATGCAACTTTAGTACCACCATGGATGATTATGAAGCTTGGTTGATGTTTAATTTCTCAGTTGTCTTCCACTGTAATGATTGTTGGTGGTGGGTTGTTACAGGTGCTCTCACTGTGCTGTTCTGTACTGTACTTTGCACAGCAGAAAGCGTTTATTCACACATTCACCTTGTATTGAATCCTGCAAAATTGAGGTAAAGTATATTACCTTTGCATTGTATTACCAAAGAAATGTGTACTATTGATGCCAATATTTTAAGGCTATCCTATATTTTATCAAATGCCTTAATTCAATAATAAATATGTGTTGATAATCTCTTGTTTGGGTTGAATTTAATCCTTAGTCTTAATTTATAAAGGCAATATTAAATGGTAAAGGGTTTTTTTTTGTTTTTTTTCTTTTTCCCCATCTTTCTGGAGTTCATGCAATTCTAATCACGCAGGTTTAGTGTCACTTGTACAAATGTTCTATTTTTCCAGTTTGTGCTGAATGTCCTCTTTGGTTCAACTTCCTCGTAAAGCAAACTTTAACAACTTCCAACCACTGATCAGGCTTTGGAGTTGACAGCTTTTTGACTTTATGCAAGTAAAACCTTAGTCTAATGAAGATCTTTCATCACAATATCCAGTGTTCCCAAGATGCATCACCCAACAGGTATTTTGAGCTTCATATGGGATTTTACTGTTTCATTTACTTTTTGCCACTATGGTCTTATTTTTTTTTTTTGTACATTTTATTCTAGGTTTTACACATCTTAAAACTTTTTATTTCTATTGTTTAACATTGTGATTTACAAACAAATCACTTGAAATACTCCAGTCATGTTGAAATGGACCAAAATATTCCAACATAAAAGCATACCATATGGCATTACAATTTATATTAAGTCATAACACTAAAATAAATGTGTAAAGATAGAGCAATAAAGTATATTTAAAGATAAAGGTTCCTTGAGCATAAGTTTTCAGCAGATTGACGTGATAAATTTTTTAAAAAGTCAGTTTAAAGCTCAGCATGGTTGCATTGCATGTCTTTTGAACCTTACTCAAAAAGGTAAAACGAGAATACCTTCCAAGCCTCTTGTATCAGTGTCCTGCATAAATGAAGGAACACAAAGCAACAAGTGGTGCCAGGTACCACAAACCCCACCGCACACACAATTCACCCATTTGAAGTAAATGGAAGAATTTGAAAATTTTGAACTTTGACCTACTGTTCCCAAAATGTAAGGCAATCAGTTCTGGGTCACTGGCAATCTATAACTTGGTCTGAATTCAACCAGTAGTTTTGCTGCTACAGAGATTTGAAATTTCACCCATTATAAGTAAATGGGGGAATTTTTTTTTTTTTTTTTTTAATTCAGAAATGTAAACTTTGACTTGCATTTCCCAAAATGTAGTGACATCTATTGTTGGTCACTGTAAATAAACCAAATTTGGTGTGAATTCACCCAATAATTTTGCTGCTACAGACATTCGAAATTTTGCCCATCATAAGTAAATGGTGAGATTTTTTTTTTTAAAAAAAGAAAAGCCATTAAATTGTTTGAATTTGACCTACTTTTCCCAAACTGTGATAAGATCTATTGTATAAACAAAATTTGGTCTGAATTCAACCAATAGTTTTGCTGCTAGTATTAACCAAAATCAATACCCCTTGCCTCCTTTTCAGTGGGCAGGGTAATAAATGCATTTATCTGCCTTTTGCACACACTGTATATTGATCACATACTTGAACTTGTACTTACAGGGTGCTACAACTACAGAAAGTCCCTGATCAGAAGTAGGATATTGGAAAAAATAAAGATGAAATTGTAACAGGAGGGTTTATGGCACAGTTTGTACAGTAGGGGGAGCCAGAGTTTAAAGAAAATAACAGCAGTATGAGGGGAAAAACAAACATTTATATGAACTAATGAGATAGCACTCCTGCCTCACAGCAAGAAAGTCCTGGGTTTGATTCCAGCACCAGTCACTGGTGGGACCTTTCTGTGTGGAGTTTGCATGTTCTCCCCGTGTCTGCG
>JAQQZY010000001.1:13820906-13834435 GCA_030068375.1 Ostorhinchus rueppellii
GCAATGTGAACCAAGCTCCTGCTTCGGTCATACAGGGACCAGACAGCCCTTAGCAAAGGGCCCCGAACCCCATACTCTCGAAGCACTCCCCACAAGATACCACGAGGGACACGGATGAACGCCTTCTCCAAGTCCACAAAACACATGTGGACTGGATGGGTGAACTCCCATGAGCCCTCGAGCACCTGATGGAGAGTATAGAGCTGGTCCAGTGTTCCACGACCGGTACGAAAACCGCACTGTTCCTCCTGAATCCAAGGTTCGGCTATCGGTCAAATCCTCCTCTCCAGTACCTGGAATAGACTTTCCCCGGGAGACTGAGGAGTGTGATCCCCCTGTAGTTGGAGTGCACCCTCCAGTATTTTCATAATAGACTAAAATAATTATACTTTGCATATGAAACACATTAATTTAAAACAGGTGGTGCCAGGCACAACAAATCCATGTATTGTTGCTTATTTTGGCATCGATCCAGCTGATGTCATCATGTCTATGTGTGTGCTGATGTCAGCATATCAATTGCCTCTATATATTTGCCAAGTCTGAAGTAAACTGAAACAAAATCAATGTTTTTGTAGAGATTTGAAACTTCGCCCATTGTAAGTAAATGGGAGAAGAAAAAATATTTTAAAAAATTCATAAAAATGGGAACTTTGACCCACTTTTCCCAAAATGTAATCGCATCTATTCTGGGTCACTGGCAATCTATAAAACCGATTTTCTATTAATTCAACCAATAGTTTTGTTGCTACATGTAACGTCTGGTGACAGACGTTGATTCATGTTACGTTGAGGTCATAGGCTGGGGTCCTGGATGCAAAGAGCATTTTTGTAGTCAAACCAAGCCCATTGTAAATCCCGAAGTAATGGTTGCAGCTGTTGACACACAGGTCACCAAGGTTTCTGATTATTCATCCTTAGAGAAAGTTCCTGAATGCTACCATGACCTTAAGTTAGTTTTTAGTCAGTCCCGAGCTACTTCCCTTCCCCCTCATCGATCCTATGACTGCGCCATAGAGCTCCGCCCTGGTACATCCCACCCCTAAGGGGTGTTTGTACTCACTATCGGCCCCTGAAATGAAAGCCATCCAAAAATACATTGAGTCCCTTGATGCAGAATTAATTCGGCCCTCTTCTTCACCAGCAGCAGCTGGATTTTTTTTTTTTTTTGTTAAGAAGGACAAATCCTTACAACCCTGCATCGACAACAGGGGTTTAAATGATATTGCAGTCAAAAACCGGTACCCTTTGCCATTAATGTCCACTGCTTTTGAGCTACTGGATGGAGCCAAGATCTTTACCAAGCTTGATCTAAGGAACGCGTACCACCTGGTCCGGATAAGGGAGGAAGACGAGTGTAAGATGGCATTCGACACACCCAGTGGGCACTATGAATATCTCGTCATGCCTTTTGGATTGACCAATGCCCCTGGAGTTTTCCAGGCGTTGGTAAATGATGTTCCCAGAGAGATGTTGAATGTTTTTGTTTTCGTGTACCTGGATGACATTTTGATTCCCCCCCCCGGATCTAGAGACCCATAAGCAGCATGTGAGACAGGTGTTGAAGTGTCTGTTGGATAACGACTTGCATGTAAAGGCTGAGAAATGCAAGTTTCACCAACCAACTGTTTCTTTTCTGGGCTTCATCGTTTGAGGGGGCAGTACAGATGGATCCATAAAAAGTAAGAGCAGTCAGAGACTGGAAGGTTCCTGAGACCAGAAAAGAGGTACAGAGGTTTTTGGGGTTTGCTAATTTCTACCGCAGATTCATCGCGGTTTTAGCTCTGTGGCCGCACCTTTGCATTCCCTCACATCACCTAAGACTAAGTTCTGTTGGACTCCAGAAGCAGATCATGCGTTCAACAGACTTAAGACTATTTTTACATCTGCCCCTTTATTAATCATCCCTGATCCCTCTCTCCAGTTCATTGTCGAAGTGGATGCTTCAGATGTGGGTGTGGGCACAGTTCTGTCACAACGGCTGATGGCTGATTAATAAGATCCATCCCTGCGCTTTTCTCTCCCGGAAGCTCTCACCTGCAGAGAGGAGTTATGATATCACCAACCGTGAGTTATTGGCCATTAAAGTAGCATTGGAGGAATGGAGACATTGGCTGGAGGGTTCTGAAGTTCCGTTTATTGTGTGGACTGATCACAAGAGCCTGGAGTATTTAAAAACAGCTAAAAGGCTCAATTCTAGACAGGCAAGATGAGCTCTGTTTTTTAACAGATTCAATTTTGTTCTTTCCTACAGACCCGGTTCTAAGAACGGCAAGCCGGATGTGCTGTCTAGAGTTTTTTCTGCCGCCTCTAACCAGAACCCATTCTCCCTAGATCCTGTTTGGTTGGCGCCCTCACGTGGAAGATCGAGGATATTGTCAGACAGGATCTCCGTCAGTGCCAGTTGCCACCTAAGGTTCCGGCTAACAAACTGTTTGTCCCTGCCTCCTCTAGAGCCAAAGTGATCCAGTGGGCCCATACATCTGTGACTTCCTGCCATCCTGGTATTAAAAGGACTGTTTCTGTTATTCACCAGCATTTCTGGTAGCCTTCGTTAGTCAAGGATGTCTCTGAGTATGTTTCTGCCTGTTCTGTGTGTGCTGTGGCCAAATCATCTAGAGCACCCTCAGCTGGAATACTCCAACCTCTATGGACCCCTCATAGACCCTAGTCGGACATTTCACTCGATTTTGACATGGGACTGCCGCCCTCTGGAGGTAACACTGTTATACTCACTGTGGTTGACCGGTTCTCTAAGATGGTCCCCTTCCTAAACTTCCTTCAGCTAAAGAGACTGCTCAAGCTATTTTGGTTCATGTGGTCCGAATTAATAGTTTTCCTACAGACATTGTGTCGGACCGTGGTCCATAATTTATTCCCAAGTTTTGGAAGGAGTTTTGTGCTCTTATGGGTTCCTCAGTTAGTCTCTCCTCTGGGTATCATCCCCAATCGAACGGACAGTCGGAGAGGCTCAATCAGGGCCTGGAAACCACCCTCAGGTGTTTGGTCTCCAGGAATCCTTCTTCCTGGTGTCAGTTTGGGTGGAGTTCGCTCATAACTCCTTGCCATGTTCTTCCTCTGGTTTTTCTCCTTTCCACATAGTTTTTGGTTATCAACCTACCTTGTTTCCCGAGTTGGAGAGACAGAGTTGGGTTCCCTCGGCTCTGGCGTGCATCCTTAGATGTAAAAGGACGTGGTTATGGGCTCACCAGAACCTGTTACGAAGCTCCGACGTCTACAAAAAGAATGTTGATCGTCACCGGTCCTCGGCTCCTGCCTATCAGCAAGGACAGAAAGTGTGGCTGTCCACCAGAAACCTGCCCCTTCAGGTGGAGAATCGCAAGCTGGCGCCCAGGTTTGTTGGCCCGTTCCCTGTTTCCAAAGTTATTAATCCTGTGGCTGTATGATTACGACTCCCTAGGACCATGACAGTTCATCCCATGTTCCACGTGAACCAAGTGAAGCCGGTTAAAGAGAGTCCTTTGGTGCCCGCTGAACCTCCTCCATGGCTGATTGGTGGAGTCCCAGCATATACAGTACATAAGCTCCTGGATATCCGTCATCGTGGGAGAGGTATTCAGTTTTTGGTGGACTGGGAGGGTTATGGTCCTGAGGAACGATCATGGATTCCGGCTTCGTTTGTTTTGGACTCAGACCTCATTAAAGACTCTTATCGCCTGCATCCTGAGGCTCCTAGGCTGTCAGGTGCCGGCCGTAAGGGGGGGGGTTCTGTAACGTCTGGTGACAGACGTTGATTCATGACTTATGTTTGTTTTGTCTTTTCCGGTTTTATTTTGGTAATCCTCCTCCTGTGTCATGGCTGGTGTCTTTACTTCCTGCTCCTTGTGTTTTCCCGCTCCTGAGATTTCCCCACCTGTGTCTTGTTAATCATCAGCGTTTCCCCTCCCTCTTGTGTGTGTATTTATACCCTGTGCTGTCCTGCCCTCAGTGCCAGTTCGTTTTTGACCTGAGATCCTGATTGCCTGTTGCCCATTGACCTGTGCCTGCACTCGGACCCTGATTAAGCCTTGACCCAGCATAACATCCTCCTGAAACATTCGGTTTCCCTGGTTTTGGACTCTCATTCTGGAAATACGGTACTGTTTTTGCCTCCACCCCTTTTGATACCTCTGCTACCTCTGACTGCCTGTGTACTGACCCCTGCTCCTGTCTCACATAGAATCTGCTTAATCCCTGGTACCATTTGCTAGCTGTCTTCCTGGTTTTGACCTATTGGACTGGCTTTGACTTCCGGCTCTGGATCTCCCTCTCCTGGATTGGAAGCTGTTCTAATTCAGACATTGTTTTTTTTTGTATTAAAATAAGCTGTTACTCTTTTACTCGACCCCTCTTGTTTCCTCTGCTCCTTGGGTCTCCGTTTAAGTTTGGACATTACACTATAGACATTTGAAATTTCACCATTATAAGTAAATGGGGAACAGAAAGATTTTAAAAAATGCATAAATACTGGAAAGTTTGACCTATTTTTCCCAAAATGTAATGACATCGATTCTGGGTCTCTGGCCATCTATAAACAAAATTTAGTATGAATTCAACCAATAGTTTTGCTGCTAGAGTGTTAACAACAATGACACAAACAAACAAATTGAACAAAAAACAATACCCCTTGCCTCCTCTTTGGTGGGTGGGGTAAAAACAAAACAGAAGTAGACAGTAAATGGACTGATGAGAGGAGTAAGTGAGCTGCAGTAAGTGTAATGACCAGCATCAACATTCTTGGTCTAAGATTTTCTTTACTTCTGAAGCAGTTGATGGCTCTGTAGCTCTGTAACTATTTCCCTAGAGGATGCATAGATCTTACCAAGTATACAGACTGCAACCATGAGCACCTGGAACAACAAAAGTAATGTAAACATTATACACTTCACAGCTGATTAGTTTTTTTTTTTTTTTTAGAGAGGTTCAGACCTTCATAAGGTGTTGTCATGTCCCAAAATGTCTATTCATTATAAATTTAAATAGCTTTTATTGTTTATCCAGTAACTGTGACATTGTCATTTATTACAGAGTCTTGGTTTAATACTCATCTTTTAGAAATTGTTAAAAACGTTTGACCACAGTTGCTATTATTGTAAATACCCACATTTAGATGTACTACATGTTTTGGGTTTATGCACATATACTGTATTGTTAGTTCTCTTCTTATTTTGTCTTGTACTTTATTCTGTGACATTAAGTAACATCTTGCTTGTGGAAATACCACAATATATAACTTCTGACCGTCTCTGTGTAACAGACAGTTGTAGCCAAGAGAAGTGTAACATAGTCAAGGATGGGGCAGCCATGGCTCAGAAGGTAGAGTGAGACATCCAAATAACCAAAGGGTTGGGGGTTCTAGCTGGTTCCAGTCACATGTCACTGTGTCCTTGGGCAACACACTTCATTCTCTTTGCTTCCACTGTCACTCACACTAGTGTGTGTGAATGTTCAGTGGTGGTCAGAGGGGCCATTTAGCATGAATTGGCAGCCACACTTCTGTCAGTCAGCCCCAGGGCAGTTGTGGCTACAAATGTAGTTTACCAGAGTGACAATGTGAGAGCGAACAAATTATGGATTAATAATGTAAAGTGCTTTGGGTGCTTTGAAAAGGACTAAATCTAATCTATTGTTATTATTATTATGATGATGATAATTATTATCATTAGGGACCAAACCCCCGGGCAAAGGTCCCTCTCACTCACACATGTGCCACACTGCCACAAAAAAATAGGGGTGGAGCATGATGGGGAACAGTTGGTGGCATGGGAGGTGGTACGTGCCTGCGAGGTCCTGCCCAATGCTGCTTGCAACTTTTATTATTATTATTATTATTATTATTATTAGTAGTAGTAGTATATTAATATTCATTTTCAGGAATTATTAGAAATGGGACAAGGAACAAGTGATTACATTTTGGTGGCGATCCGGATCACCACCAAAATGTAATCACTTGTCTGGATCCAGTAATTTTTTAAAGGTTTCTTTGTCATTTGAAGATAGGGCATGGTAGCACAGACTTGCCTATGAGGCCATTCATCGCCATCTAGTGGAGGAAAGTACAAACACTAACATGGCGGAGTGCTTTTCTAGTTACCTCTGCCAAGGAGGTTATGTTTTTGCCAGCGTTTGTCTGTCTGTTTCTTGGTCTGTCTGTCTGGCTGTTAGCAAGATAACTCAAAAAGTTATGGATGGATTTTCATGAAATTTTCACAGATTGTCAGAAATGGGGTATCCTACAGATGATTAGACTTTGGTGGTGACCTGTACATTCAGCGCCATCTAGTGGATGAAAGTACAAACACTGCCTTGGTAGAGGTCTGCACTCTCCGAGTGCTTCTCTAGTTTTGTACTGCATTACCAGTACTTATTCTTTGTGTATTAATTTATCACAAATAAATTACACTCAAGACGTCAGCTAATATATGCACCTTTAGTATATTTATATTTTTAGCACTTTTTCATAGCGAAGGGGTACTTTAAAGTTAGATATTGTCAAAGAAATGTTCATATTTCCATTTTATAGATTTATATGAAATAAAACTGTACAAATACATCGCAGAATAAGGTACTTTCATGTGCATTTCTGAATAAGAGCTACTCTTGAGTTTGAGGAAAAGGCTGTGAACAAGGAAGAGCAGCATGATGAGTGTGAAACCTCAGCCGCCAACCTGACTGTGGTTGAGATCACTGACTGGGAGGGTGTCCAAGTGCCCTCTGTTGGTCTGAGCAGCTAAAAGCCAAAACAGAGGTCACACAACTGGGTCCTCTGCAGGCTGCTTTTGATCTTACAAGGCCATTTTCTTTGCAGAACCAAGTAAATCTTTATTTAAAAAAAACAAACAAAAAAACCCATTTGTGTATTTGTGTACAAGTTTCCTTATCTTCAGTGGGTGCACTGATGTGAACATCATAGTGCACAAAAAAGAGCATGCCTACAAGACAAATAGCATGTAAAGAGAAACAATTTTTCATATTATGTATACAACATAATAATAATAATAATAATAATAATAATAATAATAATAATAATAATCATCATCATAATCATAATAATTATAATTATAATTAGAATTGTTATTATTATTATTGGATTTAATTTTGTACTTTTTTTTTTATTGATGTTGGTGGTTCATGTTGATTTCTGTTGTAATTAATATTAATTAAAAAATTATGTTGTCATTGCATTATGACTAGCACTTCCAATAATCAAGGAACAGTGATTTATGTATAAATATATTTCATGGTACAAATAACTCATGGTAATCTGATACAATCAGTGTTTTGAAAACTTGTGTAAATAATGTGCTATTTCGTTATTAGAAAATTCCTCTAAGGATAATTAGGAGATTACTCTCCTCAAAAGCTTCCACCCCAGATGGGACTCGAACCCACAATCCCTGGCTTAGGAGGCCAGTGCCTTATCCATTAGGCCACTGGGGCGCGTTATACGTCTCAAATATCTATGTTTAATCAAAAACAATACGTGTCTGTTTTTTTTTTTTTATCTTAAATGTGGATTTAATTGTTCTATGAATACACCTAATGTTCGTTTTATTATGAGAAATTACTATCTCTAAATTAATAAGTCGCCGTTGTTCAGCCCGCTCTCTTCGTGTCTGTTGCTAAGCAACTCAGAACAAACCACTAAAAGTGAAGCACCACAATGAAAGAACAACCTGTTTCCGGTTAAACGCTAAATTAAAAATTTTCTACAAAATAAGTGTCACTTCCGAACTGGACGATAGCGGTCTGAGCGTTATCGTTGCACAAATAGGATTTGGTTCACGGCGAAACTATTAAGAGAGAGAGAATATATGGATTAAAACAATGTTTCAGCTTTAAAATACGTAGATAGCGATAATAAAGATCGAATAAAGATGGGATTTATTGCTTGTGCTTTCAATTTGAAATTAGTAACCGGAAAAGAAATTTTATACTGCGGGTGATAATTTGACTAGCATAGTACGAACCATAATCATTCAGATAAAGTCTTTCCAAAGGTCGACGAAAACGTATTCATTCGTATTATTTCATAGTAATGTTAATCTAAAGAAAAGGAAATTTGCCAGGGAAGTGTTTACTGTCTGGCCGAGTTTGTAGGAAGAATGGCAATAGACAGCTAACATGTGATAATAGTTAGCTTAATGAACAAATGCAACGGCTAACGTTTTAAATTGGACTGGAGAACTGAGCGTCGGTACCCAGGGTTAGAGATAAACAAACCAGAACCCAAAGAAGAGCGGACATTATGGTACGTTATGGGAAAAGCTTCTGTAACTCCAATTTCGTGTTAATAACTGCATCTGGGTTATGCATCTCTGATAGTGATCATAAACCGTTCCGATTTCTTTAATCACATGAAAAAATGTTTTGGGGCTGTTGGCAGATCCTGTCTCGGGTAAAACCAGCCGTGGGAGGAGAGACGCCTGCGAGCATCGGCGAGAAAAAAAAGAAAAACAAGACCAAGGTACCCCGTTTAGAGGAATACCTGCAACAAAGAGACTACCTTGGGGCCTTGACGCTATTAGAGGTAACTCCTATAACTCCTCCTTTATGGCAAACTTAATGTAACGCCAGGGTCATTCATTAATTCTCTACTACAACATTAAGTCTCTGTTTACATGTGCTTGTGGATTACACACAACTCAAATCTCAGCCCGCTCAGTGTGTACAGAAGCTTAGAAAGCATTGTATTTTGAGATGGAAGAAATAACCATACAGCTGTGAGAAATCATCACTATGACAGGACTTGAAAAGATCAATTATCCTACTAATATAAGAAAGATCACCAAATGGCAGTCACTTTCCAATAGAGAGGTATCCTTCTTGTTAATAAGACAGATAGTGACCTTTTTGTCAGCTCAATTTTGATTTTGACAACATTCAAACACATATACCCGACTCAGTGGCCAGAATTACATCGTGTTACTTTAATAGATTATTTAGCAAAATCCATAAACTGGCCTGGCTGAGTAACAGGGAGAAAGCACTGTGCAGCACTACTAATCATTCCATTTCTGTTTTTAAAAATTAATTTAGCTACAACCATAATAGCTCAAATTGCAGGTCTAAGCAAGTACTCTAATGTGCCATTAAGGGATAATAACCAAATATTTAATAAAAACGTGAATGTATCATCATTGACAAAGTAATGGAGTGAGGAAAAATATACAGCAGTTATTTAAGGTTGGGAAAAATTACCAAAAAGTGCTATTACTCATGGAAAGTGCAAATATTTAGTATACCACACTTTCCTATATATATATATGAGAGTGCATTATATCCAAAAATTAAACTGATATCATTTTTATTTTAGTTTTGAAAGACATTAATTTATGGTAATGGAGTGAGGTGTTTGTTCAGTGTGATGCACCAGAATAATAATCAAAGAGTTTATTAAGATACTGATAAAATGATCAGTCTTTGGCCACATATGTTTTATATATATATTTAATATATATCTGTCTGCTGTTTAAAAAAAACATTCAAAATCATTATAGTATTTGATTATTATGAAATATAAGATTAGACACAGGCATATATTTTGAACATATTTATTTACACATTGCTATTTACATTTAATTTATGCTGCTTACATTCATTTACAACCTTTACTGTTCTTAATTTACACTGTATTGTCATATATTTTCTTATACTTCCAGTTGTGATTGGGTACAAATTAAGTTAAACACAGTTTTAGAAACTAGACGTATATGTTTTTTGTGCTGAGTAATCAAAAATATTGTTTTAGAGAAAAAATAAATATAATGGTGCCTGCAACGTTCCATATTATAGCACTCATTTTTGGTCAACTGTGGAAGAATGAAATCTCAACAACATTGCTCTCTTGTTGTCACTGCCCTGCATGAGTCTTTTAAACAAAAACTGATGTAATGTTTTTAATAATTGACACATTAATGCTAAACATATTGAGTAGGGATTGCATGGAATACTGGAATTTTACTCATCAAAGAGTATACTGGATACTGTATACTCTGGAATATTAATCATCAAAGAGTCTGATAACTTATATTTGGATTTAATATACATTTTAATCTCAAATTTTAGAATAAGACTAGCACAAAATGTGGATGAAATATCTGTCAAAACCAACTGTCAAATCAAACAAAGAAAGTACAATTCAGTAATATTTCAAAACTATTTACTGTCAATTCTCACATTGAATTGGAGTGATTGCAAATAGGTTCTTCTAAGTAAATAAACATTCTTCACTTATTTAGGTGTAGGGTATTCCTCATGTGCAATGAGGGAAACTTCTCAAGACCAAATGAGTGGTAGAATAAATGAACTACGGACAAAGAGAGGTGGCATTGTCACGGCCAAAGTAACATGTTGTGAAGTACATTCATTTCAGATGAAAAATTAAAAAAAATCCTAATAATTTGATGAACTCAGAATATTGGATCTGTAAACTGCTCTGCTTTTAATAGATACACAAGTCTATGGATGTGCTCTTGCACCCTAGTGATGCACCAGTAGATTGGCAAAACATTGGAATTGGCAGATATTTTGTGATATGGGCCAATATCAGCATATGAGATATCACCCAACAATAGCAGTGACTGATATTCACCTGTTGTATTATACTAAAGGCTCATTCATAAATTTGTGCTATTGAATTTGTCATCATTTACAGATGATGAAGGGCTGAGATATTCTAAAACAAACAAACAAACAAACAAACAAAAAATAAACAACTAATTAAACAAATGGAAAATAACATTGGCATCAGCTAGTTGGCTTTTTAAATACTGGTAATGGCCCAGAACTTTCCGATCAGTGCATCACTAATATTTTTTTCTCTTTTTCTTATCTGTGATTTTACAGATCTTAATTTTCTCAAAATCTGGAAAAAAAAAAAAATCCTGGGCACAGAACTCCAGAGGGATAACCCCCATGGATGAATAAATAATTGCAGTAATTTAAAGGAGTGATGAGCTTTTTTTCCGCAGTCCCCTTTGTAGATTGTCCTGGCACACATCTATGCTGTAGACAGCACCGTATTACTGAGATACTGCTGCCGCTGATGTGTTGCTGTGTCATCTCCAGTTTCAGAGAAGTATTGGAGAGAAGGAGGAGCATGCAGACCTCTGGATTGGCTATTGTGCCTTTCATTTGGGTGATTATAAGAGAGCCATAGAGGTAAATGTGTTGTGTATATATATGTGTGTGTATGTATATATGAATTATTGTAGATGGAGACTTAACAGAATAATGCAATGAGGTAATAATAATTTTATTATTTCCGAGGAAATGACTGAATCTTTCACTGAGTCAATAATAAACCTGGTTTTCAGTATGTATTCCTGTGTTTTCTGAAGCTGGGGTCATATTTTTGTAATCTATGTTTCATGTTCTGACAGGAGTACAAATCTCTGACCATGCAGCCTGATTGTTCTGCAGAGGTGTGGGTCTATCTGGCCTGTGCCATGTTTTTTCTAGGGCTCTATAAAGAGGCTGAGGAGGCTGCATCAAAGGGTAGGCATCTGTAAACCAGCAAAGTGTACCAATGAGTCAGCATGCACAGTACCAATAGCCTGAAACTGAAGCAGATGGATCACAATGCTATAGTTTACACTTGATCTTTTCATATATTAATGTTGAAAAAGTCTTGAGATGGCAGTCTTCACATATTTGTAAAATGTGGTAAAAGCCTCATGTTTGCAAACCATTCATGCGATGTTAAATCTGTTTCACATTTCTTATTTATATCTTTTAATTATAATTTGTATGTTTAATATGAAGTGCTTCATCTATACTTGACATACACAGAAGAGCTGAATTATACCAAGGCCATCGTCTGATAAGTCGATTGAATGGATTTTACTTAATGGAGTTACTGTGTACTCGCTGTAGGCATTACATCCTGGTCAAATGTTCTAGAAGTCCTTCTTGACATCAACATATATGACTGCTCAGAACAGGATTGTGATGTTCATGACGTGTGCTTTTTATGCTCAGGTGGTTTTCTCTTTGAATAATTCTGTATCTCTGGTTCTCTGTAGCACCAGTGTCCCCCCTCCAAAACCGGCTTCTTTTTCACTTGGCTCACAAGGTTAGAAGAATGTTACCCTTTTCTGCACTTTTTGTGTTTTTCTTGCACATAGAATTATAAGGTGGCCCAGTCTGTCAAATTTTGTGCCACCTCCAGCTCTCTTTTTGAAATTTTGATGACTGTGTTCAAAGAAAACACTATTTTGTGTCGATGCTATTCTTGCTCTTTTTTCACCAGTTTCTTTTTTTCTTTTTCAGTTCTTTTTTTTTTCTTCTGCTATCATCATAGTTATCTTTTTCTTGGAAAAAAAATGCATTGCTAGAAAAAATTGTGGGTCTGTTGAAGGCATGATAAGGGTGGTCCCACCTCTGCTTCACACTGAAACAGAAAACACCTCACACTTTGCCTTGTTACACGACCTACTTGCTGTTCCACACACACTAACAAGTTTGTAGCTAGGTAACCTTGTGGTTCAAATAAACATGTATGTCTTTAAGATGGTAGAAAAACACATCTCTTCTTTCCTCTTACTTTATCTATGAGCACTAATGAAAATCTTGATCTTCCTTGCTCCCAAGTATCACACATCAACTTCTAAAATACACAATATTTGACACATCTTAGCTATTGTTAAAGTGCCTTTTATTTTCACCTCTGTCATTTTGATGGAACCTCTCCTCTATTGCCCTGTTGTCTGCTTTATGTTTCTTCTGCATCAGTTCAATGATGAGAAGAGACTCATGGGTTTCCACCAGAACCTGGAGAATGTGACAGAGGACCAGCTGAGCTTGGCGTCCATTCACTATATGCGCTCTCACTACCAGGAGGCAATTGACATTTATAAACGCCTTCTTCTGCAGAACAGGTCTGTTCTTCTCTCTTAAATTAGTTTCAGTTTCAGTCATGCTGTGCTTGTGCATGTGCCAGCGTTACCAATATCTTGACAAGTGTGAGCTTTTAATGGAGTTCCCTCAGATCAACGAAATTTCATGCAATGTGCAACTGTACAGATAATTCCAGTGACAGAGCAGCCGACCTGCTGACCTAGCTATCTCTAACACTGATGGATTGTACCTGTGGTGGTGAAGGTGTTAAGATGAAATATTTTGACTTCACAAGATACCCTACACCACTTCCTACAGAAATCTACTCATGACTTTGTGGTACTTCCGTGCCAAGTTGCCGCTTGAGACTTTCTCATGAGATTGAACTGCCAGTCTTAAATGGTAGTTTCTGCAGCCTTTAACACACTTTTTCTTGGAGTGCAAAATTAGCATTACTCGTTTCCTCTATCTGCCAATGGAAAAACATAAAACTGATCAAATAATACATATTACTGCAGGACAAACCCGCTTTATTAAAGGTGGGGTGGGAGATCTTGGAAAAAACGGTTCCGGCAATTCAACACAAGTGAGATTTTGAAAATATCCACTCCTTCCCCTCCTTCCAAAGGCTCTGCCTCCTCCTCTTCACCCCCCCCATCGAAACCACGCCTCCACGATTCACCAAAACA
>JAQQZY010000001.1:13834535-13854333 GCA_030068375.1 Ostorhinchus rueppellii
TTCTTTTACTCTAAAACATAAAAGTAAGTTTGGGGTTAACATTACTTTTATATTATTATGTTATCATTTTACTGGTCCAGCCCATTTAAGCTCATTTTGGGATGATGTGGCCCCTGAACTTAAATGAGTTTGGCACCCCTGGTTTACATTATAGCTCTGTTAGCTTCACTCCATTTTTAGACAGAGAATGGCCGCAGTAAAACCATAAATCACTTCCATTTTCTGTACAGTTTCTGTTGTCAAATAAGGTCAGAACTGTTACAGATTAGTCTGAACTGTGGATCAACAAACGGTGAACTGAGCAAAGATAATAACATGACATAACTTTATACCTTCAAAACCTCATAATCAAACTCACCTATGTTGAAGAATCTCTGCCATTTCCGTATCAAACCCCATTCTTTTCATTAAGAGCTGTGTCCAGTGGTGAAAACA
This sequence comes from Ostorhinchus rueppellii, assembly GCA_030068375.1. Classification (NCBI taxonomy): domain Eukaryota; kingdom Metazoa; phylum Chordata; class Actinopteri; order Kurtiformes; family Apogonidae; genus Ostorhinchus; species Ostorhinchus rueppellii. The sequence goes on from JAQQZY010000001.1 coordinate 13,834,971, forward strand.
ACAGCAGTGCTTCTAGCTGTTATCACTTTGTCACTTTCTTTGACTCTAAAAGTTGTTTCTTACTCGTTCTCATTCCATCTCATCACTTTCTGACACTTTGGTCAAAGGCTTCGTGGGGGAGCAGCAGACTGACTCACTACTTTCTGTAGTGGTCACATAAATCAATCATCCTCTCCTTTTGGATAGCTTCAGTTCATATCGCTACAGACAGTTTTAGCATAACTTTGTATCTCCTTTTTTGAAAAACTCTAATGATAATATATGGCATCTGCTTAACTTAGCCCTCTGTGTCTCGTAAGGTCAAGCACAATGTCCCAGTAACTTTTTCACATCACACTTGAGTGATTCAAACTTTCACAGTTTCACATTCTCATCAGTGCATGCTTTTTTTTCCCCCCCCAGAGATTTCCTGGCCTTGAAAGTGTATGTGGCTCTATGTTACTACAAGCTCGACTATTATGATGTGTCTCAGGAGGTGTTAGCTGTTTACCTGCAGAGCATCCCAGACTCCACTATTGCCCTCAACCTCAAAGCCTGCAACCATTTCAGGCTTTACAATGGCAAAGCAGCTGAGGTACCCACCGTCTGACTGCTGTGTAACATATATATGTTTACTAGTGTCAAGGATGAGACGTGTTCGTTAGTGTTTGTCTGTCAGCAAAGTAACACAAAAACTACCACATTTTGCATGAAACTTAACAGACCAATAGGGTCAAGGATGAATCTGTCACATTTTGGAGCAGATCCATGAAGAGGTCTGAATTATTTTTTTTCACTTTATTTTTTAAATTATGAGATGGAGAGTTTGATAAAATTATGGGATTGTGGAACAGTGGTGGATGTATATATGAATACATTCCAAAGCCCTACATATGGGTTTGTTCTTTGTTCATGTTCTATCCTTCCAGCAAATCTATGCAATAGTTAGTATGTAATCCTACTGAAAAACATACAGAGAAACCACCAGAAACAGTGGAGGACCATGGGGTCTTGCATAAGTATGTGCATTTGTATGTGTACATACTTATGTTCACAGTCATTTAACTAGTGTAATTTAGGAGAATGGAGATATTTCAGTCAATAAGTGCATTTCCATCCATTTGTCTCTGTTTACATTTTCAATTTGAGCACAAGAAATCCTAAGCACAAATGGAAAGTTCTATCAAATTAAGTGAATAAAAACTAGCCCAAAATATTGCCAATATATTTTTTATTTAGAAGACTTGTTTGAATTGTCTTTTTTCTTTTTTGTTCTTGAGCTAAAAGACAGATCGATAATAAAATTATCTGAATCAGAAATCTAGAGAGAAGTGGAAAAGCTGGTCCATCAATAACTAAATGCAAATATTAGAAGTGCAAAGGACACAGAAAGAACACGATACTACAATATTTGAAGAGATGTGAAAACAAAGCATGGACATGTTTGGAACAGCGTCATATAATCCAGGTTCTTAGACAAAAATAGCTTGTATTTTCAGCTACTTGACCAATAACTCAATCAGTATGCTACTGTATGAAGTACTGCCTCTTCGGAACTAGTGCTTCGTATCTACATATCAGTAGAGAATGGAAATGGACATAAAATAATTTTCTTGTGCTGATGTTGTGAAAATGTGGTTAAAATGTACAAAGTCTTTGGATGGAATCCCAACTGCTGTTTTGTTTTATAAAAAATCTCTGGTTGCACTGTTGTAGTTGTTTGACTGTGTACTCTCTGTGGGGAGACTAACTGGTGGTGGGTATGACTTATATGTGCTCTCTCACACACAGAAAGAGTTAAAGAACCTAATAGACATCTCCTCCTGCTCCTTTGAGTTTGCTAAGGAGCTTATTCGGCATAACCTGGTAAGCTCTTCACAAGCTCTAGCTCGCAGTGTGTAGGTGTCTGCCTACATGCGTGTTTGCGTGTGCGTATACTGGGAACTAACATGATTCTTTTCCATCCTTTGAACCTTTCCCATACTGCAGGTGGTGTTTCGTGGTGGGGAGGGGGCGTTGCAAGTATTGCCTCCTCTGATAGATGTGATCCCTGAGGCTAGACTCAACCTGGTCATCTACTATCTCCGACAAGGTATGTAACAATGCCTCTGCCATATTCGTAAAAAACAAATCAGGACTAGTGCACATCAGAAACATTTGCAATAACTGAGAAAGTAATACACTATTTCAATGCAATTAGCTTAATGTAATGCAAAAGTAATACAGTTCTATGCGATGAAATTCAACAACATTTTTACCCCTGCGCTTTAGTTTAATGTTGTCAAAAACACTGGGACATTGGAAAATAAGTGGTAGAAAAATGGTTGAAAAGTACAGCATCCCTGTTTCCATATCACTGCTGATCTAAGGTGTATTGATTTTTAACTTTCATTAACTTGCTCCAATTTATACTTCCAGATGATGTCCAGGAAGCTTATAACTTGATCCAAGATTTAGTACCTTCCACGCCTCAGGTGATGATACCAAGTTTTAATGTGACTCTTGTTTCAAATGAAATTGCATCTTGTTATGTTGACACAGATTTTTTGATAAAAGCATCATATTTATCCATTTGATTAAGAATCTGTCAGCTGCGATTGCAGCAACATGTAACAAACCAAGGTACAAGGACTCGGCTCCAAAATGAAGCCAGACTTTCTGTTTCTGTTTATTCAATAAAATACATTATATTTAATTTTTCAATAAAAAATATAAAACATCTGTGAAGTTCATATATTCAAAATGTCAAAATCTCCTCATTAAAACAAGACTTTTTAAAAAACAGTAATTACAAAGAATATAAACATAACTATTAGAATGGCAGGAAATCAGATTTTATAGGAAAGCACGGCTATATTAAGAATAATCAATTTTGCCCATATTCATACAAATAAAATACTGTAAAGGAGTTTAACATATGTCCTCCTAGTTTAGCTCAGAACTTGAATCATTTTTGTTCATCTTTTCGAGCTCTTTCAAGTCTTAAAGCCTGTGAGACCGAGTACCTGCTTTTTGCAGCTCTTTGTCAAATTTTGTTTTCTTCTGGTGATACCATTCTCTACTGACATTTTCACTCTGATCATTAATTGTTTTCTCAGGAGTATATTTTGAAAGGAGTAGTAAATGCTGCACTGGGACAAGAAATTGGATCAGTGAGTATTTCTGTTGAACAAAGACAGTCTTATGCAAAAAAAAAAAAAAAAAGTGTGGGGGAGGGGGGGGGAAGCAACTGCAAAACAAATATTTGTTTCTTTGATTTTCAGAGGGATCACCTGAAAATTGCTCAACAGTTCTTTCAGTTGGTCGGAGGCTCGGCTAGTGAATGTGGTACATGAGATGAACATTTTTACACTATTATCCTTTAAAGAAAAACGCTGTGACTGTGAATAATGTGTTTTTGTTTGCTTTCTTAGACACTATTCCTGGCCGACAATGCATGGCCTCATGCTTCTTCCTCCTGAGACAGTTTGAAGATGTGCTTATTTATCTCAACTCAGTCAAGGTTAGTGTAGCTCAATAAAAGCCACACAGACACTATGGGTGCTGTATATTGGCATGAAAGGCAAAGTGGTATTAACTTCACTGCAGTATCTTTATATATAAGATGGATTGAACAAAAGACTCCTACACACAGGGTGAGAAGTGTCACTTCAGGTGACAAGTGGTGCTTTGCTGATGCAATTCTTTAAGGCAAAAAGTGTGTTTGTGTAATTCATTAGGTCTCTATGATTTCTAAATCTAAGAAAAGACAGACTGGATTGTGCTCAAGTAGGGAGCCTATTCACTGTGTGGCATAATTGTGCTTTTCTTTACTCAGGGTTACTTCTATAATGATGATACATTCAACTTCAACTATGCTCAGGCTAAAGCAGCCCTTGGCAGTTACAAAGAAGCAGAAGAGGTATCAGTGCACATCTGCACAAAAAGCTTTTGAAACACCTAGAAAGACTCAGGGTTGCGAGTAATGAAGTTCTTTTTGATGTTTTTTTCCAGGTGTTCCTGCTGATTCAGAGCGAAAAGATCAAGAATGACTATGTGTACCTCAGCTGGCTGGCACGCTGCTGTATGTGTTCTAATAGATAATAATACATATTTTCAAGAAACTTGAGTCCAATAATCATATCACCTTAAAATGTCCGTATGTAAAATTAAAGTTGAAAAGAAAACAAACAATAACCTTATATATAAATATTTCAATTAAGATTTCAAGCTATGTATTCATTCATTCATTCATTCATTTTCTGTACTGCTTAATCGTTGAGAGGGTCCCATTCTACCTACTGAAGGCGGGGTACACCCTGGACATGTCAACAGGTCATTCCCGGTTGACATATACAAATAAACAATCATTCATTCTCACATTGATACCTACAACTAATTTTAATTGACCAAATAACCTATTTAAGTAATGATAAAAAAAAATCTGAGTAAGTAGGATAGATGTACAATGTGCCTATAATGTAACTATAATCCCAAATACAACAAGCATTTAGAAAAAGCATGGCACTCAAAAAATGTCTGGCTGTTGAAACTGTTCTAACAAAAGTGCTACATATTTTATTTTAAGTATTATCATGCAGTCCTGTTATAATCACTGACAGTATTGTTGCTGCATTTATCAAAAGCTGCAGAAAGGACTTCAACACTTATTCACAGGAAATGAACACAGTTAAGGCCGTCTACAGCTGATGGTGTTAAATCAAAGCAAGACATCTCGCACCACACTGGAGAAAGCAAGACTGAGAAACCTTTTATACTTGTTCAGCGAGGCCAGGATCTGAATCAAACACCACTGCCAGATTTTTCGCCTCAGGCCTTTAAAGAATTCAGGGTCTCTCTTCCACACAGATAGTGTTACGCTCAACAGCTCTGAGAAATGGAAATCCCCATTAAAGGATTTTTCATCCTTTCTTGGCCCGATCCACATCAATAAAACTTGACCACAGGCATCTAATGTTTTTTTTCTCGAAATTTAAATCTATAAAAGTTGCAGAATGTTGCTGTGAATGATGGGTTCTTAAGTGTTCGCTTCTATTTTGATAGACATAATGAACCAGAAGGGTCAGCTCGCCTGGGAACTCTACTTGAAGATGGGCACTTCCTCTGATTCCTTCAGTCTGCTGCAGCTTATCGCCAACGACTGCTACAAGGTGATGCTTTTTCTATTTTAGTTTACTGTGTCTAACCTGGTGAAGCCTTCAGTGGCTTGATTCATATTGAAATAGTTAAACTGTTGTCAAAGCAAGAAGTTTTTAGTCAAAATGCAGAATATTAGTTGTTTTTCATTTGCAAACATACAAAATCAACTAAATGTTACTTCATTCAGTTAAATACTATCATGAGAAACAGATTTATCACTAGTTTATCAAATCTTTTCACGGTGTTCATTTAATAAAAACATAATTCATTATAAGGAGCTGAAGTCATTTAATCGTCTGCTATGGAGAGTTGAATCTTTTCCTAAACTCAAATGAATGTGGCTTTTTATTTGCAGATTTCCATTTAATAAAGGAGTTACTCACTTTCTGGAGAGACTGGGCCCAATGTGGTCTTGATGCCAGTTCAGTGTGTTGGGTGTTTGTGGTTAGTCTGTTGTGTTTTCCATTTCAGATGGGACAGTTCTACTATGCAGCTAAAGCGTTTGATGCTCTGGAGAAGCTGGATCCGGGCTCGAACTACTGGGAGGGCAAGAGAGGGGCATGTGTTGGCATTTTTCAGCTCATACTTGCAAACAAAGAGCCCAAGTATGTTTGACTACTTTCTCTGTTGAATAATGTGGATCATGACTGATTAGAAAATCTCCACTGAAAAACATCCATGTGTTTTAGTCTGTGGTTCCTTTCATGTGACAGACCTTTCTGAGTCTGAAGGCTTATAACATAAGAAATGTTTTGGAGTTAATATGATCTATTTTGTAACATTTACCTGAAACCATCATTCCTCATGTACTGAAAATGTACTTTAGCAGAGTTTAGTTCATCTGAAAAAAACAAAACAAAACAATATTTGCATATGTAGATCTGCTACAGGGTATATTTTGTTATTTTTTAATGAGGCATTGAACTTTTTTGTGTATAAAATCCATATCAGAATCACATGATCATTTAAGTATTTTTTTATGATGCATAATGTGACTGGAGGGGATCTTTAATTGCAAAGCGTGTTCTGTCAAAAATATTCTTTTTGTTCCAGACTTAATTTTTTTTTTTTTGAGTGGGTGTGATCTTCATATAAAATAAACACGAGATGTGCATTCTTGATCTAATCATACTTCCTTGCATATCCTGTTTGTGTGCTAGGGAGACACTTAAAGAGGTGGTGCCCCTGCTGCGAAATTCAGGAAACCCTCAGGTTGAATACATCATCCGAGTTCTAAGGAAGTGGGCCAAAGAGAACAGAGTCCTCCTCTCATGATCTCCATCTTATTGCAGAGTTACATTAAAAGTTATAATATGCAGATATCAGCTTTCATTACATTTAACCTAAATGTATGAATTATATCTATGTACTTGTCTTTCTTATACTATACTGTTTTCTCTTTTAAATTGCAGTTCAGATACTTGTATATTTGAATTAAAATGTGTATTTTTTAAATCACTTTTGTCTTGATCAATTCATTTTAATCATTTCAGCAACCGTACTATACAGTATAGTGAAGTCATTTTTATTTTGTGCTCCAGAGATTGAATTTACCATCCATTATCTAAAATATAGTTTTCCTACATTTAGACACTGGTTGAACAGGACAGGGAGGATCAGAGTAAAAGATTCTTGTCCGGGTTCCCCTAATAGGCTAATCCAGCCATGGTTTTTGTCACTTGACCCATAAATGGTGCAGGCATCAGTCCGAAATGTATGAATCATATCCAGGCCCTTGTCTTTACTATACTGAACTGTTTTCTGTTTAGTACTGCAGTTCAGATACTTATAAATTTGTATTAAAATGTGTATTTTTTTGTTTTGTTTTAATTTAGTCTTGATTAATTGACTTTAATCATTTGAGCAACCCTACTATGATGATGGAATAGACCTATAAGCTCAGATAATTGAGCATACTAAAAAGAAATCAAAAGCAGCATGAAAAAGAAAAAAACAATCTTATTTGATGACTCTCAGTTTTGTGTTTTTTCTATTCATTTTGAGAGAAAAGGGGATAAATAAATAGAGGTGTCCACTTCTGTTAAAGTGAATGGACAATTTCTAAATGGAAAAAATAATTTTGCTCCAAAGATACAGCATTTAATTGATCTGTTGTCATAAAAATATAGTATTCCCACATTTTGGCATTGGTTGAAAAGGATTTGGAGGATCACAGTAACAGATTCATGCCCTGTGCCCTTAAAAGATTAATCCAGCCATGGTTTCTGTCATTCGACCCATGAATGGTGCAGGTACCTGTCCTAAATACACATGTTCATTTAGTTTATTGTACTCAAGGGCAGGAGAGTTAAACTTGAGCTGTATATCAACAGGTGGTCACTAGTCCTTGCACAAAATCCGGGTTGTATGACTTTTTAACACACAGATCCCATCATCTGTCTCTCTGTCTTCCGTTAAGGATTTGATGTTTGAGTGTGAGCTGATGCCATTGTGAAAAAAACGCTCAAATCAGCATTTTTTTTTTTTTGAATAGACAGACTGAAAGGCATCAGGTGGAAGCTAGTTATTGTCGGTGAAACTGCGAATGAACGCACAGATTATGCGGTGTGTGTTTCCCAAGGCCTGTCCTTCACTCAGACACTTATAAAGGTCATTATTGTACTGATAGTCTTGTTATTATCGCCTGTTGTGACAGAGGCGGGTTTAGGATCGGGGCAGACGGTGATTGGACGTGATGACCCCCCTGTGTCACGATGCTTCCGGTTTGTGCGTACGCGCAGGCGCAGCGACCCCTCTCTTCTGATATTTTATTTACTCCCGAAACCCAAGATGGCTCCTGTGAATGTCTCGGTCCCATAGCAAATTGAGGATGCAAGTAGCTGCCGAAAAAACAACTTTTCCCCGACCGTCGTGTCCCCTGGAGTTCAATTCGTATGGTTCGGAGGAGGCCCTTACATCCGTCTAGGCACTGAGCAGCCGTTGGGGCTTCGCGAAACCTTCTTCAACCCACCAATTTGGAGTAGTTTCGCGAAGTAGCTCTTCTCCTCGCTGTCGCTGTCTGTCCGGAGCGAGGTTCAGGCAGGCAGCTCATCCAAATGGCCGAACCGAGAAAAGTGCAATTTGTCACCCTCTCGGCCTTCGCAGCTGGAGCAGCCGCGGAGTCCAGGAAACGCCGGTTGGAGGATGAGGCCGACTTCAACTTCGGGAGAGCCGGGGAGGTCGAGGCGGCAGCGACCGGGGCAGGAGGTGCTGCCAGTAACGACCGTGTCGGTAAAACCGGCGACAGGGACAAGGCTGGAGCCGAAAAGAAGGCGACGGTGCGGCTGAACCTGTCCCTGTCCGAGCCTGACGACCGCTCCTCCGCGGAGTTTAATTACGGCGAACTCATCCAAAACCTCCAGGTAGGGTCTCCCCGTTTTAAGTTACATTTACAGGCCGGGCTGCGACTGGAGCAGGAGTTAATTTTATCGGTGTTGAAGTGTTTGTATGGACTTGTCATTGCTTACTAACGGGGGGAAGTGCACCTTGTCCTTCAGTGGACTGGCGTGGTTGAAACTGACCATTACTAGGACTCAACACAAAAGACACTCGTGCATTCAGTCCGCTCTGGTCTGCTCTCCAACTTCAGCTGCGCTCTCCACCAGGGACCTCCTCTTCGGGTTTTGCACATGTAGAGATAAACCTTATCATGTGCGGCTACCTGTGTCCTGTTCACTCAGACTTGCCCAGCAACAGCCCAGTCACACAGCCATTACAGCACTTGGAAATGCCACATGCCGTTTGGCCCTGTGGCTGCGGGTGATAGATAGATGAGAGAGCATTGCTGATGGAAGAACCAGGATGGAGCATGGCAGCAAAGCAGATGTCAGAGCTGACACATCAGTGAGGTGAACGCCTCATTTAGCCTCTGTGTTGTCTGAATAACATCTTTTATGTTAAAATTAGAAAAAAAAATTAAGTTTGCAAAACACAAGCTCATTAAATATTTAAATTGGAACAGCGTCAGCAGTGTGTTTGGCATGCTTTGTGGTTTTGTAGAGTCACTCAGATGCAGTTAATCACTGATTTTTAAGTTTGCTGGCTGTAATGTGATACTGTATTGATGTTTTGCTGATCCCTTTCATCCCCTGTCCCCCTTTATGGAGGTCTGAGCATGGGGTCAGCTTCAGGATACATCACTGCAGTGCCTTAACAAATAAAAGACCTGGATTCACAGAATTTGTTTGCATATTTGACTGAGGGAAGAGTTAAATGTTCATGTAATCAACTAATTTCAGGGCAGTAAAACTGTACTGAATCTTTCACGACTGTAATGTAGTGTTGTGTTAGCTATGTAATTGAATATGCCTTATTGTTGTGTATTTATTTGCTTATTTAAAGTGTATACAATTTTCATTCCAGACTAAGAACAATCCTCCAGGTCTGACTTCAGCCCCTGATCCCAGTGACCCCTTCAATGATGATGAGAGAGAGCGGCTCCAGGTTGAGGCTCTGGCAAAAAAGTTTGAAAATAAATATGTGAGTTTTGTTTTATTCATTTTATGTGACTTTGCATATTTAATGAAGGTACTGTTGTCTTTAAAATCACTTTGTGTTAAGTTTGCTTAATTATTCAGACCTGCATCTCCTCATACACAAACCTAAACTCGGGGTTTAGACTGCTTATTTATTTACTATCTCGACTTGAACCTTTGATTTAAAAAAAAAAAAAAAACAACTTCTTTTGGTTGAAGTAGACTTTTTTTTTTTTTTTTTTTTTACAAACTTTACATGCTGGATCTTGCAAAACTAACTAATTTCCATTTCACTAAGGATATATGATGACTTTTTTCTTATGTCATGTTTAGTGGCTGCTATTACTCATACATGGTTAATTGTTAAGTTCACACATGCAGGTGTTTCCAAGAAACTGGTGATGGCAAATATTGATTTCGGCAGATTAGACTTTTTTTTTTTTTTCATGATTCAGCTACTTGTATTAAGTGGATCTATGCATTCTATTCATTTTAAAGCCTGCTTTCTCCTCTGCATAGAAAGGTTTAGCCTTCTATGTGCAAGATAACATGACCCTATTTTAACATGTCCTCAACTGTGGGTTAAAGTTGTAAGTTACTATTTATAACAAAACTTGGAGTCAGTGTAATAGTTGCTAAAAACACTCAAACAACCACTGATCTGCTCAAAAAGGTTTGTGATTTTGATAGTATTCTCAGGAGGACAGGATGTCCCTGAAACCACTGTTACATGGACAAGTTTATGCCAAAGTGAGGAGGACACAGTTTCAGTCCTCACTCTAAGACAACCTATTTTAAGTTTAGTGTTTTAACTTTAGCTCATGTTAGGTTTTAAACAGAAATACAAGTCCTTTTCTTATAAATACACAGATTAAACAATAATCTTTGCCGTATTTTTTCCTTTTCAGGGTAACACAGGGAAAAAGAAGAGGAAGGACCGAATGCAAGATTTAATTGACATCGGGTTTGGTTACGATGAGACAGACCCATTTATTGACAACTCAGAAGCTGTAAGTACCCCTCTGTTAATTAATTACATTTTACAGTAGTCTTCTTTCACTGGTCTTTCTGTCTTATCCTATATGCAGCTTGAATTTCAATGTCATCTTAATACTAACATTGCACATTGGACTCTTTCCTACCTTATCATCTGCTCATTTATTTGCTCTCGTCATCACATTTTCTAGCTGCCGTTTGCTCCTTGTTGTGTTGTGATAGATCTTACTCACTCTATTAAAATATTTATTTTCTGACTTGTTTTAATACAGTACATCCAGTAGCATCGCTAAAGATAGACACTTGTCTCTTTATAAAACCCGAGACGGGATTCTAAAATCATCCTCATGACTCATAAATGCATACATACCCAGAGATCTGTCATTGTTTCTTGGACAGGGTTTGTTGCTCAATGCTCCGAGGATATCACACACACTCTCTCTGACTGTAATAGCTGAAATTACGCTCTGTTTATGGATTCTCTTTTTTGATAATTTGTTTTTTGTTTTGATAGCTGTTGTCTATCCACTTACAGACTGCCAGGGCCTGTTTGACCCTTTTTTTCTGTTTCATGATCGAAAAATGTTTCATCTGAGCCTTTGAGGGATTGTGATTCTTTTAAGTGATTTATTTGTTTTGGCGCAACACGTCATTCATTTTCACAGAAGTTCACAGGCCACTTTGTGAAATCATAACAACAAATAATAATAAAAAAAAAAAAAAAGATTAGACTGGAGTCTGGAGATGACATCTGCTTTTGTTATGAAAGAGGATTATGTACTTTTCTTGATTCTTACCTTCCATTGTTATGTTTCTCAGTATGATGAGCTGGTGCCTGCCTCTCTGACCACAAAGCTGGGGGGATTTTACATCAACACAGGCACGCTGCAGTTCAGAGCAACCTCGGACTCTGAGGGAGAGGAGGACAAGGTGAGATAAAAACAAGAAAAGGCATTTTATACCAGGTTTCTTGGATTACAGTTCTGGGATTGTGTCAGAAAAACAGGTTCTCAGACCTGGAAGACACATTTTTGTTTATTTGACATTGCGAGGAAGAGGGTGTTGAAGGGCAGTTTTTTAATTGCAAGTGCACTGACCTGCACACAGTTAGACTGCGTGGGCTTCTCCACACTCACCTGCTATTTTGGTTTGTGTAGGTGTAGCAGCTGAATAGTACAAAAGGACCAGATAAAGTGGAAGATACATCAGAAGTTTTAGTGACTCACAACCTTTCACTTCACTGGTTTTATTTCTGAAACAGATGAGCTGCAGTAAAGTGCAACTCAACAGGTGGGAAGACCCTTCCTCATGAAATCATGTCTCGATGGTGCTCAGTGTCTCAGCAGCGCATTTTTTACTTAACAGTTATTTAGAACTGTGCTGATGTAAAAGGGAAAAAAAAGAAAACAAAATCCAAGAACTGACTTTGCACTGCATCATTTGAGTAACACAAACTCCTTTTCTCTACTTCTCCTACAACCTGCAAATTAAATTCAGCAGAATATACTAGAAAACATAGCAAATACTTAAATGCAGAAAAAAAAATAGGTAGACTGTGCTGCCAAGAAATCCTGGACTTCTAATATTTTACTTGCCATTTATGTCTTGCAAAACAAATTCTGCATGGCCAGTGTCAAGTATGAATATGTAAAATAACACTTAAAGTTTGGCTTACAAGTGGAAGTCATGGGGATTGTGATGCATCATAGAGGATATAAATAATATAAGCACCAAACATTTGACACAGCAGAATCACCCTGAACCTAAGAAGGGACGGATGAATGACCTGCCAACAGGAACTTGATTTGTCGACTGCACATTTTAATGAGATGTGATGTAGGAGACAGTGACATACTGGACATACTGGTGCACACTCATACACAGATTGCATTTGCCTGCCAGACAAACTTGACAATCTGTGAGTTATCAGCATCATATCTTATGAATGTACATGTTCTTGTTTCAGAAGCCGAAAGATGACAGGGAACAGGTGATTAAGAGGAGGAAAAAGAAAGAAGTTACCAATCTGGAAGAGAAGAACCCAAGGAAGAACAAAGTACCTAAACAAGGGTGAGAAACAGGGCTGAATCATTCTATTTTCCTTTTTATTTTTGTGCTGGTGTTGAGTTGGTTTGTGTGCCCAGATGGTGATGTGTTCATGTTTTTGGGTTAAAGATAACTTGCTCATAAGCAAGAAATTATTGAGAAAAACAGATGAACAAGCAAAAACATCTTCCTCTTTGTTTATCAGAAAGCCACTTTCTACAAGAGTTGACTGCCTTAAATAATTTGCTTGATGAAATATGGAATTACCAGGCATCCAGGATAACCTTTTCCACTTGTAGCACTGCTGTGCCCTACTGAATATTTTAGAAACTCAGGACAGAGTACATTTATATTTTTCTCCATTTTCTAGGTTTGTAATAAATAAACAATTACCGGTAATAGAAATAACAATGTGATGTTTCATTTTAAAGAGAAAAGGTCAGAAAGTGAAGTAGTGCTTCAAAATCCTTAACAACCGCAGATGACCAAAGTATCTACTAATCTAAGAACTTTTGAACCAGTAATACTATCAGTAAATTACAATGATTCAGGCAAAATGCAGCATCAGATAAGACTAATTTGGATGTTCAGAGGCCCCGTTGTGAATGTAGAACCAGACGTATTCAACATTGACTCACCACCATTTTTATTTCGGTTTTCTCTGTTTTGATATAATGACCACCAAATGTACTCTGTGCTTTTATGAACATCCATATAGTCAGTAAATTAGATATAGAAAAATACCTGATTTTCACTGCAAAATGCACTTAGGAAAGGTTAAATGTAGAGGGAAATTCATTTGGAAGTCACCACAAAAATATTTCTAGGTCTTTAATGGATTAAAATCATCAGATATTTTTTTTTTAAACTCCACCATAAGATATGTTACTGTCATTAGTAAAACTATAGCTAAAGAAGTAAATGGAAAATTGCTCTTATTTCATCCTCCTTTGTCTGTCTTTAGACCACATTGCTCTAATTCCCTAACAATTCACTGTAATCTTGGAATTTAGTGAATATCAGATGTTTTGTATTAAATTTTCCCATTTAAGCCTTTTGCAGGCTGATTTTTAGATCAGTAACTGCCTTCAAAATGCTGCAGTTTCTTTAATATATCTGTTTCTGGACAGTTTGTTTTATGCTACTTCGTGTTTGCGTTGACTCACCAAACTTACACTACACTGATAGTAGAGCAAGAAACAGATACTGTTCTTTTCCTAGTGCTATTTTAGTTGTGTTAAACTGTGAGTCGTTCTTGATGGAAAGAACAGATCTATGCCTTTTTGACCATGAAGCCACCTGCCCTTCCTGTGACATCAACACAACTCGTCAAAGGAGAGACTGTTGTGACAGAGTAGGATCTGAATGATTTTTTTTTTTTTTTAAATGAATAAATATTTTTGCCAGGGCTGAGTGAGACAAAAGTACTTGCACACCTGAAAAAAATGGTCAAGTGACAGAATGATCGCAGTCTGGTACACTGATTACAATTAAATCAAGCAACTGAAAAAAATGTAACCAACACTAAAGGGTAAATGAACAGGTTTTCTGCGAGAGTTTGAAAAGTTGACCTTTTGGACACAGAGGGATTTGTCATCCACTGTGAATATGCTCTGACGCATTTATCCACTCTCTCCCGCTAATAATCTACCACCCTGTGTGACATTATCCTGCTCTGCTTTTGTGCGTTCCCTCTCATACATCTATCATGAGGCAGAGATGCTGACTGTGACTTGTTCTTAGCTGCTGTGACAAGCCAGCCACCTTCTAGAAAACGCTCCATTATCCACGCTCAGATAGGCCGAATACTCCAACATGCCGCCATTCTGCACAACAACTTCCAAAAATAGCAGCAGCTATTGCCATTGTGCCATTATGAAATGGATGATGTTATATATGGATGTGTGTGTGTCAGATCTTTCAGACGTCAGGTTAATCCCCTCAGTCTTCCCACATTTTGGAGTCGTCTTTATCAGTGTGTTGAAAGCTCATTTTGTCAGTGAAAATGTTACTTGTTTGTGAATTTATGATTTTTTTTTTTCATCCCATTCTTATGTGTCCTTAGGTAACCTCTGAATTTACTTTTGTTATCATTTACAAATCCCATGAAAACAACAAACAAAAAAAAAATGGTGTTGGTGTGTCTCTGAGTGCTTTATCATGCTACCCTGTTTATTGAACTCAGTCCAGGTCCCATTGTGTCCATTAGACATGGAAGTCGTCAGATACATTGTGCCTATACTTTGATTTATGAAAAAAAAAGAAGCCTAATAACTTCCCGTGCAGGGCAATGCAGATTAAAAAAACAAAAAAAAAAACAGAGTAAATGGATTCTTTGCTATTTTAAGCTGTGGATTTAGTGCTCTATTGAGAATTTACAGCAACAGGTCAGTGCATGTGGGACTGTCTAAAAATAATCTCCAGTGTCCATGTGTATTGTGATGAACATGTCCCCTTGTGGTCAGCTTGTTGGTGTTTTTGTGCTCATTAATGGCAATGACACAAAGGAATAAGCTATAGGTTTACATATTAAAAACACCTGTGGGGCTTTATTCGCTTCTTTTATCAGTTTAGTGTTGCTTTTTTTGCTTGACTGATCAGATACTTTGACAATAACAGGGCTTTTCCAAGGTTGCTGAGGGGCTAAGGTTTGTGGTAACGTTGGGACTCAGTTATGTAGTCATTGGACTCAGATTGTGTGCATTTTCACATCATTTTTAGACTGGTTTAATTTCAATATTCATGAAAATCACACAGTATAGTTTATACTTTACACCCCAGACATTAGAGATAATAAAGGGAAACAAATATGCTCACTGATGAGATAAGTGTGATGTTTATGAGTGTGGTCACACTGTGTCATAAGACACAGTAAAACCATAGCAGAGGGATTTAAACTGTGATTTCTGACCATAAGTAACAACAGAACATGGGAGAAGACTCTCAGCTTGGTTTAGATGCTGCGAAAAAAAAAAAAAATCTTAAGTGTTATGATGGGAGGGGAAACCCTGACAAAGAAAAATATAGTATTGTGAGCTGTATACCTTGAACTTGCACTACAGAGAAGACAGAATTTCCTCTGTTAATCTTTAAGTACAATACCAGTGGAGATCTACACGTTGTACTGAACATAAGGTATTGTTGTTCTTGCAGAGTGACTGCTCTAAACCTCCATCGACCAGAGAAGAAGAAGAGGAAGAAGTTAATGAAGGACTCGCTGTATCTGGCAGCCATGCTCCGTCGCTTCACCCGGGAGAAGGAAGAGATGAAGAAGAGGAACCCGAACATGTCTCACCCGGGTCTGGCAGGAGGTCTGGCCAACAAGTCTCACTCCACCAATTCTACAAACCACTTGTTAGCCTCGAACTCCACACACTCACAAGGCAACACAACCAGCAATGACCTCTCACTAGCAGACCTCACCTCCGACCCGGCTGTGATGTCACTGCTAGGCTCAGCCAATGAGAAGGAGCTTCAGGATCTCCTTGGCGACCTAGACTTTAGCTTGTTGGACACCAACCAGCAGCATGCTGTGGCAACAGCCAGGGAGAATGGCATTCTGGGAGTTGGTGTTCCAGCACATAAAGCAGCAGCAGCAGGAGGAGGTAGTCAGGGGCGTGGCCTGGGCTCCAGTGGATTGTTTTCTCCCCCTCCGCTGCCTGATGGACTGCCTGCCCCTCTTATCAAACGGATCGAGGACCTGCGGGCGGTGAGTTAGCTGTAACCCACAAGTGGGCAGCAGCAGTTACCTGTGATGAAACTTTTCTGATGTTAAACAACAATCAGCTGGGGAGATGGAATACATGTTTATGTTCAGTCTTTTCTGGAGCCTGTACAAGTAACTTCAGATTAAACACGTTATACATGTTAGAGAATAGTTGCCGAGAACAACAACCATTAGCTATGTAGTGCTGAGTTGTGGAAGGAGACCATTAAACTGTTCATCATTCTTGTGTTCAGGGGCCAAACTCCGTTCGACTCCTCGTCTATCATATTATAAAACTAGAGATCATTAGCATTACTGGCTCTGCTACACAATCACAGTTGGGTTATGCAACTCAGTAATGCATAAATAAAAAAAAAAAACCCAAAACATTGGTGACTTGGAGAACCAGGGATGATTTCCCTCTTAGATCAGTGTCTGCTGCATCTGAACTGGACTCTGGGTCTTGTGTTTCAAACATTTATAGCTACACAGTCCAATAAAACTATAAGACAGAACATCAATTTTTCATATCATAGTGGTATTCGACACTTGGTAGAGACTGCACATTTCTCGCAATTTGGCATGGTTTTAGTGCCTTCAGCGAACACACCGTCAGTGCTTTAGAGTAAAGAATGCGGCTTATTTTTTCATTATTCTGACACATAATCCTTCATACTTAGTGACTTATTTAATCATTCACATATGCCTGGGTGGTTACACATATCTCTGTTGTGTGAAAACTCAAGCCCATATTTCTTACAGTACATCTTTACACACAACTTAAAGTGTGAAGTAATATGACTCCACGCGAAACCCTGCGAGTTTCCATGTAACAAAACAGCAGGTTGGCATCACTGCTGTTATAGAAGTTTTTTTATTTTCTCGTTGCTCTGATATTTGATAGTGCCACAGTGTCAATATGTGGTAAAGAAACCTTTTTTCTGGATGTTAGTATAGTTGTTAACAGGGGAAAATCCTACTGAATAGGATTATGCAAGTGAACAAGAGAAAAAGGAGAAGGGAGACGAGGGTGAAGAGCAAACTAACGAAATACATTTTTTAAAATTTGTTTTTTCTAAAGATAATAAGGGGAACACTTGGGAGACTCACCATTTTTTGCGTTTATTAAAAGAAAATTGGAGTTGGACGAGGGTCAGTGTCAGACAGGTAGAGGAGAAGTCACTCGGATGAGAATGCGTCTCTGTCAGGAAGTCCTCTGAGCATTATAGATATGTATATTTGTGTGTTTGTGCTGTACAGGTATGCTGACTCAACCTTTTCTCCCATAGGCCTCGCGGCAGTTTGATCAAGAGGGCAGGAAGAAATTTTTCACCCTGGACATGAATAACATTCTCCTGGAGTGAGTAGGACAGCTTTTAAATCACTGCCAGCCAAATCCCAACGCGCTTCTCCATTTTAGTCTCTCATTTTCACCACATTTCCCTCGCTGCCTCTCCTGCAGGCCTTAAGTGTTTTGTTTTCTCTCTGTCTCTCATTGTCTGGGTTAATGACATGCTTCTCATTTTCATTCCACTCTCCCTTTCTCCACTTTATTTATGTTTATATTCTCATTCCTTTGCCTCTGTTCCTTCAGTTTCCCATCTCTCTTCTCCACGATTCCCTTATCCCACCATCTTTTTTTCATCCTGCAAATCTATACCTGTCCCTCCTTTTATTCTTATTTTATACCGTACTGACAGTTTTTCTCCTCTCTCAGTATTGAGCTGCAGGTCCAGGAGCAGCCCCATGAGGTGCGGTCAGACATCTATTCGCACATGGAGGCGTTTGTGCCATGCAACAAAGAAGCCCTCCTGAAACGCCTAAAGAAACTCAGCCTCAACATCCAGGTGAGTGAGGCTTATCTGTACTGAAAGTGAGAAATCCATTCGCATTAATCTGATCTAAGATTTGATTCTGTGAAAAGTCTGTCTCACTGCAGCCTTGTGATTGCTCTGCTAAAGACAAATTCAGGAGGGGCTGGATCCATCACAGCTCAACAGAGCGCATTTTTTTTTTTTTTTTTTGGGTGTGAATCTGGTCTGTAAGCATCTGAAACTCAGTGGCTGAACCTGCCGTCATGTTTCCGATGCATGCGTTTCCGATTTTAGCAGAGCACCAAAGCTGCACCATCTGATCTGTTGATGACATATTAATATCATTTGAAATTTTGGAAATAATCATGTCACATATTATCGGTGCATTACATTGAATGCATCAATAAATACTCAAAGCAACTTTACAATGCTTATTATATTATAACACTAGTCATATATTGATTCAGGGTCACTATTCCTGTTATCTGTTCTGTTAACTCTCTGATCTCAGTACTGCAGTTGCTTTGTCTTGTCCTTTTCATCATATTAGATCATTTGGTAATGAGTTACTACCATTTATAACTAAGTGGAGCCTTGAGGCTTTAACACACTGGAGGCATGATGACTAATAGATGCAAAAGTGTGAAGTACTCATCCGTAAATGTTCTGTATCAAATCTATTCACTCTGACTGCAGTGTAACTTAGTGACAGTTGCGACACTTGTTTAGTAAAAGATTTGAAGTTTGCTTGAGGGCATTCGGTAGAAATATTAATGGTTTCAACATTACCTGAAGTCTAATCTACAGCCTGTTCATCCGCTCCAGTGGCCTCTGGGGTTATGTCCAGTGTCCAGGTGAAAAGACGCACACAGTGCAAACTGATTCATATGACGTTACAAAAAAAAAAATCAGTATGTGGCAAATGGATGTACATTTGAATTACTTTTTCAAGTTGAATAAACAAACCAGTTCCAGCCAATTTGTAGATTAGTCTTCATGTCATGTGTCCTTCATTCAAATCTTAATAATAATAATAATAATAATAATAATAATAATAATAATAATAATAATAATAATAAAAATAAATAAATAAATAAATAAATAAATAAAAATTACTACTATCCCTACCACTACCATCACTGAGACCAACCAGCTGATGTATGCAACGGCAACAGTCATCCTAGAGATGCTTGGCTACAAGATGAACA
>JAQQZY010000001.1:13854433-13889967 GCA_030068375.1 Ostorhinchus rueppellii
AATAAATAAATAAATAAATAAATAAATAAATAAATAAATAAATAAATAAATAAATAAATAAATAAATAAATAAAAAAAGGAGCAACCAAGAAGTGTGTCAACCACAAGTTATTTATTTATTGCACATATGTGCGATACAAACCCATGCGCCATTTTGGCAGAAACTGTGCCATAAATATTACTTTCTTCATCACCATGAAATAACACCAAAATGTCTTCCTACCCCAAATCAAATTTTGTAGATTATTTTATTTATTTATTTTTTAAGATGTTGCCTTGCTTACCATTTTAACTATTTGATGGTTTTTCAATGCGACACCACACATTGCCCTTCACCTCATTGCTTTAATCATTTGTGTCTTTCATACAAAACTGTAGCTAGATATCACCAGGTCCACGCCCAACATCACTGTTGTTGCTGCCACATGATGGCAATTTCAGACAAATGATAGACAATGAAAAACAAAAGCTTGGAAAATCTGGCAGTGGTTGGCACGTGAAGTTCACATTTTGTATGAAAGTTGCTGTAACATAAACATTTGTTTAAAAAAAATACAATTGAGTGAATTAGTGACACAACAAAAATGTCCTTGTGTGTAACGACCTCTATTATTAAGTGAAAATACAGAAAATAAGTAAGGAACATGTCACTGTTCCATTTATTTTTTTTTTTTTTTTTTTTTTTTTTTTTTTTTTTTCTTCTTTCCTTCTGAAGTGTTATAACAGCCTAATAATTATTAAGTGTCTACAGCCTAATTAGGAACCACTTCTAATCCCATTATATGACCAGTTTTATTATAAAGTAGTACCAAATGAGCTGTACTTGTCATACTTTGGGCGTCGATTCTCTTTTTCCCCCCTGAGATATTTTACAACAGGCTCATATAGTGGGCACAAAGTAGTAGGTATATAGGTATAGGGGAGTGATTTGGATTTTAGCCTAAAAAACACTTACAGTTTCATAATAAAGTTCTGTTCTTGAAGTCTGTTTTCTGATCAGTCATGCTTCTGAGATGCTTGTTTATGCCTGCTGAACATTTCCAAACCCAGTCCCCTGCTTTCTCACCATTATTTCTACCTTTTCACACTGCTTTAAATCCCCAGAGATCTTCACTGCCTTGCTTGCTAATGTGCAGGGCTCTCAGTGTAGGCGGACTAGTGCAACTAGGCCTGCCACTGAAAACCGGCTCCTAAATGTCTTTTTTCACGGACCATTAAAGTAGCATTGTTGACAAAATACATCAACTCTCTCCATCTTTCTCTCATGCTCACTTCACTCCTCCTTCATGTCTTCTTTATTCTCTTTCCCTTGCATCTCTGTGTTTTCCTTCCTTCTTTTTGTATCTATTTATTCCAACTTCTTTCCGCCCCTGCTGCTGTTTTGCTTCTTTTCCATTTTTTTCATCTCCAACTTGAAATTCCTCCATCCTTCAACTTTCACATCTCTTTTCTCTATCTTTTCTCTTTCCTAACTGCTGTAAACCCACCCTTTTCCCCTCTTTCTCACAGGATGACCGTTTGCGGACCCCCTTGTTGAAGCTAAAGTTGGCGGTGTGCAGTGTGATGCCAGAGCAGATTGCCAGATACAACATGGACTGCATGGCTAAAGTTGCAAAGTAAGTAAATCCTCTCTTTTTTTGGCTCTTGGAGATTTTTGGAAACAGAGTCGCATTACAAAAATGTGTCTTTATTCTCACTAATCTTTTGCAGTTCATCAGCTCTAATAAGTGTTGCTGAATAGTAGCGTACTTCTAATTTAACCCATTTATTCTCACAGTTTTAACCAAGGATGTGGATATGCTGGCTATACCCACAAGAACTTTATGTTTTTAGGTTTAAATAATAATTTTGCCTGACACCATTGTAATTATGTGCACTGACAGTCATGAATGTGCTAATGCGTATACGTCCTGCAGGCAGCAGTCAGAGGAAGGCGATAAGAACGGCTCTGAGGAAGAGGATGAGGAAAAACCTGGGAAGAGGGTGATGGGCCCACGGAAGAAGTTTGTCTGGGATGACAAGCTCAGGTAATGATCCAGGACTGGGAGACGCTGGCTGCATGCTCTGCAGAGTGTTTGTGTCCTAGATTTGTTTTTATCCCCTTTGTTGTTCTCCACAAGTAAATAGATCCAGTTCTGTCCTTAGAGATTGGAAAAATAAAGTCTTAAGTTTCCTGAAAGTATAAGAAAAAAAAGGTGCATTCTGTCAGAATCTTCATCCTCATCTTCCTCTGATGTGAAGGCCTTAATACTGTCAACATTGTAACATTTGAAATGTTGATATTTTAGTTCAGTGCAATAAAAAAAACTTCATTTGGCTGACACAAGTACAGAGATTACAGAGACAAGTACAGGGATTTTCACAGTTTTTTTTTAAAATTGTATTTTGTAAATTCAAAAAAAGATTTTAATAATGGTAAAGGATTAGATTTCTGCAGTGCTTTTCAAGGCACCCAAAACACTTTACAGTATGGATCCATTATTCATTCGCTCTCAGATTCACACTCTGGTGGTAAACCATGTATGTAGCCACAGTTGCCCTGGGGCAGGCAGACAGAGGCGTGGCTGCCAATACACGCCAAACGGCCTCTCCGACCACCACCAAACATTTATTCACCAGTGTAAGTGACGCTGGAGGCAAGGTGGGTGAAGTGTCTTGCCCAAGGACACAATGGCACATGACTAGCCATGGTCGCCCCTGAGCTACGGCCGCTGTGCAGTTCAGTATTAAATATAACTACATTACTTAGTGGCTCGCATCTTCTTCAAAGTAATTTTCATATATGACTCTTCTTTTAAAAAGAAGTTTTTCACTGTTACTCTGTGTATGTATTATAATGTGGACCTTTGTAGTGACTGAGTAGTGACTGGAACATGTGTTTGTGCAGGAACCTGCTGTGCAGTTTGGTGCGAGTGAAGCTGAGCTGCTACGAGATGGAGAACCAGTGCTCTCTGTCAGTGGAGGACTACCTCAAGGCCTTCTTAGAGAACGAGGTCAAACCACTGTGGCCCAAGGGCTGGATGCAGGCCAGGTCTGTATGTGTGCTAATAGAGCTTAGGCTAATGTACAACAGCTGGTGGCCTTTATAGTGATGAGAAAATGACTATTTTAATGAGCATATTAAACTTTAAACTCAGCAGCTGCACATTATGAAAGCGCAAAATGGTGTGAGTGTATTTGGAGAAAAGAATGTTTCTAAATATCAGCAAAAAGTGGTTTCAGCACACTTAAGTATTTAAATGGGAATTCCAGAAATAAAAGTAATTCCTCATGCTTTCATTCTCTTTATGAGCTGTTGGTGTGTACGCTCTTCCACAGTGCGTGTCCTATGGACAAACTCAACACTGGCTCTAGAGAGGCTGTTGAGCATTTTTTTATGATTTTTGGCAGCTACTGTAAGCTCTTCTGCAAACTAGAGGAGACTAAGAAAAACAGCATTCAGCTGTCAATATGTCCAAAATCTGCTATCGCACTATATTTAATTTTAGAGTAACTAACTAAAGGATAAAAAAGTTAAAAGTCCATTGTTGTGACTCCTCTTGACCCTGACTGCTTAGAGTTCAGACATATCTCATTCACGTTCATGCTCCATATTTGTCACAAGTGTACTGCATTCTATATGGAGGAACATAACGCATTCATGTGGTAAAAAATACTCAAGTAAAGTAATTTGGGACAGGATATAAACCAGAGAACAGACTATGACACAGACATTTTTTTTATTGTAACATATACTTCATTTCACAGTGGCTTATTATAGATGCCCCTAAATCCTACACACAGGACCTTTAAGTCTTAAGCAGAGCTTTGAATAGGTTTTTGGCTCATTCCAAACCAGGAGTAACTGTTTTAACACATCAACATAAACTTTATTTATTAAATAAGAAATCATATCCTGGTCAACAGAAAACAAATCTTGCTTGGCACCAGACATTTCAATCTGCGTTCTTTTCTGGGGGACAGTTTTTGAACTTGGTTTCACCATGACCCTGGTGTTCCGCACTAATCTCGGGCTGTTATGAAAAATTGCTGTATTAATGCAGATGCAGCATCTGTCAAGACATTTCTGTCAGGTCTGGTACTTTTTGCAAAGAAAATGTATTCTGAGTGAAAAATTGAGAGATGTAACCTGCTTTTCACCTCGCTATTCTTGTCTTCTGTGTCAGGATTCTGTTCAAGGAGAGTCTTGCTGTTCACAGTCACCTCACTGGAAACTCACTGTAAGTATTTACTTTTCTTCAGACGGGTTTCCCAGACAGTACTTACAGAATTCATGATGTAAACAAGGAACACTGAAAATGATTTTTTTTTTCTGTGTACAGAGTCAAGAGGAGAATGGTGCCAGGCCCCAAGGCCAGAGCCAAGGTGAGTGACCGCTCTGGCTGCCCACTCATTATCCCAAAGGTGCAAATGCTTCTTTGTTGTGTCTCATGAGTGTCCTAATACAAGAATGTTTCTTTGGCTCATCACTTCACCAGTCTTTGACATAATAAACCAAAATACAACATAACTTTTGGCTTCAATACAAGTCAAATATTCACTCATCTGGTATTTATTGTATTTAAAAACTGCAAAGACAACAGCCCAAAAAGATTTTCATTTCTGTTGGAATCCCAGTGATTTTAGTTTATACATTTTACCTACATCTACATTTGCTTTTGGCATCATTGTCATGTTGATCAGCATGCTATTTCATGATGCATTCCTGTTCATTGTTTCGTAGATGGACATCGCCATATTATCTTTGTCTGGAACATCCAAAAATCATACAATATACACACCTCCTTATTTGTTTCTTAGTTGTTGATATCATATTCAGGATATTCATATTTTTAGGACTGATCTGAAATGAAATGCTGTTTCACTGGTCTACAATAAAATACTTAAGTAATAAAGTACTGAAACTTAACCAAGTTTGAGTCACTTATAAAGAAACATTTAGTCAAAATGATGGTTGGGTGTAGTTTCCAAGGTCTTGGGTCATGATTTAGCACATGTTATCTCTGAGGCGGATAACTTCTGAAAAACTGTGGACCAGGTAACTTCTTTGTTCATTGCACATATATTTGTGATGTACACAATGCCACCTTCTCCATTTTCTAGGAGGCTGGGTGGGTCCAGAAACCTCCTCTCACCATGACCTCCACCTCAGCTCTAACCACCAGCCGTCAGGCCCCCTCCTCCTCCTCGCCTTCTGAGCCCATCTGTCTGTCGGACTCTCTGGACGAGGATCTGACTGCTCCGTCTCTGGACTCTATCTCCCATGCCTTGGCTCTCCTCAGCAATGCAACCAAGGGCCTGGGACCCTCAGATAGCCCCTTGTCGCCCCCACCCTTGCAAATCCCTACCTCCTCTCCTCCACCAGTCACTCCTCACTACCCCTCAGCCTCACAGATCTCCGCATCAGTTGTATCCACAACACAGCAACATTCCTTGTCGAAGGTGGAGGCTGCTTCGCTGGCAGCTACGCCCGCTGGGAAGTTGCCAACAACGGCGCTTCAGAGCTCCTCTTCTACCTCCTCTTCCTCTTCCCCTGCGGTCTCGTCAGTGGCTCGTGTGCCTGCGGCGGGTCTGTCGCTGGCCTCCAGGACTGCAGATGGTCCCTTTGGCCTGATAAAAGGATCTGCTACTGTGGGCCTAACTCAGAATCAGAGACACGTTGCCATGGCATCCCCTAATCACAGGCCGGGCTCAGTGTTGGGTGGAGGTGGCAAACTCCACCCACACCCGTCCCCATCACCTCCAAAACAGCGACCTCCTCCCACGGCATCCCCTCTGCTGCCCCCACACCAGAAGGGGTTTGTCAGCCCAGTGGGGGTCTTAACACCTATGGGAGCCCATCAAGGATTGGCTAAGGCCGGCGCCAAAGCTGGGGGTATTAACAGCAATGGCAGCGTCACACCTTCCTCCTCCCCCTCTCCTCAGTCCCGCTCAAACTCTACCTCCCATCCTGGCCTCCAGTCCTTTTGCTCCCCATCCCCTGTTGCATCCTCGCCCTCCCCCACAGCCCACACCTCCCACTCCTCTCAAGGTAAAGCCCACTCCCATCACCACCACCAGCCCAACTTCATCACACCCATGCAAGCCACGCTCACCAAGTCCTCACACAGCAACAACTCCTCACCCATCATCAAACTCACCCCTCGGCCCCCGGCGCCCACGCCACCACCCTCATCCTCCCCCTCCCCATCCTCCTCCCCCTCACACCCACTCCCACATCAGATGATTCCCACTCCACAGCAGCAACACCAGTACTCCCCCAAAACCACCAAAACTTTCCGGCCCCACTTCAGTGTCTCGGGTGGGGGGCAGGTGAAGCAGAGCTCAGGCAGCTGCAATTTCACTGGAGGACAGAAAACTACAACCACAAGCACGAGTAGCATCAACAACAAAACCAATAATAAGGCAGCGGTGGTGTCAGCTGTCATCAGCCACCCAGACAAAACTCCACCGCCTGCTGCACCCCTTGTGTCTGTCAGTCAAGGACAGAGGCAGAAGGTTATGGGAGGAGCCAACCAGGGGTCAAAGGCAGGTAATGGCTGGGTATCTTCAGGAACTTTGTCTACGTCCTCCACAACTTCACACCTCTCACAGGTGAGTTTTCACACTGAAGGCAGTTCAGACCAAAAATTCACAACCAGACAAGATAAAAACTTGCAAAGTGCAATGTTATGAAACCCTGCCAGTTCACACCATTGCGAACAGATGAGACTGTGTATCGTTTCCATAGCAACGTCTGTCTTTACTTCTGTTCAGACCGGTGATAATGTGCAATGTCTTAACTTAACATCTCTCATTCATAATTTAACTTGTTTTATTATCCCTGCAGGGAAATTCGGTCTCTGAATTTCATCCATCCTAGGTACAGTTTACTTGCTAAAGAAATTAAGAATTAATTCATTCAGTCATTTTCCAAACCACTTAATTCTCAAGAGGGTTGTGGAGGTGTTATCTCAGCTACCATAGGGCAAAGGTGGGCAAACATCGTAGACCATCAACACTAGAACAGCTGAAAATGCTGTCCTCATGAGCTACGGGCGATAAATGTTACACTGTTTTAATGATTTACCAATAATAGTTTTTCACTAGCTGGTGTGTATTATTCATACAGTCAGTATACAGTAATAATATTGAGTTATTTATTTATTTATCACCTGATAATAAAATACAATTTATATTAATAATAGGACCAAGGATCCTGTAATCATTAACATTCGTTTGACCTTTCAAGGTCAAAGGTCATGGCACCAAATGAAACTCCATATGTGACTTCCTGTCTATTGCCAATAGTGATTATATCAACATCTTCAACTGTTCTGAAGTTATAGCAGTTTAAAATGTGTCCCATTATAAACCAACGGGGATTTTTAAAATTTCAAAAATATATACAAATTTCAAAAATTATAATTTCCCAATTCTTCAAACAAACTTGGTAGATCTTAACCCCAAAGATGTTCCACAACAAATGTCAAGTCATTCTGACTGACTGTTTCGGAGAAGAGGATTCTTGAAAAATTGTTTACAGACAACAGAGGGACAACTGATATCAACAGTCCATCGGGCCTTTCAAGCCGTTGAATTAAAAATGGCTGCCAGGTCATGCCGCTGCATAGTCCTACAAAGGTCTAGTCTCATCACTAGTCTTTAGTGTGAACTCGGCATTGGTTGAACATTGGACAAAGTCATTTAATCAATACCTGAAACCAACATGTTTCCTTTTTATTTCAGGTATCGACAACTGGCACTCCTCTCCTGGGAAACCCCTCCACTCTACCGCTGGGCTTCGGCATGCTGGGAGGCCTGGTGCCTGTCTCACTGCCCTTTCAGTTCCCCCCGTTGCTCAATTTCAGCCCTTCTGGAGCCCCAGGGGCCACTGGTATGGGGTCGGCCCCCAGCTCCAACTCAGGATACTCACTAGCACAGAACGACCTAATGGGTGAGTGGGCACATTAGTCAGTACAGTAAAAAAAAAACAAAAGCTTTATAGAGAAAGAACAAAACAATACATACATGAAATAATACACTGAGGAAAAGATGAAGTAAAAATTTTGTTGACGCTCTAGTGAAAGACAGACTGAAGAAATAAACACAGTATTTAGGTTCAAAGAACCTAAATTGACCAATTTCCTAAATCTAAAAAAGAGCAAAATCGAACATGAGTAAACATTGTGTTTGTGGATGATTTGTAGACATTCCCTATAATCAGTCTTACAGACATAATAACCTGTTTGTATCAAAATTTGTCTATACTTGCATATTTTTAGTCTTTTCAGTTTTAAAACATCCTCTTTAGGTGTTTGGTGTTTATGTAGTGAATGAAAATGAACTACTGCCTCTGTGCTTTTGCCACTGAAAAGAAATCAGGGGAGAAATCAGGTCAATAAGAAAAGCCGGTCAGTGTGACGTGTTAATGCCTGAGCACATTATTCAAGATCTTGCCAGGGTGAGACCACACCCACAGAATTTGTCTAGCTCAGTGACAGTTTTTGTATACAGCAAGCTGGGGCCTAGTAGATACAGGGTAGAAGATGTAAAAATTCCGTGTAAGGCCTGCCGTACAAGATGAGTGAGTCAGACGTTTAAAGTACGTGAAGTTTCATTTTTGGTTTCCACCAGCTCCTCAACTTCAGGGATGTCCAACTCCGGTCCTCAAGGGCCGATATCCTGCATGTTTTAGATGTTTCCCTCTTCCAGAACACCTGACGGTCATTATCATTCTTCTGCAGAGGATAGGCGGATCATTTGAATCGAGTGTGTGGGAAGAGGAATACATCTAAAACATGCAGAATTCTGGCCCTCGAGGACCAGGATTGGACACCCCTGCTCTACTTGTTGTGCAGGGTAAAGATGCTGAAAAGCCAGGGTCTCATTGGCTAGCTGTTAGCCAATCAGTCAAGCAGATTAGCATGTTGAATATTCATGAGAACTGGCACAAACAGAGATGAGGCCTCCAACAGGCTTTCTATACCATGTTAGAATGGCTTGAAACTTGGTAACCAAGGCATTTTTTTCCACAAAAAATGTTAGTCCATGGTAGAACTTCAGACATGACCACAAAAGTTATGTCGTATTATGGCAGGGCACCTTTAAATACTACAACATCTACAGTCATCTTAGGTCTTATATACATGATAACGTATGTACAAAAATCTAGAAATAAACTGAAACATAAAGCAGCAGTTTTGTTCATACAGCAGTTTACAACACTTAAATTTTAACACGTCTGTCTGAACAAGAAATGATGAAAACAGATAAAAATGTGTTAACAGTAATCATGTGTTTCTGTAAACCAGCGTGGACAGGTGGGGTCACTGGATGTGTTTTCCTCTGTACGGTCTGTTGTGTGTGTAGTGAACCTGCTGCCTCTGTATGTGTGTCGGACTGTGTTTGTACTGGAGAACACCAGTGGTCCGTCCATGTGCTTTGACCCCCACCTCCTTTTTTTTTTTTTTTTTTTTTTTTTAAACAATAAACCACTGTCTCCCTTCTTTGTTCTCTCTCTTTTGTGTGTCTCTCCTCATCTCACCCTTTTTGATCCTCTCCTCTGTTTTGTTGCTGTTCTTTCATTTTAACCCCCCTCACCTCCCTGCATCATATTCCCCATGCCCCCCTCCCTCTTGGAACATTACTGCCATTTTGTTTTTCTTCTCATTGGTCTGTCCATCCCTCCATCTCTCCTCAGATCTGTATAAGAGTCTCCAGTCAGGGTCGCAGGCTGCCCTACCTCCTCACTTGCAGCTTGCTTTCTCAGGTAATTAGCATTCCTCGTCTTCCTCCTGCCCCCCCCCCACATCTGTTTCCCAGGTCGACCGGTCGCCCTCTGCTCAGCTGTTCTGGTGTTTGTTCTCTTAACTTTCTGCTTGCTAAAGTACATTTGGTATTGGGCATGCCTCTGGTTAGTGCAGTAGCTGTAGACCGGTACATGGATGGTGTTTAAAGCTGTTCGACTCATTCCCAGATGTATATACACCAAAAACACGGCGCGAGAATCGGGTTTCTTTACTCCGACGGCGCTACAGATGGTTCTTTGATTCGAGAGCAGCAGTCTGATTAACATGTGATACTGCAATGTGTGACTCCGCCATCTGGAATATGAAAAATGAGAGGACATTCGCTTCTGCTTATGCTAGTTTATGTCACGGGGACAAGTGGGTTGGCATTTTTTCTCACTCAAGTCTCAGCTGAAGGATTTTAACCCGCTTTAGAAAACCTGTCAGAGCTTCACTCGCATCCTCCCTGTCCTCTGAACCTGCTGCGTTAGAGGCTGTAAACAAACTCAAAGCCCTGCGTTCAAAGAAACGAGCATCAGGAAAGAACACGGAACGCAGATCACCTGATAAAAGACACAGTTCAACTTGTAACGAAGCTTAAACCATACAACGGACTTAACTGAGAAGTTGGTTTAAGCATCACTGTAATCTGTTCAATTCAGTTTTTATTTACATAGCACCAATAATAAAACATGAGGCATTTTACAAGTTCAATTAAAGCCTTAAAAAGAGGAAACCCAACAGATCCACCTGGAGGAAACCCAAGGCCAGGGA
This sequence comes from Ostorhinchus rueppellii, assembly GCA_030068375.1. NCBI lineage: Eukaryota > Metazoa > Chordata > Actinopteri > Kurtiformes > Apogonidae > Ostorhinchus > Ostorhinchus rueppellii. The sequence goes on from JAQQZY010000001.1 coordinate 13,864,978, forward strand.
GGCAAAACCTCAGACAGAACCTGGCTCCTCATCTGAGACTTCAGAGGACAGAGCGGAGTATGACAACAGTGACCAAATATGAACCCCATCTTCTATCTAAACCAGGGCATCAAACTCATTTTAGTTCAGGGGCCACAAACGATCCAGTATGATCTCAAACGAACCGGACCAGTAAAATAACACTGTAATGACAACTCCAAGTGTTTCTGCAAAAAAGTCAAATTAAATGATGAAAATGTTAAGATTTACAAACTATCCTTTCACCAAAAAAAAATGTGAACATGAACATCTGACATTTTTTCAGCAAAGTAAGTGCAACTGTAACAAAACATTGCCTCAGTTTGTCATTTACACGTGTTCATTCCAGCTTACAGATCCCAGTGGATCTGCAAAGGCACAAAACATGGAGTTAACAGGCAGAATGTTGATAACGTTTTAGAATTTGGAGTTATTATTATTAATTTATTTAGGTTATTGTTATTATTTTACTGCTCTTGAAATCAAATTGGGCTGAAATGGGTTCGAGGTCCTGGACCGTTAACGCCCTCAGTGTAGTTTTTACGTTTTCTAAATTCATCCCATGGACCAGATTGAAACCTTTGGTGGGCTGCTTTTGGGCGGAAGGCTGTACGTTTGACTCCCCTACTCTAATTACAGACCAGGGTTCTCCCCAGACGATGGAACAACGGCGCTGCACCAGTATACTGCTAACTCAGTACTCATTTTCCAATTTAGAGCGTTTTTTTTCTTTTTTCCCTCGATAATTTTGCTAAAATCTACCGAAATGCTTCTGGTTTGCAGGTACGCGCTCAATTTTCCTCTGAAATCTATCGTGAGGTTTTAGCGTGAGACTTTCTTCCGTGGGGGGGGGGGGGTGCCAGGACACTATAAATTTCTGGGGAGAACTCTGCAGTCAGATCAGCTGATTCTGTGTTTTTTCCATCATTTCGACATCACAGTTTTAACGTCTGACCTTCCCTCCAACCAGATTCGAACCAAAGCCAGGGTGGAGACGTGAAGAGGAAATCCCACTGACCAATAACAACATGCCCCTCCCCCTCCTGGACTCATCCACCAGTAGGAATCTTCTCATAGGCTGACTGACAGGATGCGGGGCGGGGCTCCACCGCCTCTTTTTAACGGACCTAAAGGCTACAAGTGGCAATGATGAACTGAACTGTATTTTCTAACGAACCGGGTATGAGAACAAGACGGAGTGAATGACGAGAACACTTAATTTTGTTCCGCTTCTTTTTATTTTGTCAACATGTTTACATATGACCGACCTTTATCACTGTGGAATGAGTGTGAGCGAGGTGGTGGTACAGATGAGAGTAGTAATAAAACACTACGTTAATATAATTTGTATTTAAGCTTATGTGGAATAACAGGACTCTTGTTCTTGCAGTACAAAAAGGAAAAAAACAAAAAAAAAACAGAAAAGAAAAACAGACCGAGTAATGAATTTTTATTTTTCTGTCTTTTTGTCTGCGATGTGGGAATCGTCGTGTCCGTAGAGTTTTATTGTTGGTCACCTCTGCTCCCACAAATGACTGTTAAGTAGTAGCTTAAATTAATATTGATAAATTATTTGTAATGTACACAGGGACAAAAACATGTAATGGTGTGTCTGAGAGAGCGCTGAATTGAATGCGTGTATGTACATAAAGGAAAAAAAAACAACACAATATACTGTTAATTTCTTTCCAGATGATGGTGTATGAATGAATACATCCCCTCGGTTCGACGGCCCTCTCTTGCTTGGTGTGTTTTTGGTGCTGTTTAATCACACTGGACCTTTTCTGGAAAAAAGACTTGAAAAAAAAAACATTGGAGGACGAGAGAAGCAAGAGAGAGGAAGATGGAAAGAGGGGGGGTAAATGTCAAGATTGTAGCCTACTTGAATTGTTTTTGAGTTAAGATTTTTACTTTCTCTGCTTATCCACTCAAATCAACTTAATATAACTCAACGCCTTAGTTTGTATCGAAGAAGTATGAAAAAGATCTATGCAGGACTGTAAAGCGCTCAATGCAAAAGTGCAAGTCGTTCGCTTGGCTTTCAACCTCTACTCGACTTTTTTTTTTTTTTTTTAATTTTAAATTTTTTGTCGGTGTATTTCTGGAGTTGTGAATGTCTGTAGGTGTTGATGATCACTTGAGACTCCTCTAGTCGAAGAGAAAAACCTTCCCTCTGCTGAATTACCTCTGTTCACAAAACCGTTCTTCCTCCTGAGTCTCTCGACACCCCCCCCCCCCCCTCCCCTTCCCTCCGTTGAGTGTCTGACGGACCAGCTGCACCGAGAACGGCGCCAAAGATTGATCAGTAGGTCATTTAGATGGGGTCAGCTGGTCTATTGGAGTGTGCGAGTATGAGACATTTTTCCCAACGTGTGGTCGTTCAGGATGTCATTATAGTCATGTGACTGGAGCAGTGGGTGACATCTTCTAAATTGTACTTGGTTTTAGGGCTGGGGGAGGATGGAAATGACATTTCGTGGTTAAATGGTTACTTAATTTGGTCTTTTGTAGATTATTTTTGTGTGTCAATTATGAAATTAAACACAACAAGTGGTTTTCATCAGGAGTCTTCCAGGCTTTTCTTCTTTCTTCAGGTTTTTCAGAGGTCGATGAAAACACAGTGGTGGAGAAAAGTTTTTGGACACCCCACACGTTTCTGATCTACTGGGTTAAGAATCATTATGAAGTCACTGAACTCTGCTAAATATTGTTCTACTCTCCAAACCCACATGCTCCCCCTCTGCACATGCTCTGTTCCATCGTCATGTTGAAACTGTCACCAATTTAGTTTTCGTTTTTTCTTAACAATTAACCAAAAATAATCATTTTAAATCATTTGAGTGCAAAAAAATAAAATTACATTATAGTGCTTCTATGAAACTGGTCCCTAAAAACAGGACATGGGGCTAAAAATTCAAACCAGATGTAGACTAATGTCATGAAGCAAGTTTAAAAACAAATATTTAGTGAGATGTAAGAGAAACTATTTTTCAGATAAAACATCTTTTATATTTTTATACAAAAATCCACATGTAACAGTAAAAAGGATACAAAAATTGCGCGCTCCTGTTTTTTTCGAGCATCTTTTTTTTACTCATTTACATTTTGGAAATTGAATTATTCAAGGCAGTGTTTCACAAAAATGACCGCTGTTGCAAAATCACTCAATTTATTTGTTGGTAAATGGTCAGGTTCTGCGTGTAACGTCAGTGGACACGATGGGTCGCACACAAAACTTAGAATGAGACTGATTCATGAAAAACCTACATGTCTGGATTAGAAAAACCACTAGGGTCATCGAATTTAACAGCGTCTTTATTTATAGCTGTATATAAGACCAATTCAAACCATGTTTTTTTTTTTTTTTGTTTTTTTAGATAGAATGTAGCTTTTCATGTCCCAATTTTGGTCCTAGTTTTGGCCATAATACTTCATTAAAAATTCATTGATTTTGAGATGGCTCAGAGCAAGAGTATTTTTTTTTTTTCCTGCATTTATCAGAGGTCATTAGGTACATCCTGGGAGGAAATGTGTCTAAATTTCACCTTTATTATTGGGTGTTAAACAGCTGGCAAAGTGCCAGGTACCAAAATAAACCCAGTTTCATGGAAGCACCATTTACATATCCTTTCAAAAAAAAAATCTTTGAATAACATGAACACATATGAACCTGAAATTTCTCAAGGAAAATAAATGGAATTTTAACAATATTAAGTCTCCACTTATTTACTCATGTACATTACAACTTACAGATCAGATAACTGGTATAATATAGTTAAAATGGTTACACTGTCGTCCATGAAGTTGGAATAATTTTGTTTTCAGACACATTCCTTTTTATTCTATTTACATCAGTCATCACCTTTGATCAGTTACAATGACCCCAGTTACTTTGTCAAGAATAAATTACACTGTCGCGATCATTTCATGATAAACATGTTATATGTAACTTCACGGGTAACAGTGTATGTTCATGTTATTCCTATTAAGGATAAATGTAAACATGCCATTATTGTCATCTTACTAGTCTGATCCACTTAATCATGTTGTGCCGTCTGTGACCCCTGAATGATTTGGACAGTAGGCTGTTAATGTCATTTTTGCATTTCACAAATTCATCCCAGGTGCCGCATTGTAAATATCAGTGGAAAAAAAAAAATAAAAATCTTGTTAGCACTGCACTGAATAACTATTAATTGGAATTTTAGTAGCTTGTAAAGTAAAGTGTTGACCTTATTTTTCCTGTAATGATTTTATTTGTATATCATTTTGTAGTTTGTGACACCGGTACATAATGACTGAAAGCTACTTCTATATTGACTGATGTCGATAAAGTCCTAGAAAAACATGTGGGTACAGTTCATTTGGACCACATTCAAACAGATGAACCAACAGAGCCTCACAGCTACAATGAATATGCTTTATTTTCCTTTTACAAAAACAAACAAAACAAAAAAATTACTGTCTAGAAATACAGGTATACAAGAATAACGGTGGGAGTTTTTGCAGTTGAATGCCTGGTTGTCAACAGCCAGCTGGATAATAATAATAATAATAATAATAATAATAATAATAATAATAATAGAGTTAACTACTTGTGAATGTTAAAGCTTCCAACCAAATGAAATCCCTTGCAGTGCCAAAATAACTTCAATACTAAGACATTACCAGTAAGCAGAGAAAAATCTCAGTATGGATATTATTTTGGCAAATACAGCTGCTAATTCATAGTTAATCATAACACTGTAATACTGGTTTGGACCCAAACACTAGCTAAGAGGTTATTATGAACAGAGGTACACGGCAGATATGATATGAAGCACAGCAAAAAAAAAAAAAAAAAAAAAAAAAAGATTCCGCACCGAGTACCTGTTTGTTTCATCGCATTAGGGTGTTCTGTTGTCACATGTTCTGAAACCCTCGACCGCTTATGTTCTTATTTAGTGTCTAAGGCACTTTAAAGAAACATACTATGTTAACACTGGAGGAGGCGGCAAAGATGTCCATTCTAACCCGTGGATCCAGAGGAGAGGAGGGAGGAGCTGGAAATACAACTACTAACACGGGGTTTCACTCGTGAGTTGACGCGACGAAGGGTCAAACAGGAAGAGCGTTTCCAGACGACCTGCGGGTTCTAAGTGCTCGGTCGGGGTCGGCGTGTCGCCTGAAAAGTGGAAAATCATGGCACAGTATGGCCCCGTGGACTTCTCTCATGTATTACTGATGCATTCAAGTCACAGAGGCGCCATCGGGAAATCCCAACACCAGTTTACAGTGTAATGAAACAGACATTAAACAATACCAACATAAGTATGCAGATTATTTTTCAACTGTGCCACAACCCAAATATTTTAACACGTGTGGTTTTGAATCTTCAGCGCTATGACGTAAATGTAGTGGTGATACGTAAGAGAACCGAACCAAGGCTGAGCAGAAACACTGAAATATGGTGAGGAGATGACTACTTTCATCTCCTTTGTCTAATTCTTCAAAACTACAGATTTTTACCTAAACTTTATCCATTTTGTCACATTAGAGTCAGTGGAGCATGTCCCACCACTTTCCTTCCACATCTGTGCAGTTCTGTGCATTTTTCCAGCAACTGTGCATCAGTCATAGCTTCTACCGATTCACATCATCAAAAATAATATAACACTAGTGTTCAAAGCGGTCAACGATACAAAAAAGGTTAATGCTGTGACATTCCCAGTTACAACCCCGGCTAGACATTCTTCCACTAAAAGTTGAGATGAAGTTTCTTTTTTGTTTTTCACAGTAAAACACTTTTCGTTCCAGTCCGTTTTATCGTATTGCGTGTCCCGACACGGTCGCTGTTTCTGTAAGCGTCGTCGTGTCTGGAGGAGACTCCAGAAGCAGCCGACGAAGGCCACAGTCACCGTGGTTTTGTGTTTAGAGATGAACGGTGGAGGGTGAGATGGCTTTTACACAATGTATGAACAGAACACTGAAAACACTATAAAAAAAAAAAAAAGACGTTTCCTTGTAGTCCTGCATTTCCAGTATGGAGTGCGTTCACATACGTTACATACTTGAGTTTCATATGTATAAAAAGCACTTTGTACCTACGCGTACTTTCTCAAGAAGCTGAGCCAATAATTTCACGCCTGATGGAATGGAAGCCTTATGTTAGAGCAGTGGCGCATGGCAGACAGAGGAGGCGGGGCTAGCAGCGTGCCAGAAGAGAACAGAGTAAGGCAGATTTGTCCGTTTGCCCCTGCAAATCTCCAGGGGTGGAGCCTGCGTTAAGAGGAGGGCGTTGGAGTTTCCCTGCAGTGTTAACGGATACAAAAGGAGGCAGAGGCAACACAGCTCGCCGCTCCAATCTTCAGTCTGGTCAGTGGGATGAGATGAAGCAGACGCTGGGGGGGATGGGGGTGGGGGGCACCAGGGTCACAGATGGAAGGAGGTGAAAGCAAGGACTGACAGGGGGCGGGGCTTTGTTTACTCCACGTTGGAGGATTGTGTCTCGTTGAAGTCGCTGGCGCGGCTGTCTGCGTCATCGTCCGACATGTCCACAGACGCTCCGTCCAGGTTGAGGTTGCGGCGGCCTGAGCGTCCAGAGGAGGAGAAGCTGCTGACGGGACCTCCACGCCTGGAAAAATAACAACAGAAGCAGGATGTTCAGTGGAGTGTCATAGAATGTTGTTAGATGCGGTGTCTGGAGACATTATCCAACCACACACATTTTATGGACCCAGGCTTTTCACTTCCAGTCTCTGATAAAAATGGAGCTGGGGGTGATCAGTTAAACACAAAGACATGATGGTAAAATCTACTTGCTGACATTAACAGAGCTGGCAGCTCGAATGAAAACCTGTGTAAAACACACAAGTGCATGTGGACAACAACTACCACTGACTGTATTCAATGGAAAACTGACTATTAGTTTTAAATCCCAGGTAAAGTGAAAGTTCCAGTGGGGGAAAAGCGACTACTGTAAGTAGGGATGGGTACTAAACGAGCCCTGGATCCAAATTATTAAAGACCAGAGTATCGACAAGCTCAGACATTATCCTAATGGTTCTGGGGAAAAAACAACAATAAAAGAAAACTCAATATACTGTATTCCATAAAAGTACCAGATCTATGAGCAGTACCAATAAAGTCTTAGTGATACTCATCCACAGGTGGAAGTGAAAGCACATAGAAGAGTCCTGACTTTATGCTCTGGAAGCTCATTCAGTAGAAATATTTTTAGTGTTTTTTAATGTTTAGTGCTAGTGCAGTTCAGTACCTTCCTGTACTGTATACACCGTGTCCCTTTTCAGACAGTACTACAACAGCAGTAACATGTAGTACACAGTGTGTACTGTCCACTTGACCATTCCAACACTTTAGATCATTATGTTAACATGATTAGTTTTACTGATCCCTGCTTAACACCAAATGAGAGCAATACCCACGACTGATGCACCCATGAATATGGTTTTCTTTCTTTTTTTTCTACTTCCTGACTCCTGTGGATCCTGCTCTGTCACTTCACCGTGTGTTTCTTCGAACTCTTTTCTCTGAATCACAGGAGGTAACTGATATCCTGGTACCTGAGGCGGTTCTTGAGGGAGTTGACTTCACGGGTGAGGCCCTCGCTGGCCTCCGTGGCATCGTCCAGCTCCCTCTGCAGCTTCCTGCGGGACGCATTAGCCCTGCTGGCCTCCTCCTCCGCCTCCTCCAGCTGACGCTTCAGCTGCTTCATCCGAGAGTTGGCCTTCTCCATCTGTGGAGACGCAGGTGAGAGGGTGGGGTCAGAGGTCGGTTGGACATGATGAAGCTACCAGGTAAAAGGCTGAAAGCACAACAGGGTTGGGGTCCACTCACTTGCTCCTTATACTGGTCGCCATGGCGACGCTCATCCTCCACCTGCATCATCACCTCCTTCAATTTCTTCTCTGTACGACGGACTATTTTGTTGGCTGCCGTTCTCTCCCTGAAGGATTAAAAGGAAAAACATGGTTCAAGGACTTCATGGTTGAATGTACTAAGATCTCCACCACCGTCTGAAAGGTCATGTATGAATGACCTTAGACGTCATGTATCTAGAAAAAGCCTCTCAGCTGTTGTAGAGGCTGAACTGCACAGGGATACTTCAGCACATCATGTTGATCAATGATAATGACCGTTTGCTTCTGCAGGTGGTAAGTGATCTGAACAGGGAAGGAGGAAGAACCAGGCCCGAATGAACTCAATTCTCCAATTACTCCCTGCTGTCATACACACTTATAAAAGGACAAGGCAGCGAAGAGTAAAATGAAGCTGTAGAGTGGAATGACACATATGGTTAAAGATGTCCTTGGGGAAGTCTTCATAGATGTGTGTGAGACTGGGATGTGGTTCTCACATGTTATAGGTAACCTGCTGAGGTATTGTGACAAACAGATAGCACTGAACTGGACATATAACTGGAAACAGAAAGAAATAGAAATGTCACTGGCTGGTATTCATGCGTGTGTGTGTGTGTGTGTGTGTGTGTGTTGGTGGATTCTTTTATAACAACCCGCCTACAGTTTACAGGTGAGTCTGGACACTTACTTGGCTTCCTGCTCCAGCTGCTCCTCCAGCTGCAGGATCTTGGCCTCCAGAGCTGTGATGGACGCCTTAAACTTGGACTTCACGGCCCCCTCCAGGTCGGCCAGCTTGGATTTCAACTCCTGCATTTACAAAAACAACTGTCAGGACCAGCTGCATTAGCATTTAATGTAAGTCAGTGCTTCAGACAGGTAATGAATGACTGACACTGGACACAATGAGCATTAAGGAGATGAAAAACCCATTTTGAATCTATTAGACAATTGTAAAATAGAGCTAATTTGGTCTGAATTCTACATGAACAGTGTATTTAATAAAACCAGAAGATGTCCACATGGGTCACAGAGCTGTTTTAATCGAGTCAAATTGTTGCTATATGCCAATATATGACCAACAGATAATATGTGAATTAATTTCCCTAATTAAGATTGAAAAGGGGCGTTATCTGGAACATAAAGCTCTGTTAATACTTTACCTCATCTGAGACCTCACCTCTACAGTTAAACACAATGAGATTAAAAAAAACAAGAAAAAACAGAAGGGACATGAATGACACAACAGGATGAAAATGAAGTAAAAGATGCAACAGAACAAAAAAAAAGACAAACCAAAAACACAACAGCACAGGAAAGAAATACAGTAAAGCACACAGCAACATGGAAACAAGCCACAACGTATAAATCATTACGTAATTTTGTAAATTTGGATCCAGAAGAGGGACGATATTTCTTTTGTCAAGCTGAAATCGTTTGAGAAACACAGATCTAAACTGCAGCACATGAACTATTACTGGAGTTATTATTATTGCGTATACTATTAGAAATGACAAACTAAAGAAACAAGGGTTCAGTGAGCGTTTGTGGAGTGAAATTATGAATGTGGAGTTAAAGCAGTGTCCAAGTATGTTTACATTTTAACAGAACAGAGGTATAAAGATGAATTTCTGTTTTTTTTTTTAATTTCCTGTTTATTAAGTTTTATTTTTTGGGTGTGAAGAAAAAAGTAAAGTGATGATAAGAATAATATTGCTGTAGTTATTTTAAAAAAAAAAAAAATGTATATTTAGTATTTTTTGTTGCCTTTTTCTTCTTTTTCCCCCTCTTCCTGTGGTGTGATGGTCATTTAGTGATTATGAACTTAGATCTTGGAGTAATTTAAGGAGGTTGAAATAATGCACGTATGTTGTACAGCATGATTTAGGGAAAAGGGGGTGGGATTAAATATGCGTTTATTTCAACCTACTTTTTGTTCTGCTGATAATTTGTTGATGATTTTATTGCAATTTTTATGTTTAAAAAAAAAAAAAATCATTCATTCATTCAATTTGTTCAACAACAAAGCAGCTGCTGAACATCACTGAATTATAACGAGCGTCTTAAATACATGAATCCAGCACACATGAACTTCTTCCAGGGCCTTAAATGATAAGATTAGCGTCAAAGGACAGTATGTAATTTCCCACAGTTCTGAACCGTCTGATCTTTGACTTGAGATGCTTTGGTAAACAAGACCCTGATATCTGCGTCTGTTCTGGACCTTGTTCTGCCGCTCCATCTGCTGTCGAGCGTTCTCGGCTTTCTGCGCAGTGCCTCGCTCTGTGGCCAGCTCCGTGTTCAGAGAGTCGACCTGAAGGAGACAGATGGCAGAAGCAGACAGATGTGTGAAACAAACCGGTCTGCGCACGACCTTTTATACGTTCAATGTCATCCCAATGATACCGACGTTCACGTGTAAATGCAGAGGATGCCCGTGTGCGTACCTGCATGGTGGTCTTTTTAAAGCGGTCGTTGAGCAGCTCCATGTTGCCCTGCTCCTCTTCCAGCTCCTCCTCCAGTTGGGCGATACGAGCCTCAAGCCTCCTCTTCTCATCGAGCAGAGACGACCTGAAATAACACCAGACGTTTGTGTTCAGGTCACATCCTCGGCCAGATGCGCTGCTCAATAGAAGGCGGCACCGTAGAGTCTGTTCTTAATATAAACTGCTGTTCAAAACCGTAAAGTGACACTGACTTTCCAGAAGCGCTGTTGGAGATCTCGTCAGCCAGCTCATCCCTTTCCTGTTCGGCGTGTCGGCGGGCTCTCTCCGACGCCGCGTGATCCTGCACAAACACACGAGCACATGCACTTGGTGTGAGTGAAATGAAGACTCATCTCTAACGTTATCGCTGATCTCTATTCAACATGTGGTGTTCAGTGCAAAAACTCCACCTCCTGCAGCTGTAAGATTTCAGCTTCTAGACCCTTGAGTTTCTTCTCGTTTTCCTTGGACTGGCTGAAGATCTCATCCCTGGACGCTCTGGCCTCTTCCAGCTCCCTCTGGTAGTCCTTCATCTGGGCCTGATCACAAAAACACAGCGGAACAAGTTAAACACACATTTAACATGTGTCCTGTGATGAAATGGAAGGAGGGACATAAGCAGATTTCGGACGGTTTGTCCTCTCGTTGTAACAAATGTGACATTTCACACTTATTATAAAAGAGCAGAGCGATGAAAATGGACATTCTGAGTTGAAAGATTTTCAGCAGACACTGGATCATCACCTTTGGGGTTGAAGTAACATTTGTCCTGGCATGTCTCAGCCTGAAGATGCTGCATACATCTCTTAGTGGCTCAACTGAAAAGTGTTTTAGAATTTGGCAACCTTTCTTATCTTATTTTCACAAAACTCAAACATCAGGTTAAAGTGAGCTCTGACTTGGCCCAGTGAACCAGACAGCCCTGACTGGCTCTGGCGGTGGGCCCCACTGCTTAAATGATAAATACAATGCCTTAGTGGAGTTCTGTAATGTTGGGGTGGGGGCTGAGGTGGGCAAACAGGTCTTCCAAACTAGATCACTGCATGTTAAGTCCACAAACTGTTACCCCTTTTTGTGTGTGTGTGTGTGTGTGAGTGTGTGTGAGTGTGTGTGAGTGTGTGTGAGTGTGTGTGAGTGTGTGTAACTGCCTAACCCTGCTGTTTACCTTTTCTCTTTTGTATTTTTCTAAAAACACAATAAAAACTATTTGAAATTTAAAGTGACATTTGCCTTTTCTAAGGTGGTGAGTTAGTTTTTTTTTTCTCCTAACTAAATAAACATGCCTGTAAAGCGATTAACATAGGCAAATGACACCAGTAAGAACCTGTTGTAATACTGGAATCATATTTATTAGACAATGGATTTATGAAGTTATGGCATTTAATTACTCCTGTGAAAGATCATGGAAAAATGTAAGACATTTGTCAGCAAAATTCACTTCCTTTGTACAGGAATATCAATCATATTAAGGTTTTCTGACCCAATGATGTCTGGTTCTTGTTACATTTTTATGTTTAGTCCTAGGTCATTTATTTGTTGAAATCATTTCTATGCAACACAAAATAGAGTAGATGATGACATATGATCAGAAAATAGTAGCGGTAAAATGAAATCTGCAATCGTCACATTGTAACGTGAGCATTATTTTAGCTCGTCTTCACCAGTTCAGTGAGTTTCAGCGGTAGAGAAATGACTAAATACTTGTACTGTTGTATCCAATTAGTGTTAGCTCAGGTTTGCAAAGTTTGTCACATGTGGTCTTTTGTTTTATGAAATTATAAATAACATTCTCGTCTTGGACTCTTTGCTTGTTTTCAGTATTTGCCTTTTTTAAGTGTTTGTTGTTTGAGTTTTATTTGGTTTGCCCCACAACTGGTTGCATTGAACTGTTAACGGATGTTCTTCCAGTTAGATGGATGTATAGAATGTGTATATTGCCAAAAGTGTCACGTAGCATTACCATGGCAACACAGATGGAACTGTGGCTGCCTTTGGTACCAGGGGACAGCTGGGCTTTAGAGGCTACCTTCTCAAATTTTTACACCACATCTGTCACCTATTGTATGAACAACACAGTGCAAAACTACGTCTGCACCTGAAACACCATCCAGCAGCATCAAGTATAGTGTAAACTGGGCTTTACTGGTCAAACTGGTGGACTTAACAGATGTACCTGTAATTTTCGGAGTTGTTTAATTGACTCGTCTCTGCCTTTGTTGGCGGCTTCGATCTGTCCCTCCAGGTCGTTCAAGTCCATCTCCAGCTTCTTCTTTGCAGCTACAGCCAGCGTCTTCTGCTTTCTCTCGTCATCCAGCTCTGCCTCCATCTCACGAACCTGGTGAATGCAAGTCAAACCTGATGTTTCAGCACTTGATACATGTCTAAATATAGATACATACAATATAAATACAGGGGTTTACAGGAGAGACAGATGCACATAGCAGGAAGAAAAGTAATACACTAGGGAATTTTAGCATCCTTTAGACCAGGACTAACAGAACCAAACAGGTCCAGTTTATCATCTTCTTCATCTGGTGTTCACTCTACCTGTTTGACCAGTGCCCTCTTCTTCTCCTCTCCCTGCTCGTCTCTGGCCTGCAGGTCACGGTCAAACTGGGCCTTCATGGCCTGCATGTTGACCTCCAGACGTAGTTTGGCGTCCTCTGTGGCCTGCAGCTCATCCTCCAGCTCCTCCAGCTGAGTTCTCATCTCCTCCACCTGCTGCTCCAAAGTACGCTTGGACTTCTCCAGTTCATGGACCTGTGAGCATCATCAAAACAAAACAAGTTCAAATTGTGACAGCTACACAAACTCAGAGCATGCGTTACATTTTTAGCTGTCAATTAAATGTATTTCTGAAGTTTGCAAAAAGACAGGTTTTCTTGTTCTCAACATGAACATTAGATTTAATAATTTAGAGCGTCAACACTGAGGAAAAAAATGATTAGAAACCACATACATTCTTTCCCACGTCATCTTTGGAGCTCATCAGATCTTCCATCTCAGCACGAAGCTGCTTATTAAACCTCTCCAGCTCCTCTTTGGCCTCCAGCGCCTCCTCCAGAGCTCTGGCCATAGACAGAGCCTTGGTCTCCTTCTCTCTAGCTTCAGCCTCTGCTCGGTCACGTTCTTCAGCGTAGCGAGCAGAGATGGTCTTCTCCTCAGCTAAGAGCTAGTGCAACCAAGAAAACACAGCCTTCAACTCACTGACGTAAATCACATTTTGAAAGCAACGCTTGTGCTTAACATACTACAGTCCTTCCACTGCACCTGGTCAAACTTCTTCTGCTTCTTCTCCAGGTTGGAGGCGATCTGCCTCTGGTGATCCAGGTCCACCATCAGGTCATCCAGCTCCTGCTGCAGTCGGTTCTTGGTCTTCTCTAGTTTGTCCATGGCCATGGCCTTCTCTTCCAGACGCTGACTGGACAGCTCCAAGTCTTTCTGGAGTTTTCTCTTTGCTTCCTCCAGGTTCTCGATCACCCCCAAATCCTCATCCAACTTCTTCTTTGACTCACTCAGCTACAGGAAGGACACACATTCAATACAGATGTAAAATCCATGTACTCATCATCAGCTTCATATACCTGTATGATCTCTATGTTAGATTGGATGGCACTAGTGTGTGAGGTGAGGTGGTACCGCTTCAGTTTTTTTTCTTAATGCATTTACATATTTTTTTTTAATCAAACACTTTGCGCATTATTTCATATACATCATTTACACTGTATTAACATGTGTCCTTTTGCATGCCTCTGAATATTCCACTGACCTACTTGTTGAGAAATTACAGATGAGAGATTAATGCTTGTGAATATGTACAACTGTCCACCTCATACCTGAGCCTGGACTGTCTGCAGCTGTTTCTCAACATTGCGTCGTGATTCTTCCTCTTCCTCCTGCTGCTCCAGCAAGCTGTTCTTATCCTCCTCCAGCTGGCGGATTCGACTGCTCAGGTTCAACTTCTGACGCGTCTCCTCTTGGAGCACCTCCTACACACAAACCATAGAAACAAATGTGATCAGATGAAAGAAAAGCAGGGAGGTATAGTGGGTAGTGCTGTCACAATACTGATATTTGAGTTGACAAGTAACTCTCAAATAAAACTAATTTAATTCAAAGTATTGCCGGGTTGGGGGTGAGTTGCTGCCCCAAGTATCTTGGGGTCTTGTTCATAAGTGAGAGAAAATGGAGTGGGTGATTGACAGGCAGACTGGCTGAAGTCGGCAGCGATGCAGACACTGTCCCAGTCTGTTGTGGTGATGAGCTAAGCCAAACAGCAAATCTCTGAATTTTTCTAGCCTCACCTATGGTCACGAACTGTGGGTAGTGACTGAAAAATATGGCCACTTGTACGAACTGCCCGAAGATGGATAGGCAAGTCTAACAATAAATGATACACATACACTTTATGAAGATAATTTGGCATACAATACAATTCAGAAACCTATAAAATGAATTAAATTAGTTTTGTCTTCAGACAGAGATAACATGAGCTAAATATAGAAAGCCAAAAGTACAAAATTAAAATAAAGCGTTGTGGTACTAATTTTACACTGAAGTCATATAAGGAGAACAATGACATAGAAACACACAATGTCAGTAAAGCGTGGCACTTAAATGATAGTGAACAATGTAGTAATGATGATAAAATGTTGTTCTAGTCAGTTTGACGAACTGTTTTTAATGTAGATGAACGGAGACGATCATCATAATTATTTAAAATAATAGTAATAATTGTGACAGTCCGTGAGAAAAACAAGGCAAGGCAAATCTATTTCTATAGCACAATTCATACACAGGGTAACTCACAGTGCTTTACAAAAATGGACAAGAGACAGGTTAAAAACACACAATTACAATTAAAACATAATCAATAAAACATAAATAATAACCAATTAAAATGGAGTGAAATATATGAGTGCAGATAGAACCCTTTCAGGTGTTCTACACACAGTTGAACAGAGCTGTTTTCATTCTGGATTTAAACATAGAGGTCTGTCTCACTGTTCCACAGTTTAGCTCATGGAACTGAAACACAGCTTCAGTGTGTTTAGTCCTGACTCTGGGCACCAGCAGAAGACCAGTCCCTGAGGTTCTCAGGGTCTGAGATGGTTCATACGGGATCACCATGTCACAGATGTACTTTGGTGCTAGACCATGGACAGACTTCTCCACCAGCAGAGCTGTTTTAAAGTCTATTCTCTGAGCCACAGAAGCCAGTGCACAGACTAATATGGTCGTACTTCCTGGTTCTAGTCAGGACATGAGCAGCAGCGTTCTGGATGTACTGTAACTGTCTAACAGCTCGTTTAGAGAGTCTAGTGAGAAGGCCGTTACAGTAGTCAAATGTCATGATTATCAGGAGATCACTAAATATAATGAATTTCAGAAAAAACTGAATTTGAATTCCACATGAGTCAGTTTCATACTGGAGAGGAAGGAAGCTCATTAATTAGTTTGACTAATGAGAAAGTGGCCTTGACAAGTGAATTGCCATCTGCTGCTTTTTTAATATTAGATGTTTCAGTACAACATATACGACATATTTGGGCAAATGCACCGTTGCTAATGAGTGGAAAAAATGTGATTAAAGTTCAATTTCACAACTCCATGTAAGTACTGATGTTGGTGTTGTCTGTCATACTTGTGTATCTTGAAGTTGTCCTTCCAGGCTGTCAACATCCTTGGCCAGTTTGATGCCCTTCCTCTCTGCCTCCTCCAACAAGGCAGACACATTGTCCAGCTCCATCTAAAGACAGAGTCAGAATAATGGCATTACGTCCAAACCTGAGAAAATAATTCACTTTTCATTGAGCTGGATAAATGTGAACACAATGTCAGGAAATGTGTTGTGGTCCCTGCCTTATTCTGGTCAATAGTGCTTCCATCATGTGGTGAGTTTGGATGTTTACCTGCAGTTTGTGGGAGCGCTCCGACAGCTCTCCCTTGGCCATCTCGACCTCGGTGGCCCGGGTCATAAACTCCTGCAGCTGTGCCTCCAGTTTCTTTCTCCTGTGCTCTGACTCCGTTTTGGCCTGTAGGAGACTCTTCACCTCACTGGCCAACTCTTTGTTGTCACTCTCCAGACTCTGCTTGTTCTTCTCTAGGTTGGCTTTGAACTGAGCACAATAACAGTATTTGTGTACAATTAGACTGTAAGCCACATCTGTGTGATGTTAACAAATACAACACAATACTGATGTAGACAGGATTTCTGATTTGGGAATTTCCTTGCGTTTACACAATCAATAGACATTTTATCTCAGTAAACATAGCCTGAAATGGCTGCTCATAGGATACATTTTCATAACCCTGCTGAGATCCTGAAAGAGGAGAGAAAGGCCATTTTATAATAAACACAGCTTGTTTCTCTTCTCTGTGACCAGTTTTAAAAATAAACCGGTTGCGTCTGGTTACAGGAAAAAGGGATATTTGAGAAATATCTTGTAAAATCTGTATCAGACATACAGCAGTGGATAAGGTATTTGAACACTTGTAACATTTTACACAATCTCAAATATTATCATGTAATATTTGTGAAAAAATCACATTTGTATTTAAAAAGATGTGGCAGTGTCAGACAGACAATAATGCAAATCATATTATGCTCTATTACAGTTAACAATTTAGTGTTGAGTTTTATTTTTTTCTTGTTAACAGTTTCAAGATGTCGTGTACTAGATGTATTTATTTGGCTGAAACATCCACTTTTGACCTTGATGGAAGACAGCATGTGCAGAAGGGAGCATGATGGTTTGGAGAATGGAACAGTACTTGGCAGAGTTCAATGACTTAAAAGTGATTCTTAATTAAATACAACACAAATTCATGGGGTGTCCAAAAACTTTTTTCCACTACTATGTAGACAAAACACAAGTATCTCAATTAAATTAATTAACAGTGCGAGGCAAGACTGACAAGATGTGATGAGAGACTACTATCTGGCATTTGGTCTGGGCAAAACTGGTAAAATGTTGGTCTGGCAGTGAAAGAAAACCTGGTTTTTCCTTGTGGGTGAGTGTCACTGTGAGTCATGTGAGAACTATGAGTGAACTGTGATCCACGTGGGATCTGCTCACCCTCTTGGCTTGTTCCAGCTGTTCAGACAGTTCCTCCAGTGCCGTGCCGTGCCTTTGTCTCATCTCCTGGATCTGAGCCTCATGGTTCTTTGTCTCCTCATCGATGGCTTTCTTCAGCTCTGCCACCTCTTGTTCTCGTTTGGTCCTGGAGGTCAAACATTACAGAAAGGTTTAAGACAACAGGACCACTCCAACAACTGATATCAGCCTCTTACACTTATTGATCTAATTCTTACATAAAGCAAAAATTTCCCGTTGATGTGAAATGACCCAGAATTTGGTCTCGAGTTAAACAGCTCCAGTACAAAAGCTTTGTTCAGATAAGCCTGACTCTTAATTCGATCTGAGCCACAGTGAGTCTGTAGAAGAGCGACCACTGGCTTTAACTACCTGAGCTCCTGCTGGGCGGCGGTGGTGTCCAGCGTGTCCTCGAGCTCGGTCTTCAGAGCCTCCAACTCCTCACTCAGGTCCCGCTTCAGTTTTTCAGCTTTACTTCGACACATCTTCTCCGACTCCAGATCCTCCTGAAGTTCAGCAAGCTGGGCCTGCAGCTCCCGAACCTGCTTCAGGGTGTTGTTCTTCAGGGCCGTCTCCTCATCACTCCTGGATGGAGACGCACACAGGAGTTAAACACGACAATGAAAGCACTTCTTTAGGACAGACCAAATGACACATTCAGTAGAATCTGGTAACCCCTCAAAATAAACTTTTTCAAAGTAACCTCCAAAGTGATTCTATGAACCTGACATTTAACTGGAATATTATTTCAACAGGGTTCCTACACATATCTGCAAGTTAAATTTAAGACTTTTTAAAACCTTTTTAGAACTACTCAGAACAGACTTTAATGGCCCTTTTACAGGTGTTCCCATCCACTCATGTCAACCAGGGGGAGAATAATCTCTTCTCCAGCCAGGCATTATTAAACTTGCACTTCCTCATGGTTACTTTTTTTTAGATCATTCGCTCCTAATTTTAATATAAATTGTTGGGTTTGGAACAGGTGGAACTGAATAGGTAGGTTAGGTTACTTTCTTTGCAGCTTGAACATTTTCCAGAAACACTTAAAACAATACAGTGAACAAGTTTAGGACGACATAATTTAAAACCTACAATATCAAATTTAATACCTTTCAAAGACTTTTTTAAAGGTGTTGAATGTAGATTTGTAAATTCAAGACTCAAAACTTTTTAAGACCCAAGGGGAACCCTGTTCAAATACTCAAAACATGGAACATCCTCAGATTTTCTGGGTTTCTTTAAAATTCCTTTAAATTTGGAATTACATGGGAATTTTCGTGGCGTTTTATGAAATTTTGTACCGCGGTGAAGAATGATCAATTAAAATAGTGACTAGATGCAACCCTAGTTAGTTTTTAAAGTTAAGTTTTACACCAATCATTTTATGAGCCTGTATTGGTCACTGCAATGATTATATGATACATGTCACAGCTGCTACTGTTCAAGAACCAACTATTTTGGAAACAAAAGTTTGGGGCATTTAAAAAAAACAACATTTTGTTGCTTCAGTTTCTTATACATTTTTCCACCTCATCAGTCAGGTCATACATTATACTTGTGTCGTTTTCCACAATTTCTGACATTTTAAAGACTAAATGATTAAGTGAGAAAATATGGTGCATATCATCAATAAAGAAAATCACTGTTGGCTGATATAAAGTAAGGACACTAGTGCCCACAGGGGGGCAGTGTGGTAAACAGTTTTCTGCTCAAGTAAAGAGAAGGGTCCACACAAGATATGAGTGGGTGTTTTATGAAGAACAATATAATGAGATCTTGATTTTGTTTCCCTGCTAGAAGACACACAAAGTAAAACTACATACTGCCTGTAACACGTACACAACAAACACAACAGATGTCACGATGATTGAGTTTTATAATTACACCCTGGCAGTCACAGTTTTGATTAACGACACTAATGACTCCAGACTAAGGGTGATTCCCATTTTACAAACAAAGCTAATACACTGGTTCTCAGAAGACCTGCTGAAATCAAAATGAGGCACATCAAGTATAATTAAGTCCTAATCATCTGGAGCTGCGACTAAACCCATGATTTGCATGTGTGAAATTAGTCAGACAGATGTTTAG
Organism: Ostorhinchus rueppellii; assembly: GCA_030068375.1. Classification (NCBI taxonomy): domain Eukaryota; kingdom Metazoa; phylum Chordata; class Actinopteri; order Kurtiformes; family Apogonidae; genus Ostorhinchus; species Ostorhinchus rueppellii. The sequence goes on from JAQQZY010000001.1 coordinate 13,884,529, forward strand.
CGTCGACCCCTGCAGACTGGATTATGGGCCTAGTTTAAGGAGGAACGTCACCACCTTAAAATGATCCAAGGTGACCTTCAGAGCAGAGACCTCACTTACGTATATGGAGCTTAATAGGGAGAATAATTACATCTGAAACCAAACATGTTGGTATATTTTCCTCATTGGATGGAGAATAAGGAAGAATTAGGCAAATATTTGATCGCCAAGTGGAAAGAAGCAGGTGTTTTCCAGCCATAGCAGCAAACTTACAGATGGGTTTGTTTGCTTTGTTTCCCCCCCACTACTGTGAAATAGCACTCAGTTTTTTGTTTTAACCCAAGTCTTTATATTCCTTGATGTTTAAAAAAAAAAAAAAACTTGTGCAAAGAAACAGACAGACGACATCAATCAACATCAATTTGTGTGTAATCAGATACAGCTGTGTCAAAGATGAAAGCTCTCGGCTGGTGTTAACGGCAAACAGATATAAAAACAGGGCGACAAGGGGCGAGTAAAAACAAGAGGAAACGGCGGCTACGTGATGAGGCTGCTTTAAGTCAAGCATTCAGAGTTGACTTGTTCAGTGCAGTGCATGTTTGTTTTGTTGTTCATCTATTTTCGGTCTTCATATTGACTCTGATGCTCCTCTGAGTGCAGTTGTCATGGCAATGGGATATACTGCCTTCGACAGAATACGAGCGTGGTTGTACGTTCCTACTGAAACAAGAAACGCCAACAATAATGATGGAGAACGGATAATTACTGTCTGTGGGGTTTCACTTCTGTCTCTATAAAAAACACTGAGCAGATCAATCAAGACTTGAGACCCTGATAAATCATAATCTCTCTCATCGTCACTGACAGCTGTGGGATGCACAATGGTTATTTTTATCTGTAAAATGAGATGCATTGTAGGAAAAAGTAGGCCACATGCTGAGGACACTACTTCTTTCATTCCTCTGTGTATTTTTAAAGACACTACAGTATTTGATGAACATATTTGCACACTCCAATATAGTGGAGGGCAATTACAATACACCGGAAAGAAGAATTCAGAATAAAAATTCAATTACTTTTCCACAAAGTTACATTTGTCAGCTGGAACAATGGCTCAGTTAGACTATGAAATTCTTCTGGTTGAGTCATGAGTAAAAGATGTTAGAGAACGGCTGAAGTTTTGATAAAGCCTGACCTACATAAAAACATGAAGGCAGATGTTGACTACGACTCCCATGGTGTGTTCCACAAGAATCATCTAATGACAGAGCTGAACATTTGGCTACATACACCACTAATGATGGACAAAGTTTTCACTTCACAAAGCGGAGACTTTTCTTTTTAATAATGACAGTTCAAATGTGTCTTTATATTCCGTGTCAAGTCAAGAAGAGGGATACTAGTAACACAAAGTTACAACACACAAGCAATTAAAATATAACACCACAAACCACATATCATAAATGATTGTTTTTTTTGGCTTGTGTTTGGCTTGACTTTATTTCAGTTTGCATCAAGTATTTTTTAATCTTTTAACTGACCTTGCCAGAGCAGTTTGTAACTCCTCCTCCTTCTTGACTAACCCAACCTTCAGCTCCTCTGTCTGGGCTTGGATCTCAGCAATTTGGTCCTGTAGGTCAGTGTTCTCAGCATCCAGTTTACGCTTGGCCTTCTCTAGTTCCTGGCGGGTTTTCTCCTCTTTCTTTAAACGTTCTACAGAAATGTAAAAAACACAACATTTAAAGAATGTGAAACTGAATTTAATGACTCCATTTGACACAAAAAAATATGTTAAATGTGTTCCAGGGTCACATGAGACATAAGATCACAAATTGTGACAAACCACAAACACCTAATTGCTAACAGTCTGACACAACTAAAGGTAATCAGATTAAATGGTTCACAACTCATTACCTCATTGTACTGTTGTAAACAGTGAAGAACAGTGAACAATCAAGTCTTATTGATGTCCCATCTCTGACCTTTGTGCTGTTCGTGTGTGTTTTATTCTTTCTCTTTCAGGGGAGACGGTTCATTTAAGTCCAACACTCTAATCCTGACATCAGAACACACTTTGAACTTGAAGTGCCTTACCCTCCAGATCAACGATCATCATCTCCTGCTTGTTCTTGACTTTGCTGAGGTTCTTTGCTTTCTCCTCCTCCTCCGTCAGCTGGGAGGTCATCTCGCCGATCCGGTCTTCAAGCAGCTTTTTCTCCTATTAGATAATCAAATAAAGATAAGACTGGATACTGCAATAACAGTGTAAAGATTTAAAGTCCTACTTTGCTCACCAACTGTTTCCATAGCTAATATTTTCACCTTGAGGAACTTGGAGTTTTGGTCCTCTAGGAGCAGGATGTCTTCCTCCATCTTCTTTATCTTAGCCTCAGCTGTCACTTTATCTAACTGCAGCTTCTGTCTGGCAGCCTCCTCCTCATCCAGCTGCTCCTCCAGATCCTTCAGAGAGGCACCAACCATTATTCAGACCTCAAACACAAAAATTCTTCAACCATTTTAAATGGAATCAGGAGAAGCAAGTCTGTGAATATCTTTAGAGCACTGAAAATACAGACCTGGATGTGTGCCTGCATTTTCTTCTTCTCATTCTGCAGGCTCTGATTCCTCTCCTCTTCCTCCTCCACCCTGGACTCCAAGTCATGGAGGATCTCCTCTAGTTCTTGTTTTCTGGAGGCCAGGCGAGCTCTCATTTCTTCAGCCTCGGCAAACAGCTCCGTTTCTGCCTGAAGCTGCTCGGCTAAAATGTTCTTCTCTTCTAAGAGCTGCCAACGCCATTAAAATGCATTCACTACTTTGAGGCACAAGGCTGATAACTCTGCAATATAGCTCTTTAATGCAAAAGGGAAAAACACACTGACTAATGATATGAAAGTAAGATGTTAAAATGACAACTGAGCCAATTTGGAATATCACTAAGTTGTAAATATTTCTTTTCCTTAGTAGGACAAACGTACCTGTTGATATTTCCTCTCAGTCTCCACTAGTTCATTTTCCACTTTGAGCTGTCTCTCCTTCACCTTTATCAGCTCCTCATCTTTGGCTTGCATCTCCTCCTCCTGCCTGGTGACCTGCAGAAGAGGCTTCACCTGCAGGAAAACCAGTCAGATCACACCCAATCAGTCAGTCTACCTCTGATCGATTAAACAAAAGATGCATTGTTTACCGAGGCAACTTCACATTTGTTTGGTCCAATAACTAAGTACTTACAAGAACATGGTTCACAGGTACACACATGGTTACAGGAAAAAATGGCAGCCTGTGGTTTCACCTCTTTATTTACATTGATAACCCAATACTCAGTTGTGATCACTATGCACTTGCACTCTAGGAAATACAAGGAGAGAGAAGGCTTTAGGGGTCTCACCTTGGTGAAGAGCCTCCACCACTGCCAATGGCGAAGCTTCAAATAAGCAGCACAGTTCCTCTGAAGAACCTTCAGGGCACTGAGCTGCTGCTGCTTTTTAGCAAAAGCCCTGAAGAGAGAAAGGCACAATGGGTGATGAATTGAGTTTGGATACTTTAGTGTTTTTTAAAAAGAATGACTGACATACACTATTATTCATGTATTATGATGCAACACTAGTACCTTTACACCAAAAGGTTGTAGGGATTTATTTATTGCAAAATCAATTCTTTTTAAATCAGCACTTTTGAAAACTGTGTTTAAGTGCTTTATAAATAAAGTTGACTTGAGAAACACACATAAAATCAAGACTGAAGCTAATGCAACTTTATAAAAAGTAATATTCATTTAATTCTGTTCAATTACCAAGACATTCAAAATTGTAAATATGACATTTTATAGCCTAAAATTAAATTATTGGATTTTACACTCTTGTTTGGCCCATAAAAATCCTGTTCTTAAGGCTAAATATGGGCTCCATTAAGGAGATCCTAAACATGGATCTATGAATGTGTATGCATCAGTCCTAATTAAAAAAACAAAAAAAAACAAAACCTAAACACTTCAGTGATCTTAAATGATTACATGGTTAATAGGTGTTGAAGCCCACTGGTAAAATACAATGTACTGTAATCAGGCATAAGGAGTAGAAGGAAAAGATGCAATCCTGTACGTACCAGCCTACATAATCCTGCAGGATGTTTATGATACAGCAGAAAGAGAGCATGGAGGCCAAACAACATATACTGGACAACAAATATGATGAAAAGAAATGGCTACTACTGTTGTAAAATTAATTATTGAGTGATGTCACTGATGAAAACTGGTAGATAAGATATTATTCATCCCGAAGGTAATTACTGTACTAAAGGTGCAAAGCAAACACAATAAAATACAAAATGCACAAAGATAAAATATCAATATAACAAGTAGTAAGAGGAGGAGAAAAAAAAAAAAAAAAAAAGTGTAAAATGCTCCAACCAATAGTGACTCACTTGCGTGACAAATATCCACGGCACACAGACTGAAAGTAGATGATGATGTCGGTGATCTTCAAGTCTCTCTCTTCTTCCAGATGAGCCAAAACACCAGTTCTGAAGAAGATCTTACTCTGACCGATACGGAAGAGGTTTGGGTCGAGCTCCAGAGCTTGGATCTGTAGAATGTACATGAGATACTAATTACTATACAAAAAAAGATTTTTCCATCTGGACTATATATGGTATATGTTAAAACAACATTAAAACAAAGTATGATTCTTGTCAAAACCAGAAATATTTTATCATTACAATCAAGCAACAGTTACTCATTGAATAATAATAAATTAAGATCAAACACACTACGCTATCAAATATTAAATAGAAATATACTACCATCCTCTCACAGGCTTGTTTTCCATCCATGAAACCCTTGGGAATGGCGTTGGGTGTCAGGATTTCATATCTGCAAACATAACATCATCTGAAACTTTCTGCCAGGGTAAAATTCAATTGCAAAGCTTTAATTCTTGTTCGCTACCTCTGTCTGAACTCCTGGAAGACAATACGGTTGGGGAAGCCCTGTCTGCAGATACGAATCCCCTCTAGGACTCCATTACACCTCAGCTGGTCCAGAACCAGGTGAGGCTCCAGTTTACCTGCCTGAAAGATGAAACAAGTACACAAGTCAAGAATAGTGATAACACGAGTATACTGCACACTAACAGTATGAGCTCCACGGGTGCACGGTGGCACGAGCGTCGCAGATGAATACTGCAACATGTGTATGGGACTCAGACAGACATAGAAGGAGGTGACCGCATGTGGTTTCTGAACATGTACTTTTTACTAGATCACCTGTACTGAATACTGCTGTACATACTGGAGATACTTCCTTAAACAGTCACATACAGATCTAACAGTACATCCCAGAATACCTTGCACAGGTGTCTCTTATTAAAGTGACAGAACCTTTTTCTGTATTACATTACAAATTGATTCAGTGAGGAAGCAAGAAGTTCAGTGTTAGAAGCATCTTTGGACACAAAGTCTGAACTT
>JAQQZY010000001.1:13895688-13919096 GCA_030068375.1 Ostorhinchus rueppellii
AAAAGAAATCCACGACAGAAATCCACTTTAAATGTTGACTGAGGATATTCTACAAATTTTACTCAAGTGATTCAAACTGCATATAAGAGATTATTTAAGGTTTCGATCAAGCGGCAGCGTGGACACATTTGGTGTTCAACAGTCTGTCATGTAAGCAGAGGAACTGATATGCATGCATTATACATACTTGAGTAGGTATTTACAAGCACTTTAACATTAAGTATAACAAAATTTGGGGAGATAAAATTTTTAGGTGAAAAACGTAAAATCATTACTGCTCGGTAACACTTGAAACATGGACTTGAAATGAACATCAATTTTCTAAGCTTTATGCAAACATTCAACACTTGAGGTTCTTGACAAAAATTGATATCAAGTAGGAACCCTTTTAGATATTATATTCAATTATGCTGAAAATAAATTTTGGAGTAAAATAATGAAAAGTGTGTGTTTTATTGACATGAGAATATGGTAACATGTGGACAGGTTGCCATAGTAACACGCAGGTGACTCTTTACCACTGTATGTATCACTCCAAATGTTGACTTCTTTTTAAAAATAAGACAGATATAATTACAATGCTTAATTGAATGTATTTAATACTAACAGTTTTATTTACAACTTGCGGTGGTTCGTACTGATAAAGGTAAATTACAAATAAAGTGTCATTTCGCAGTAACAGTTCACAGATAGTCTTTTTAAATGTGACAGATCTAATACATTTTAAAAATTTTTACATATAATTTTTAGCATCAAATTCAAGCTAGACTTTTATGTTTGAGGCATGGCTATGGTGTAAAAAGCACAATTAATAAAACTGGTTGTAACTTTTTCTCTACAAGTGGCATTCTAAAAAGGATAACAGTTCCATAAAATAGAGACCTTTACCTGAAAAATGAGCCCGCTGAATAAGCAACGTGTGCAAATCGTCTTTTTCATGTTCACTTTTGCTTGTTTGGACCCTTACGTTCGTATGTTCACAGCATTCATACTTCTGTGTTTGAGCATTTCTAATTCATTTCCCAGGTTAAAATGCGTGTGATGTAAGAGGAACTGGACATTTAATAGAAAGCAGATGTGTTACTCAGCAGGGCTTTACTGTATGTGATAGAAATGCCGTATTGTATTGCGTAACACCACTGACAATCTCCCAGTCCACTCACTGAATCCTGGGTTTGATTTATGTGACACTGATTGTACTTCCCTGAAACTCCACCTCAGGAGAATCTAGCGTCACTATTGTTTTTGAGCCATGACCAACAGAAATGCTTCACTTTATATTTGATATTTGGAGCGGATGATTGAGAAGGATATGACATATTGGGAAACATAGGACAGACAGTCACAGCTGTCGACATGTTATTAAGACTTTTTAATTCTTTTAATGCTGTAACAATCTTTACATTTATTTTGAAATATTGTTTGTTTATCGGCCTAACAATCTTAAATACACACATAAACTTTATGTAGATGAAGTGCTAATTACACTGGGAAATGCGTTTCAGAAATACTGAAAGATATGACATTTCTGTTCGTGTCAACCACATGACACAGGTTGTAATCGGTGTGTAAAATAATCACAGTTTGGTAACGGCAATCCAGATATTGTACAAGTATCACAGGTGATCGTTACTATACAAGTGTGAAAGAAGGTATGGTGGTTGCTTTAAAAAGTCCCAACTTATCTTTAGCACAGAGTTTTCAGCATCTATCAGAGTGTGATTTAAAGATAAAAGGAGTGTACCTTTCCAGCGTAATGGATGATGCAGAAGTCTGCTTTATCTTTGAGCTGACGGGGTTTCTGGAACTTTGTGTGCGTCCCCTGCTCCTGAATTAGCTTGTCAACAAAGGTCTTGTCTGTGGCCTTAGGGAACCAACACTCTTCATCCAGCAGAGCTAAAACTCCTGGAGGGTTCGCCTAAAGAACAAAAGAGCAGAACAAAACTCATCAGCAAAGGTGTGCAATTACAGGGCATGACATCTAGCTACAAAGTTTATTATTAGCCAATTGTCTTGTCACCATCAGATAATGGATAAGAGGAGAGTATTTAAAGTTAGGTTTGGTTCTGTCACTAATAGCAATTCTTTCACACTAACTGGTCTTTCAATGAGGTCGATACAGGGCTGCAGGTCGAGGCCAAAATCTATGAAGCTCCACTCGATGCCCTCCCTCTGGTACTCCTCCTGCTCCAGGATGAACATAGTGTGGTTGAAGAGCTGCTGCAGCTTCTCATTGGTGTAGTTGATACAAAGCTGCTCAAATGAGTTTAACTGTAAGAAGAGAAAAACAGTCAAGCAGATCTTTGAGATAGTAGAAACAATGTAGAAACTTAGTCTTACTTAAAGATTTGTGAAAAATGATCAAGAAAGTATTAAGAAAGGCTTTTTGTAACCTGGAAAATCTCAAATCCAGCGATGTCCAGGATGCCGATGAAAGAGGCTCCCTGCCGTTTGGTCCTGTCCAGAGCTTTGTTGATGCGATGGACAAGCCAGCGGAATAGACGCTCATATGTTGCTTTGGCTAAAGCCTCCACAGCAAAATCAGCCTTCATGGAGGCAGAGGAGAGGAAAAGTAAAGTTACATTTTTTTCTCTTAAGAAACATGAGAGCATACACACTATACATCAAACATAGTGCCAAATCCATCATGAAAAAAAATCTAATCCAAAACTGGGAATTCATCTTAAAAGGTCCATGTTTTGCTTTGTGATTCCTACTTTTATTATTATCCAGAAAAACTGTGCTGTGCTTAGAAGTCTGCCAGAGCACAGCACTTAAACAGTAATGAATGATTCAAGAGCAGAAGACGCACTGGAGTGGTTTTTACAGTGGGAAAGAACCGCCTTGTGCTTAGAGTAGCATTACATATTCAAAATGTGAGAAAAGTTCTGTTTTTTTTTTTCCAACAATCTGACATCTAATGTTGTGGTCAATTTAAACTTTTGAGCCTTTTTTTTCCAGTTAGGCTGTGAGAAGCCGTGGACATCATTGCTATGGAGAAGAAGCCTGACAGAAGCACAAATCAAAAATGCACAGAATTCATAATGCTTCTTTGCTGGAGGCGTCTATAGTTTCCCAATTCTTACAAAATTGACAAAAACTGCAAAAGAAAAAAGCCCAATTACCTCTGAATTTGTAAATCAATTACAATGTGCAGACTGTTTGAGGATTAGGAAGAATCATCATTGCAATCATGGCAAAAAAAGAGTAACAGCCCTCACAGTGGCTGGTTTTGACGGTTTTTTTTTTTATGATTTAAAAATAATAAAAGTAATGTCAGAAAAAAAAAAAACAAAAAAAAAAAAAACAAAAAAAAAACACAAAATGCAAAGTGTAGACTGTGTCACTGTGTTTTTGATGATATAATTACCAACTTCCCCTTTGTTTCAGTGAAACAAATAAAGCTTTTAAGAAACTCTGTCAGACTGTCTATATAAAAGCTGTTGCCCAAATACGGTCCATCATCACATCACATTTATTTCCCCCACAAAAGACTATCTAAGGACGGTCAAATCGTGTCTGAGGACAGGGGATGTTAGAGCCCATTGTGGCGAATCTCTGATGTATGATATTGGGTTATATAAATAAAACCGAACTGAAGAAAATAATGATACTTGATATTCCAAAATCCAAAACGGCCTTAGAAAACAACCAGTTCATTAAGTCTACATCAGGAGAGGCTTGGTGTAGCATCAGTAAAAACACAAACAAATACAGACCTGCTCTTTCGTCTGAGCCTTCTGGACATAGTCTCTTCCCACTTTGATCCTCGGGGACAGGATGGCCCGGGTGAACTCCATTACATTCATACCCAGCAGATGACAAAGCTTCTGTGCAGCTGAAATGGAAAAAAAACAACAAAAAACACACAAATAAGAGAAATAAAACACACCTAGAGGCCAATGTGTTGTGAAGGGAAAATATTACATAACAATTAAATGATCCAATCACTGGTACATCTTCCTAAAACATATCACTCTTGCTGTCAAAACTGCAAGGCCAGCTATGTTGATTTAATAAAGATTTATCAGATGTAATGATTCCCAGATGTGAAGTTTTCATATCAGATATAACGGGGAAAAATGTCATATTTAACATGGCTGCAACTTGTGGAAAACTAGGAAAAGCAGTTGAGATCAGCCAAGTCTCACTACTAAAATAAACATCTGGTCCAAGCCGGGGTTCTGCTTGTCACATCTGTGAATCTGTGGTCGAGCTGCATCATTGGTATTAGCCTCATTCTCTCCTCTTGTGTTTGTGTCTCTCCCCTTTGAGCGCCAAATATGTGGTGCCACATGTGGAGGAACTGGAAGGTTGTGCCCCATTTCCTTCAAGAGTAAATCCTCCTAATGATGTGGCTAAATGGCAGGTTGACAAAGCTGAGGGGAGAGAAAAAAAAACATAAATCACCCGTCCTTCTGTTCTGTGCAGGACAAACCCAATATGGAGGAGGCAGGAAGAGGGCAGCAGAGCAGTTGAAGTATATACGGAAAGAGGAAAAAGGAGGAGGAGAACACCCTGACCTGTGAATTCTGAGCTACAAGGTGATAATGCACGTGTAAAAGGAGGGCGGGGTTGTGTTTGGGAGCGGTGACTTGGGAATCTAACCAGTATTATCAGGCATCGAGGCCTGGTCAGTGTTCCTCTCCTTCTTGAAGATAATGTTACCAAACTGCAGCACTGAGGACACCACCTTCAGCATGGCTATAAATGTAAGAATGCAGAGAAAACAAAATTACTATAATAAGACATAACTTCATCTGTGTCACATGAATGTGTTTAAGCAGTTAAAAAAAAAATAAATAAAAAAAATCACAAACATGAACTGGTTTCAGAGATTAGGAGTAACCTTGATTAAAACTTAATCTCATGCAAAAATACAAAGTTATAACACTTTTGGTAAACTGTACGACATATGTGTACCACTCAGTTAAACACACATTATATTTTTCTTGTATGTACCGAATCTAATTGAAGTCAAAATCAGGGATGCATGATTTGGTGAAAATGTCATATTACAATATTATGGAAAACGCCGACTGCAATTTGAGCCTATTTGCTTGATTCTAAAGAAAAACGCACATATTACTGAAATACATATTGTATACATGCAACTCAAATATGTAACAGTACAACAGCTTAATTTCACATGCCTTATACTGAAAATATAACACAGCCATACATATGCAAATCCTCTAAATTGCAGTCTCTGTAAATATACAAATGCACAGGTTGACGGTGAAATTTGATTCATTGTTTGGCACTAATAAAAATCAGTCTGTTTTTTCTTATAAAAACAATTATTTTTCTGATGACCAATTTGTCACCAATGGACTCTGATGCATCCATTCATGTAGTTAAAAAAAAAAAAAAAATTACCCAGAATCTCCTCGTGGCCAAAGCTCATGATGTGCATGGCTTCCATCGTCTCCTGGAAGTTGTCTTTGTCCTGTTGACCTGGGATTGGGATGTTACCGTTGGACAAAAAACGGTAGTTGTTGAACCCTTCCAAAAGCAGGTCCGCTGTGGACAGAAAATAATTTTTGAAAATGAATACGATTTCAAAGAGATTGCATTATAGGGTCCGATCAAGCGGTAACACGTGGACACGTTTGGTGTTCAACAGTCTCTGTCGTGTAAGCAGAGTAACTTTTAAGCATGTATTATATATATATTTGAGTAGGTATTTATAAGCACTTTAACACTGTATCACAAAATTTGGGGAGATAAAATTTTTTAGGTGAAAAACGTCAAATTTCTGCTCGGTAACACGTGGACTTGAAACGGACATACATTTTTTAAGCTTTATGCAAACATTCAAAACATAGGATTCTCAACAGAAATTAAATTTTGGCATAAAAAAAAAAAAATTTGAAAAGCCTGTTTTATTGGCATGAGAATGTGGTAACATATTGACAGGTTGCCATAGCAACACATGGGCACCCCTTTAACATTGTATGTATCACCCAAAATGTTGACGAATGTTTTTAAAACAGGTCAGATATGATCACAATGCTTTATGTATTTAATACTAACATGTGGACAGGGCTTTTAAGCAACTCATAAAAGTTCAACCTCATAAATATCAAATTTAATGATCTACAATCAGACTGAATTAATATTCAAATTGTGTAGATATAATTTTTAGCGTTAAATTCAAGCTATATTTTTATGTTTGAGGCATGGCTATGGTGTAAAAAGTACAATCCATAAAATTGGTTGGAACTTTTTTTATACAAGTGGTATTTTAAAAAGGACAACAGTTCCATAAAAGAGAGATCTTTAGCTAAAAAATGAGCCACTTGATAAATGAGGTGTGCAAATTGACTTTTTCATGTTGATGTACACTTTGGCTTGATCGGACGCTTTAGTGTTGTTTATAAAATTGCTTATTAAAAATGACTTAATGACATACTTTTGTAATTTTGTTCAGAAGGTTTTACTTTCTACTCTAGATAGTTAAAATGTGGGTTCATGTTATTACAAACAGAGGAAAAATACGAAGCAGGTTAATGGTGAAAACATCAGCCTACTCACATTTGAGGTGCTCTCCAGCTCCAGCCAACAGCTGGTAGAAGATGTGGAAGGTGCGCTCATCTTTGGCTTGACGAATAGCTCTGGATTTCTCCAGTAGGTCTGACACACAGCGATCAAGGATGAACATCTGTTTGGTGACTCTGTACTATTCCTGTTAGAGTAATAATGGAACTGTGACAATGTGACTGAATAATGTTTATGAACATGTATGTTTCTGTGTATTAACCCACTACACTGTTACACCCATCTGACGTCATCCCTTCAGACTACACCTACAGGACTTAAAGCCTCTGAGCTTTATGGTGAAATGTTCTTTATTTTACTCTATTCAGATTATTTCAGTTTAAAGGCGTTTGGCAAGACTTGTCATTTTTTAACAGGTATCTTCCACTTTTGTTATGTTTTTACTAGGGCTGTGTATTGGCAAGAATCAGGCGATACGATACAAATCACAATACTAGGATTGTGATACAATATATCATCATACTGTTAAAAAGGACATTTTTTTGTTTCTCTTTTAAAAATGATTTCCTTGAAGAATTGAATTACACCAGAAATCTGCACAAATACTAAACACATTTTCATTTCATCACAACAGGATCTGATGCTACATCAAGAAATGTTCCTGTTCAAACTTAAATTATGTTTTACAGTCATTACAGTTTCAGATCCTGCTCAAATTCTATTAGTTCATAATATTATTTTTGTGCAATCCAACAGAATAACAGTAAAAAGTGCTTTCAGGATGATTCAAATAACCATTATTTAATAAAACAGTGTTAATTAATAATAAAATATAAATAAAGAAAAACAAAAATCCAAAATGAACCTGTGCCATATCTGCATTTGAATAAATATCTAAAATATCGATATACTACTTTTTAATATCGACACAGTATTGTGAAAGGAAATATCGTGATATATTGCAGAACCGTTATTTTCTAACACCCCTAGTTTTTACTTTATTACATTCATAACATTCTATTCATGATAATGCTAAATTTGTAGCTGAACAAGAAAACATTAGATTAAACGGCTTATATTTTGCTAAACCCATTTTTATTAGTCTTGGTTCATTTATTTGTGTATTTGGACCCAAATAGTTCATAAAGTTTGAATCTGAACAATCCAGGTGCTGCAAAGCTATCTTTATATTCATTTTGGCAAAAATCAAGTTAATTTCTTACAACTATAACTAGTTGCGTTATGACATTTGTACATATAAGGCCTAGACTTCCGACAAACATTTCTCAGAGTATGACATAATTGTTTATCAGCAGCAGTGGTTGTAGTCCATACTGAAAATATGATCATGTATTTAAAGGGCCAGCACTCCACCTTTCTGGTGTCATTACTCAGAAGTAGGGTTGAAGATGGACCTGTGGAGTTGAATTAATGAAGAACTCAGACCCAAGCAGAACATTTACAGCTTGTGTAGACTACAGGGAAATGTTTTAAAATGCATAATTCCATTTTTAAAAAAGCAAAATATCACTCCTTTAAGACAAAGCCCTGAGAAACACTGCCAAGTGTTTTACAGAAGGATACAGGTTTCAATATTGGCTCCAACAATGTATCCGGTCACATCAAAGTTGATCCGGATGAATTTCCCCTGTAGAGAAAAAGAGGAGATCATTGCGGTAGATGATATAATACACAGACTGCTGTAACAAAGCAAAGCCTTTGAATTGAAAGCTGTGCAGATCTGCCAGTATTTATAGTATCAAAAAAACATCTGAACATTTAGTTACGCAGGTGTGATGTTTTTGGATGATGCATCAACAGCATGAATCCTCCATGATTTAATGCTGATACTGTGTGTTCCTCAATGTTAAATATTTAATAGTAATATGTCCAGAGTGATCCTGTTTGATTTCCTTTTCGTCCACTCCAGGACAAATGAGGTCACTACTGAGCTGCTCTGACTTCACTCGGGATAAGTTTTACTGCTGCTCATTAATGAAGCAGCGCCAAATGAGTAATTTACAAAATTCCTCTTGAATTAATAGAGTAGTTTGTCACAGCGCAGCTCAAATCCAGACTTTGTTCACGTCCCTGTTGTCCTACTTGGTTGTAAGACGTCCACTGAGTACAGTCGCCTCCAGTCTGAATGGCTCCTCTATTTCAAAGGCATCATTAATGACTAGCAGGCGCCTGTGATCAGTTATGGTCTGTGAAACTGCTTACAGGAAACATAGGACAAATTTGGGTGATTTCATACAGGAAACGTCTGCTTATATTTACAAAGAACTTTTGAGAAAATGCAAACACATGTCACCTAAATCCTATTCAGATGTCACTTTAAGTTCAGACTGAGTAGAGCTGTGGCAGGAGAGGATAAGACAACACACAGCAGGCGACTGTCGGATCCACATTTAGAAGGCCCCCCCTCCCCACTTCACGAATATAAATTATAAGTACTTACAAAACGTGACGAGTTGTCATTTTTCACAGTCTTAGCATTCCCAAAAGACTCGAGGATGGGGTTGGCCTGTAAAAGCTGACGTTCCAGTTCACCCTGGAAAAAATAAACAGGGCTTTCAGCAGTTCTTTATCACTACAAGAAAAGTCAACATCAATAACCACAATGGATTAGAAATTAAGTATAAACCACTGATTTACACAAAGAAAAAAAAGATTATAAGCATGCAGACAAAGACAGACAACATATATTGTGTTTTTATAGAAGCATCTCACATTAGTTTTTCCTCCGTACATACAAATACACTACAAACACAATTTATATGAAAAAGAAAACATTATTTACCATCATATTCAGATATTTGTGTATGTTTTCATAGGACTGATATGTTCATTCACAGATCTCTTTTTAAACAAATGTTCAGGCCTCTGGAGCCAAATTAATCCATTGCATATATTCATATTTTAAACAAACTGCAGCACAACTTTAAGTTTCTTGCACAACTTTTTATCCAAGGAACGCTAGACAAAGTGACCACACCATTTGATATGTAATAAAAACAGCCAATATCTTATAAACAGTAGAGCCCTGATGCAATGGGAAACGTTTGTCTTTCTCCAAGCAAAAATGGCAGCAATGTGAGGCCATATTGGTGTTCATCCTACAAACTGATCTCTTGGTTAAACACAGACACTAAACTTCTGTAGAAGACTTGAGGTTTCCTTTTTTCTTTAACTATGTTTATAGGTTTCAGACATGCATTTGCTTTCCCCCCACCAAGTGGAAACCTTTGACAGACATTTTCCTCATTTGACTCATAGATGAAAGTTCACCAGCAACATCCCTGATTACATGGAAATATTTCTATATGTTTTTCAACCTTTAGTACTAGCTCAAAAATGAGGAATATATGTAAACAATACAAGTTGAGGGGGGGGGGTTAAAACCTCCCACTACATTATTCACAGATTCTAAGCTGTTGTTTGACTGAGGACTGGTAAAGATGCACCACAGAGCCGTTTTTATGTTTTTGTGACTTAGTTCTTGGCTTCTAGCGTTTTATTGTAACAAAAGACAGAGTGCACATTGTACCATTGAGAACACACTGTTCACACAACACAACAGAGACACTTCATAACCTATTATCAATTTCAACAGTTTAGGAGGTTGAACAAATAAATATGGACCTGTCATGTTTGGACAGGTGGTCCTTTACGATTCCATTTAAGCCACATTATGGGTTTGTCATAACCAGAGAATCCAAAATAGCAGAGAGAAAAACAATTTCTTTTGCAATATTATTTCTTTTCTTGTGGACTCTGGGAATATTTTCCCATTACGTCAAAAATAGCTGCACATGCTGAAAGCTGGAGGAGGCCATTTTCCACAAAAGGGAACTTTGTGGGATGAGGAATCAGCAGTGTGCTCAGGATGTGAGACATGTAATGTGATCTTTGGCTGGAGAGCACGATGGGCTGCTTTTAATTGAGTTTTTGAGCAGCTGGAATGGAGAAGGGCTGAACTGGATAAACCTGGTCCATTTCCTGCTATCAGAGCAGTGGCACAGGCCGCAGTGGGATTCAAAGTAAAAGCCTCTGTTTTTATATAAACACAGCTCTGTGGTGCAACTTGGTAGTGAAAATTATTCATTGGCAACTGCTGCTGATCTGTGTGGCCTGTTGTACACACAAAAAAACAAAGAGCAGATTACAAACACCAGTGGGGGTCCAATTTAGCAGCATTAGAAGCTGACCCACATTCCAACTACAGAGAGAGCACAAGCATCTGACGGCTGCCAGAATGGACTCTTCCTCTGAGACGGCTAATTGCTGTGAGACAATAAGCAATTTTAAAGAAAACTACTGAGTGACACAAGCACACACACAGAGCTGCTGCTGAAAACCAAAACACCTCAAAACTAATTTACTTTCTTCACTTCTTTGCTGTTTTTAAAAACACTTGAGTTTTTTTTTTTTTTTTAACAAAGTGCAGAGCGTTTGGCAGGCTGTGCAGCAGTACTTTAGTACAGATTGAGCAGAGCCAAAGAGGATCAGTCAAAACTGTCCTGATAAATCTACTGAAGCAAAGGCCAGCGGTGGATGTGTACTCACTCCCCAACATCTGCTGCTTCAGAGGCCACAGGGCCAGACAAATATGACAAGTCGGTCTTTTCACCAGCGGCAAAACGTATTTAAATGTGGGCAGGAATAAAATGATGTGGAGAGCCAAGCTGCAACAAGAGAGCTTGAGGTTTGACTCCAGCTTAATGGATGAAAGGTCAAAGGATGCAATAACGGGCAACAGCTTAAGGTGGTGGAATTGAGGTGAGCTGGCCCGAAAACCACCAACTACTGAAAGACGGGACACTTTAATCATAATAAGTACATAATATGTTGTGGTGTAGATGCAGTATAATTTCTTGCACAGAGAAAAAACATGAAGCTACATTAAATCCAAGGAATTTACTGTCCAGGAGTTTACCAAGTCTTTCTTATAGTTAAGAGCAGAGAGGGTTTTCAAATTCATCCCCAAATGACAGACTGTGTTTCCTTCAATGTGTTTGAGTAATCTAGTTCAGTAAAGCTTAAGGCCAATAACTGAACAAGATTCGTACTGGAGTGAGCACCAAGTATTGTGAGCAGGAACCTAACTACCTTTCTGCATGTATGTATGTGGATAAAGTGGTTTCCTACACTGCGTTTAGTTGTTTATATGCCATGAGCTCACTACTGTCTGTACTTTACTACACTACACTGTCAGTCCTCTGTTTTGCACAAGAAGTTCAAAGCAGGATGAAATGCTTACACAGTACATTCAGGTGTAGTGGTGAAATTAAATTACTGTTCTGTATTTGCACACTTTTGTCAGTCTGACAGATTAGAAGTATTTCAGTGAATATTAACAGTCTGTAAAATTGGAAATCTTAGAGGAAACATGCTAAAAGGAGAGGTTAAATATGCTGCACAGACTGAATAACACAGTCATCAGTTTAGTAAATAATGAATAGACATTTTTCTGTGAGGATATGTCAACAATTAGAGATGTCCTCACACTGTTAGTAATGTTCATCTTCCTTTGTGAAGTACAGATCATGCAATTGAAAGGTTAAACCCCAGCAGGTGGAGTACAATGGGTGATTACAGGTTATATAAAAGATGTTAGAGGCATTAGTTCTTTAAGGCTAGTAGCAGAGTCAGTGGGTAGAGAGTGAGTAACGCACCCCTTTGTTATACTGCGAGTGAAGTAAGATAGGATAGGTGAGAAACTACATACTACTCACATAAAACAGGGGTCCACTCTGTAGGATATGGGGAGATTATCATGGAAAATAATACATTGCATTAATATCATGGATACAAGTTAACCTATACTTTAAGTTGAACATGTCTGAAATGATGGATTAGTGTCACAATGTCAGCACAACTTAAAACAGAAACAGCAACAGGTGTTTTATAGTGACTCAGGGCCCGGATTAATGGTGATACTGGTGGCAAACAGAAAACAATTTGTACACTGCCTCTGAGGTTCACTGTAAGTGAGCTGATGATTAGATGAGTGCAAGGTCTTACAACAAACTGGGAATATTAGCTTGATGCCTATAACTGAACCTTATTTAAAAGAATACAGGTGTGGTCACCGGCTTTATCTTAATGGTCCAAAAAACAAATAAGAGCTAAAATAAATAAATAAATAAATAAATAAATAAATAAATAAATAGAAAGAAGTACACGTGGCATTTAACCCTAAATTAGGAGTGAAAAGGACAGGTTTCATATAGCACAAGATGATGAAGGTCATGACATCACATATAGCTAACTATAATTACATGCATGTGATTATTTAACGGCAAGTAAATGTACAATACAGCACACCTGAACAACTTAACCTCACATAAAAACACAGTAAAGACAATCTGAACATCCATGCCAGTCTGAAAATTTACTTACAACTGCATTTTGTGCCTGACAAGAGAAAAAAGTAAATGCTAAATATGATGCTGACAGTGTTTAAATGCAGTTACAGCAGTCATTCTTCCAGAAGTATAGAACATTATCAGTGAACTGTAAAGCAAGAATCATTGGACTCATTCAAACTTGATGGACCTTTAACAGGCTCATGTGAAATAAACATTTTAACCGTATAAGCCCCTGCCATGATGAGAAGAACGTGTTAGTGGAGCATGCATATTACATGGTGTATAAGAAATCGTAAACACTTGCCTGCAGTTTCACTGGTTTGGGTGATTCTGGCTGTTTGTTACAAATAAACAAATACAAATTGTTAGATCATGTGTACACCCATCTGGTGCACAAAACTACAGAACCTACCAAGTGTTGAGCACATTCCTTTTCTTAATTTTACCACTTTTAGCACAACAAGCCCACGCAGATCAAATCGTGATGGAGTAATGACGACTATAAATACCGCGATGCTAGCCTCCATATTCTGGGAAAGCAGTGAAGTGCTCTTAAGGGATTACATGAAGATGCATTAAATAAGGCATAATGCAGGATTATGTATGATATAATGAAGATCACATACTATAAAAAAGGCTCGCTCATATTTATGGCTTAAAGCAGACACTAATAACTTCAATGAGGGTGATGAAAAATAAAAGATCATTCAGTTCGAGTGAATACTCACAGGAATGTTGTGGTCTTTTCTTCCTTTGTGGGAGGAGGCGACGTGTGCCAGGTATTGAATAACTTTTTTGGTGTTTTCTGTCTTGCCAGCTCCTGACTCACCTCTGTCACACAAAAGGAACAAAGCACACAGTGACAAATACACCCAGAGTCAGACTGTTCTCCTACTCAGTAAGACCACAATGATATGGTTTTAGTAAATATATCAAATACTTTGTGGACAGAGTAATGAGTGTGTTCACAGTTTTGTGGAGCTCTATATAACTTAAGTGTTATGTTAAAAGTATTCAGCATAGAAATACAGAAGCATAACTTTAAGACCCATACCAAACACTGGTAATGGTCTTCCCATTAGATTTTGGTTTACTCCAGATGTGACAAATTTCTCCTAATTCCAAATATAATTTTGTCAGAAATCAGAAAATGACCAGTTTTCAACAGCATTAACATTTTTTTTTAACAATTATACTGACATTGACCACTAGGTGTTGCACTTCTACTCAGCAGAAAAAAAAAAAAAAAAAAAAAAAAGTCCATAACTGAAAGCACAACGCCAGTCCCCGCGGTGGCAGTAATGCACCTCTAAGCTGGTTTGCAACTGTCAAGAAATACGAAATAATGAGAAGAATAAGCAGGAGTGAAGCAGGGTTACTATATACAGTGCTGTTGAGATGGGGCTTGCTTTGTGCATCTGAAGCAGCATCGTTATCTTGTATGCTATGACTTTTTCCTGCAGTGTTTACATATTACGTCATCTGCGTTTTCAGCAGATTTCTTTCCTTAGTTTCAAATTATTCATGGTGTTGGTGCAGTTTTGGTCTCTTTTGGTTCTCCCATGGTTCAGCAGACACTAATGGCTCTGTTAGTCTCCTTCTAACAAATATAATATTATGTTTATCACTGTTGTTTATTACTGATGCAAAGCTGGCACACTTTTTAACTTGTCATGACCTGCCATAATGGCACATGCTGTTTCAGTCTGATTGAGGAAATTGAACTTTAAGCTTCTACACCAGAACTGTCAAACCACATTACTATTTTAACTGTTCTTTAAAAGTCTGTCACATTAATTTTGGTGTTTTATGCCACTTATGGTGGAAAATTAAAGCATCCACTTTTTATTCTATAAGTTGTGACCAGCCATCTTCCTCTTGATCCACTTCTAGACGTTTCCAATAGGGCACAGCTCTTGGGAGTTGGAGTGGCCTCTTTGTGTTTTCCAGAACTGTATATTTGAATGTTATTGCAAGCATTAGTCCAGTTTAGCAGCTGTTTGAGGGCATCGGGATGTGCAGCCTGCTTTTCTCTTCCCTCCTCTACAGTGACCATTGCCATAAAAAAAAAAGTCATCCAAGCCAAACCAAATTTGGGAAGCAGTTTAGATTTAGAGCATACCTGAGGTTTTACAGTAAGTGCAAATTTTCATGCACAGAGTATGTATAAAATATGCTTTGCTTTCTGTCTGAGTGTGTGTGATGTGGCTACGAGTCAGGACTGTGAGCGCGATGTGTTAGTTTCTTTGGTCGTGGTGAACAGAGGGCAATCATAGAGGGATTACTTCAATACTGCTGGGTATTAGATTCCTCAGATGGTCCGTAGATAGACATGTCATATAGGTAGCAAGTACAGACTTTATTATGTCTTCTGGGGCTTTAACTTGCACATATCAGTGCCAAAGTCCTAAAACATATATTTTAATATTATTAAAATGCAAGAATTCCTACATCCATAGAGATTTGGAGGTCCATATTTTGTGGAAACTTCTCACTTCATAGTCAAAATATTGGAAACACAATCAATACAATCTCTGAATGACTACCAAGGTCAATCATCACCTCCCTTATTTCACGTTTCATCATCTCCACCAAAACTCAACTTTATATCTAGGGGAATCTAGGGGTTATTTCTGCAGAGTTGTTTTAATAAGCTGTTGCTGCCAGTTTAACAAAGCATATTCAAGAAGCAACTAAGTCTACACGTGCACAAGTACTAAAAAATATTTTCTTTTTTTGCCAGGTTCCCAAAACTAGACACAAACTGGATGTAAAAAAAACAAAGAAAGAGACATGCATGAGTAGAACTCATTTAATGTTGAGCCAGCAAGCTCAGTTTAAGATCAGTGCATGATGCAGATTCTTGCATCTTGGTTTGATGCATGAAATTATTCTATTTCCAGTAAAATTATGGTTTTAAATGTGTTTAGCAGTGGATGGAGCTGTATACTCACGTGCAAAGAATAGACTGGTCCTCTCGATCTGCAGAAGACAAAAAGAGAGGAGACAGAAAGAGAAAAAAAATGGTTAGAAATTGAGTCTTTCATGCTGTTTCTGCTCTCAAAATTTGATTGACACCAAGCAAAAAGGACCCTCTTATCAGCAGGCTTAAAAGCTTCCAAAATATTCACACAGCACAGACACCCTTTAAAAATAAATAAATAAATAAATAAACTGAAAAATAGCATTTCTTTTATCTGGGAAGGTCTCAAGCTTCCATCACAGGTATTTCCTGGACTTCAAGGTCAAAATGTGGAAAAGCAGTGCTTTGGAGTCATATCTGCACTGGAGAGATAAGGCTACTGCAATGTCAACTGTACATTGGTAAATTAAAAAAAAATAAAAATAAAAAATGCTGAGTATAATTAGTAAGAGGCAGGTTATCCCTTACTTCATAACATCTGGAAACAAAAAATGTCTGTGTGCCAAAATACAGTTATTCATTCTTCAGAGTTTTATAGCTAAAAATCACTACTTTATGAAACATGTCTGATAAAACGGATGCACTGGTCATCAATATATTGTGGAGGATATCTAAAAATGTCTAATCAGGATATCCCAAACCACTAGGAGCTGGATATTTGTCATAATTCTTCATTTACACTGCACTGATACCAGTTTCCACTGGTCTGGTTTCTGGTCTTGTTACAATAAAGACATAATATCTAACGTGTCTCTTTAAACCCTTGAGGTCTTTGAGTTTGGTGTCTTGTGAGCTTCAATTGAGGCGGGTAAGAGTCATGTTGACGCCCTACAGCGAAAAATAATGGTGATTTCGTCATGGGAAAACAGTAGCCTCTCTTCCCAATCAATGCCCCCCAACAGGGGCAGGGCCTCCTGACAGGTCACATGGTTGGCTAAGCAGCAAGAAGTCCACAGATTAGATAAAAGTCATCAGACTCCTCACTGTCCCGCCTTAGTGTCGCTTGGTTCATTCAGAGCTTAAAGTCTGACACCACATCCAGTCTGAGAGGGCCTTCAGTGTTAGATGTAGTCTGTACGAACTTAGCAAAGGTTAAATAAAGAGGGATTTCACAAATAATTTTACTGTACCTGAACATTAAGGAAAATATTCCCATCAGTTTGTACATAAAATGCTGTAGTTTCTAAAAAACTAAAGGTGCATAAACCCTGCTCAACCACTGTCCATTCCATTTTCTTACTTCTGCTTATTTCTGCAAAGGCTCTAATCACAGAAGTCATCTATTCTGTCCAGTCTGCACGTTTGTTAAATGGAGTGTCCATGTTAGTGTATTAGTAGACTGACTCAGATGAAGATCACCATCAATAACAAGTGCATATTTCTCTGTTAAATCTGAAATTATCTTTTTAATCAAAATGCTTTACTAGCATTTACCTTTGAATTGTAAATGTTGCTACAAAAACTGTTACATTCTAAAGAGGCCCAAACGGAACATACTGCTGCAATGACAGCTTCCTGAACTCTTAATCTGAGGCATCACAAAAGGAATATAGGGCTAAGAATAAAACTTATAGGAATGCAACAAGCAAATTAATCTGTTACATTTTCAATTTATCGTTTGGTCACATCCTGAGGATATTCATTTACAAAGATTTAATCTAAGGATTTTTACCTTTTTTTTTCTCAAAAAATTACATAAATTGATCATTGATGGTCATAATACTTGTCAGTTAATTTAGTAAAGAATAAGTAATTGATTATGTGATTACATCATGCAGCATCCAAAACTTATGAGGCAAAGATATGGTCTTCGCCCTTTTTTTTTTTTTTTTTTTTTTGGACAAGCAACTGGCTATCTTTACCTCTTAACCTTTAACCCCTTGACGCCGATTGTTGTGAATTCACATCAAACCGCTTCTGCTCCGAATGAATTTAATTGACCCTGCTGGCTTTAACCCCTTGATGCCTGAATTTATTTTCATAATTGGGAATAAATTCAGGCATCAAGGGGTTAAAACCTCTTAACTATTCATTTCTATTTGTAATCTAACATATGACGGGGAATCACAATTAGACGCAGAGGGAGCTGACTGATATGCAAAAAGAATAACAAAAGTGTCATATTGAGATTATTTTGATTGACTGAGACAAAACTTTGGCATTTCTTTTTCACTGAAAAAAACAAAAAACACACAACTAAATTATTTTTTGCTGTGATCTGTACCTAACAAACATGTTCCAGTGCATTTTGCCCATGTCAAAACACACAGGTCCTGTGGTTTAGATACGGACATACTGTGATTTCAATCAATTTTTCAGTCCTGGCCACAAACTAAACATCAGGAATCACTGCTCTAAGCCATTCAGTGAATATTCCATCTCGCTCTATGCACATAGTGTCTCAGGCTGGGTCGTTCTGCCAGAGGTGATGGCTTCCTGAACTGAAATGCTGACAGTGTTCCTTTGGGATAAAATGATGGAAAGTGGGTGGGTGGGCGGTGGAGGGGTGATGTGACGGAGGACACAGCTGGACGGCTCATCAGGGACAACCTGGGTTTCCTGGCTTGGACCAGGCACTTCCTGCAGTTAAGTACTGTAACAAGGGGGATTGGCCAAACACTCACGCATACACACAAACTACAGCAAATCTGATACTGATGGAGCGCTCAGACATTGCCTGCTGCTCCATGCAATGCAGTACATATGCAAACACAATCCGCTTCAACCCCCAACCTATAGCATCCCTCATTCACGTCCTTATCTGAATCAGACACCAACACAACAATACTCTGAACTGTGTCTGCAGCCGCACAGATAAAGGAGAGCCCAGCTTTCTGACACACAGTCCAGTCATTGAGACTTCTGACTCTCATTCACCAACTTGCCAGCAATGCTGTAACCTTAACAACCTATGCAGACTGCACAGTGCTGATTACTGGTTAAAGACTCAGAGTCTGCGCAGATCAATGACTCCAAGAGGAGCGGTTATTTCTGTTACATTACTTGATGGTCATAAGGACCGGTTTGTGGGTTTCACATGACTGGGACTGAAATGCCCTTGCCCGCTTCACTGGACTCCATTATATTGAAAATTCCAGGATAAATATCCTTAGTCTGTAAAGTTTTAATATATTTTTTATATTTAAAGGGCAAAACGCTGTCAGATTATAAAAACAGCACATACTGCAATAGAAGCAATCATTGTAGATTCCCCATGAAATCAAATGTCTATACAATATCTTATGTGATTATACATCAACTACTGAATTATCTGTTAAAGATCTAACAGTTGTTTTGTATGAATTCTTAAAGTTGCAATGCCACTAGGCAAAACCTTTGCCTTTATGTTGTCATTCAAATGGTCCATGAGGTTATAAGGCTTCTGTATCTACCCCCCTCTATTATTTGGTTTGTAGAAAAACTACCCCATGATGTTCTGTTTAGGCATTTTCATACAGGTAAAGGAGTTACAACTGTGGTCAGCACGTGTAATTACTGACTGCAGGTTCAGATCCTGAGAGAACTGACCTGAACCTGAATCCATTGCTGTGCTTCATGTCAACACAAAGCTTGGATACCAACTTCACTTATCCACAGCATCATGTGTATTTTTTAGTAAAACCACATGGACTAAATAGGGATGTTTTCTTTTTCCCATTTCACCATTTTCTTCCTTGCTATATCACTCAATCCTATTGGTTATTTGACCGCTGCTTTAGCCCCCTTGTTCGCTCCGTGGATAAGTTACAGCTTTCACAAAAGTGAATGTTGTATCCTTTGCCTGTAAATGTGCAAAAAAGGTATCACTCAACTTGCAGTTTCATGGCAACTTTAAACACAGAGGAGAATAAAGTGGTCCTCCGACAGAGGATATTGGCGTCAGTGGTCTTCCTCACTGGTGACAGTGAACAGTTTGAGGATGCCTTGTGGCTCTAATGTGAACACAGCAGCACTGCATGTGGTGTCTCTAGCCCTCCAAGAAGAGAGAAGGAGAGGGGAGGAGTGAGCTGATCTCAGCTCATGATAGTGAGCTCATTGTGAGACTATGGCACACTGGGCCTGGGCCATGGCTAATGCCTGTATTTTGGAGTGACACTGAAGTGCAAACACTCACCTCAGAAACCAGTCCTGCACGCTGATCAAGTCTTTTCCAAACTGTGTTAGAGAAAACCTTCATAGCGATGGAAAAGGAGGATGACAGCAGCTGAATGAGCCTTATGATACAGTCTGATTAAAAGAGGAAAGAAAGCTGCATCTCTGCTCTCTGTGCAGAAGTGCAACTAAAATGCTGTTTTTGGATGTTAGTAGTACATTCTCCCATTATCACAGTCAACTACAGGTTATTAACATTATTTGACTCAAAGAGCATCCACTCAACTGTAAAATGAAGATTAAGGATTCTTCTTCTTGACATTTTCATACTACATACAGCATACAACTAAAACCATAAATTGTAGGTCGATGGCTTCTAAAACAAATATATTCCTGTGATGTCACATCTTAATGAATCTTTTATTACATTTACATCTTGTATGCAAGATGTTCAACCCTGAAATAATGCTGTATCTCAGTGACTATTTAAATACATAACATGCTTTCTGAAAACTATATGGTGTAAAAATTTATTGTTGTGCAATCAGATAAAACCAATGCATTCATCCATGTTCCTCTGACACTGATCTAACACTACAGTGACCGGTGTCTTAAATTAAAACACATGCTTATGAAATTTACTGTGACTGGAAATCAACAACCACATATACTTGATTTTTCCAAATAAAATAAAGTTGTGGGTGAAGTAGGTCTATTCCACGTGATGATTATGGCACCACAAGTACACTTGGATGAAGTAGGAGCATTGGCTTGAATCTGAACTATAACATAAATCAATAAAAATCTCAAATATTGCTTATTTTTAAGAAATGTGGGTGTCTGTAATGTATGGAAGCGTATGGAAAAGTTTATAACACAGAGGGGGCTAGTGACTGTTTATTAGCTGAATACCTCAGAGCAGTTCTACTTTTGACAGCGCACCAAAGGGCCTTTACAGTTTTTTAAAAGTAGGCTAAAATTGCACATTCAGTAGCAAGAACCTATAAGGGTTTGTCATATTACTACATTTAAAAAAGGCAGAAAGCCCATACTGACCAAAAGGGTCTAAACCCTTTTTTCCAACCCAGAAATGTCTGTCAATGAGGCTGTCAGTCAAACTCCTTCATTTTGGGATTTTAATACTAGCAACATCAGCAATGCATCAGCCAAGGATTTAAAGATGGAAACACATGCAGCAGAGATCCAGAGTGTTTGGTTTCCTCTGTGGAGCATTTCTGAGAAAACCTTCTTTAATGAAATCTGATATAGAGATTGGCTGTCTTTGTGAAACATTTGCAACAGAATTCAGAATTTTATTTGTGTTAGGAGCCACAAAACCAGCTTAGAAATCATTTACAAAATGTATGTTTTATGTCTACATCAGGCACAAATGAATTAGAGGAGAAAGGAGGTGTAGTAGTTGAACAGAAGAAATAATGAAGCCAGCTGTGAATCGTATCTATACACCAACAAATAAAAAGAAATGAGATATAAGGAAAAGTTAACATTTTGTGCCACAAATGATTTCATACAAAATGTCTGCACAGGGAAGACGTTTGTGCCATGAATCCACATTGGAGTATAATGGATGGAGGCGCAAGAAGTAACAGTCAGATTAGCTGCACCAGCAACTAAACACACTGTCTAATAGTCATCCAAGTATTTCAGAAATATCCACATTTTTGGAGAAGGGCTTCTCATGTTCTCATAAAAACACACTGGTCATCTTTGGTTAATGCTCAGTGATGTGCTCATGCATGAGGCTGTCAAAGTTCTACATTGTTAATATTCATGTTGAAGTAAAACAGTTTTATATCCTTTAAAAACTGGGTCTGTGTGCCAGAGAGGCGGGCTTTAGCTTGATGTGCTCGACAGCTTACGAAAGCTCCCTAATTTTAGCAGTTCTTCAAAGATGTACTGATATTCACTGGTTCGGGTAGTTTTAGTGCATATCCAAGTGATGTTCATTTAAAATGAATCCAACACTTCATTGGGATGTACAGCAGCGAATATACCTTTAGTTAAAGACTAAGTAAGTTCACTTTCGACTGTTATAACTGAAAGAAAGTACCAAAGACTGATCATTGCATCTATCTTTGAGATGTCCTGAACCACTTCTTCTGATAATTAGGAAGAACGTCATATGCTTAATGTGGTCTGCTGTTCTCAGGAGGTGCACTAATGTTCAAAGAGCGAAGCATTAAGTCTCAGTTCAAAAGGCCATTGAAAGCATAACTGTTTGTTACAGGCCTAATTAGTACCAGGTGGGCCAGAGTTTACCTAAAGGGTAAGCTAGTTCCACTACAGACACATCCAGGCTCATTTTCTCACACATGGTTGACAGCAAATATTACTCTGTACAGTTCACAGGAAAATTCACAGAACATACTTTGCATTCTTCTGCACTGTGTTTAAGCTGTTGTTAATTTCAGTAATGCCAGATGAAAAGTGCTTTGTTCATTGTTGATATAAAATGGACCTCTGGCTATGAAATCAAACAGCTGTGCTTTACAAAAAGAACACCCCCCCCCCCCCCACACACACACACACACACACAAGTCCAAGGTGGATCAAGCTGGATTTGACCTAATGGCCTGATTAAACACCAGGGAAAGGCTCAAAAAGGGGATGTTTCTACATTTCAACTGAAACAAAGACCCCCTGTTCCAAAATCCCACCTTGAGACACTTTCACTGTTGTTGATACACGTCCACTGTTGAAATCCATCAAGACTCCAGACATATCCTCTCCTTCACCACATGTTTTCAGTAAATTTAAAAAAAAAAAAAAAAAAAAAAAACGGGATTTCCTTACATGGTTTTAGAGATGATACAATTATTGTCTTGTGCGTCATGTGTTCATGTTGACAGAGGAGCGAGGACAATTATGTAAAGTGTCTGAGCCGCTAATCAATGACAGATGTGCAGTAAGTTTGAGTGGCCTGCTTACACACCCTGTCTTTGTTAGGCAACACCTCATTTAACCTCCCATATGAGCACTGCCTGACTTCACAGCAGCACTGAAGTAATTAACACATCCCTCAAGGTTTAGACACCCTTCAGCCGTAAATATGATTTGACAATCTGCTCAGCTCCAAAGGTCGTAAATTACAGTGAACAAATTATTTATGTCAAGCATTTTTCCTTTTCAAATGCCAACCAGTAAAGTCCAAACAAGAAGTGTGAAAGGTCTGGTGATATTAACAGGCATGTGTTTATAACTCTGCTAATGCAGAGTAGGGTTGGGCAGTATGTGCTATCATTTGTCAACAATAAATGAAACTCATTAGTTAATAAAATAATAATCCAGTATTTCTGTTTTGTTACCGAGTTTTTGGTGGATGACCGTAGTTGAATTCATTCTGACACATTCTCTTCATGAATGGAAAAAAAGTTGCTGGTAAGTGGTGAATAATTCTAAGACAGTGAGGCAACATGAATGTCACATCTTGCACTTAAGAGCATCACTTTTGTCACACAGACCAAAATCACACATAGAAAGCTAAATCATATACATAT
>JAQQZY010000001.1:13921131-13931553 GCA_030068375.1 Ostorhinchus rueppellii
ATACATACATACACACATATATACACATATACATACACACACACTCCAACAATAGCGACTACCATTTGAGCCTGTGGGCATGCCCCCAAAAGTGATTACACTGATTCACATACTGCCAGTCTGCGGTGGTGTGTTCACGCTGTCACTTGCAGTGTGGTTGTCCATTTTTATGTATGAAGCAATGTTTCATACAGAAACTGACATTATACATGGTTGTGTGGCAGATATTGGACCACAATCAGCTGATAAACTAATAGAGCAGTCCTGTATTTTCAATTAGTGTGTTTTTTTTGCATTGTTTTTCCGTTTGTGATGAAATTCCTGCAAAACAAAACAAACACTCGGATCACAAAATATGAATTAGGACTTGCATATGAACTTGTCCGAGGGTTACAAGCTTCATAGGTTTAGTTAATTTAATAGTAGAGAATTATTTAATAGACAACTATTTCCCTCAAAATCACTATAAGCATATTTACATTCACTCACCCTTGCAAGCGTAGCAATATTACTGCCAAAATAGACGTTTACTACATCATGGTGCTTGTTTAACAACAAAAATTCCCACAAATGTATAAAATTTTCAAATGTTGTTGTCAACTTGACTGAAATCACACTAAAATATGATACAAATCTATACAGCAGGATATTCTGATATTAACCAGGTTGCTGAAATGCTCCGGGCCACAACTGAACAGCATCTGGCCTCCACTAATCTCCAACCTACAAACCTCTTTTTCCAACCATAACACTGTTAATTCGAACATGACCATAACTGGAAAAGGAGCTGGAGCAGCAGTGCATTAAATATTACAGGTCAGGCCTGTGCACCAGTAGTTCTACACTAAATACATGAAGCTATCTGAAAGCTTGAGGGCAAAGGTCATTGATTCTTTGAAATGAAACAAACCAAAGACAACACATCAAGTGTTGAAGCATCACTAATTGACACCCAGCGCTGCCGCCATAAGTCTGTGTCCATCCATGTAGAAACAGAGTGTGTGAAGGGATGAGGGTGTGAGCAAATGGGAGGTTGAAATGAAGAGAAACTCTCTGAAGATCCACAACAGCTACAGCCATGCCAGTTCACACAAGTACACTGACTTTGTATCATAAGCTGTGCCAATACTGCACACTTTGAGGAGATCCTCTTGTGAATTGCCGTGAGAACAATACGCATTCATTAAGAACTGTGTATTTTCCAATTCACACAAGCACAAACTAGCATAAAATAACAAACTTTAAAAATACACAAATTTTGCAGTTTTAATTGTGCACTAAACCTAAAATGTGTTTACTTCTTCATCCATTTCCTCCTAAACTGGATCTTCAAATTCCAGTCTTCTGTGATTATGCAACTGCAAAGGCTGATACTATGATTACAATAGTGCATCCCTACACAGTGCAATCCCTAAAAAGCTTAAAAACTGTAAAACTAATCACGTTTGGAACATTTGCGACAGAGCGGAAATAAATACCAACACTGACACTGTCACTGACTGGGATGATGTTCTCATGTAAAATGGAAAAGTTATCATCAAGCTACTTGTTGACAAAGTTGAAACTTCCTTCTGTGTACCAACATGAGGAAAGCAAAGCCTAAAAGGACTGACGGAACTGTCCAGTTTGTCACCACCCCCACTGGTCGGCCCTCGCATTCACACAAAGGACCTATTGTGGAGCACAATGGGGTCACCCTCTCTGTTCCCGCTGGTCTGATCCCAGTCAGTCACTGCTCATAGAGGCTGGAAACCTGCCAACTACTGGGCAAGGATCTTTGAAGACATCATTCATTGCCTTCACTTAGATGTGAGGTTCCTGACAAATTTAATAAATGCGGCAAATGGGGCTGAACTGCAAGCTATGAAAGAGATACTCTAAGAGGGCCAATTTTAGTGTTTCGTATTTGGTTCAATGTTGTTGTATTGGCGTCATCTGTATTCTTTACTTCAATGCTGCAGGCGTATGTCTTCTCTACAAATTTTAACACCAAATTGTCCTCTAGTAAGATCCTTGTAAAGCTGGCTTAATCACGATGGGTATAACAGTGAGCGACACCAAAATGTTGTGTACATTCTAAATTAATAGTGCCAAAACAGGGGATACAGGTAAACAGAGCAACCAATAAGTACAGTTCATCTAAAACACCAAGATATCAAGTATCAAATTACACTTTTAAAACAACATTGGCATAACTATTGTAGCCAACTACACAAAGACAAAATTACTCCAACATTGTGATGTCTATAAGCCCCATCAAGTTTAAACACTTCAACCACTTTTACCTAATAAACAAAACATCACACTGAGAAGACTGTGTGTGAAATTAGCTGGTACTGCAAGTGAAACACAGAAACCCCCCCCCAATAAGACTAATTTCTTCTGATAATAAACCCCAAACTGACGAAGTATTGTCGGCTAAATGTTACCTTTTCCAATCAAAGCAGTGTGCCATTTTTACAAAACCAACAATCAGTCATTAAATGGCATTTAGTGTGGTTCACAAATGATATGTAGCAGTAAAACGGTCAACCTTACCTTGTAGCATGCATCTGTATGCAGACTCTGAGATGGCATAGATGTGAGGGGGCATTTCATGCCTCTTTTTGCCTCTGTACATCTCAATGATATTCTCTGAGTAGATGGGCAGGTTTTTGTAGGGATTTATGACCACACAGAAGAGACCAGAATATGTCTGTACAAAGAAAACAAAACATGAGAATCAGCGATTTGATTAAACAGCAGCCTTTAAGTCACAGCAAATTATTTATTTTATTTCATTTCATTTCAATATCAATGTGTATAGATCAGACTGAGGACTCAATGGAGGACTCATTAAAAAGCAAACCAGCAACTCAGAGATGACATTTTAATGTGCAATCTTTACAATAACATGACATGAAAAGGTAGTTTGTTGCATCTGTTGACACTGCGATACTGAAAGAGCCTAAATTGTACAAACTCGTGTATTCAAAGTTACGTTTAGTATGTCTGCCCCATTTGCAAAGAAGAAATTCTATTATGCTGTTTCTTCAGTAAAGCCTGACTCCACAATACTGCAGTTTATTGATCAAGTATCTTGTCTAATAGTCACTTTAGACATGTTTTTCACACTCGTCTCTTCAGGCACCCTTCAACTGTCAACCCAAAATCCAACAGCAGAAGGTGGAGATTTTAATCCACAGCAGCATATTGGTGCCTTGGCTGTAAAATGCAGACAGAGCGAGGTAGGCCAGGACAGGGTTAATCCCTGGCATGTCTGCTGCTCAAACACTCCATTAACTCACAAGTGCACGGGGTATACAATGAACACTTCTGGATTAAGGGTTTACAAATCTTGTATCAGTGACTGGGATCAAAAGTCACTGCCACTAAAAAAAAAAACAAACAAACAAACAAACAAAAAAAAAAAACCTTTTCAGTAGAAGAATCACAATGCATTAAACCAGGATCCTGTATTAAATGAAACATCATGAGATGCTGCTCTCTGTCTGTGTTGACCAGTTCCAACAGTTTACTGCTCGTCATGCTATTCCGTTACTACACAGTATGTGGCCAACTTCACTTCATTTTTTTTTTTTTTTTTACTCCTCTATGTCCCTCGCTCTTTTTTTTCACCTTTCTGATCTTTGTGCTTAACAGCAGAACCACATTCTTTTAATTATGTCGTCTGAACTGCAGGGGGCCCAGGGCCAGCTAACCCAGTGGTTTAGCAGGAACAATAGTGATATGACCACAGCATGCTGTGGGAGCAGCATGGATTTGTGTTTCTGTTTGTGCATGTGTGTGACTTGGACTGACAAAGCCCTGCCACCTGTCTAAATATCCCACCACATAAACACACTATTGACCAAAAAACTCATTTTGATATTTGGCGTAATGCCACGCGACAATGGCAACAGATGTACCATTCAGTAAAAGACAAAGCATTTTATGATTGTCAGTCAAAATCCAGTGAATAACCCTGGGTGCAATTTGGCCAATATTATTAATACTAACTGCATTGATTTGTCAACGTTTTAACCTTCTTTAACCCTTTAATGCATCGTGTTAAAACAATAATATTTGCAATAATTACTCCAAAGTCACACTACGATTGTAACGATGCCATGGTGTTACGATTAATTGCGATTTTAAACGTCACAGTTAATTAATCGTCAAGGCTGCCAAAAATCGTCTCAAAGTACAGTAGATTAAGAGCAGAACCAAAGACATGCCAATACGCACTTCCTGCACAGAACAAAAGCAACTTTACACAAGCTATGCTTTCAACATTCCATGAATGAATGGTAGAGAAGGAACAGGCTCACTGCTATTATTTGCTTTTCTGTTCAGACACGAGAAAGTGCACAGCAAATTTCACCCAACAAAGGTTCACTTTGGGGGGGGAAGACATATTTCTGAATTGTCTTGACTGTAAAGATATTTTTGATGCAAGCTCACTTTCGTTTCCATAAAGTTTGCATTTGCTACCATCATTTATGCAGCTTCAGGCTACCATTGCACAACAAAAAAAAAATATATATATAATAATAATAATAATAATAATAATAATAATAGTTGGATGTACCTGTAGAGACTACAGTCAACACTTGAACAGGTAATTACAGTTCGAATTCAAACGTTTCACCTTATACTCGAACAAATGTTCTAAGTTCAAATAAAAAGTGACTAAGTGATCCTAATAAGAGGCTTAGGGACACTATACAATTTAAGTTGTCATTAAAGTTGCGTTTAAGCACAGAATTGACTGTCATATATGCATTTCACTCAAAATGGTCCAAATGGATATATTATTTGGGAGTAATGAGCCTACTCTTACAATAATTCGTGCATGAACAAGTTTAAGTTAATACTTGTGGAAAAATGTCCAAAATGTTGATGCGATTCAATATTGGTGCAATAAAAATAAAAAGATGTGGTTTTAGATAAAATCTTAAACAAATACATAAAAAAATAAGTCAGTTTGCACCAAATACTTTCTAAAAACAGTTCATGTTAAAAATTAAACCGCAGTGAGATTGAATTTTACCTCAGCATGTAATTATGGGTTTTGCTTACACATAAGCA
Source organism: Ostorhinchus rueppellii (assembly GCA_030068375.1). Taxonomy (NCBI): domain Eukaryota; kingdom Metazoa; phylum Chordata; class Actinopteri; order Kurtiformes; family Apogonidae; genus Ostorhinchus; species Ostorhinchus rueppellii. The sequence continues at coordinate 13,926,202 of JAQQZY010000001.1, forward strand.
CATGGATAATCTTTTTCCAAACGACCCTGTTTCAGCTCATGGCACAAGTTGAGACATTTTAATTAAACTCTAAAGTCTTACATGTAAACACCTGGTAAAACTGTGTCCTCTCCACAGAAATGCACACTGGGGTTGTAGGAGATGGTATTTGGGAATGAAGGGTGGAGTAACATCACCAGATGGCCACCCTGTCCTCCCCACCTTTCCAATGTGCACAGATGCTGTAGCCACATTTCTATACTACCACGCTATTCCCACTGAGATTTATTACTCTGAAATCAGTCTCTGTATTTGCCACATGACAGATCGTTCACATTCTTCTACTGAGGCCAATAGTCACACCTTGCAAACTGGCAATCACTGTAAACGCCTACTTGAGCTTGCAGCTCTGGGCTGTCACTGCAATACCCCCTTCTCAGACCCCCTACAGTGGGCAGAGAGCCAGGCAGACAGATCAGCCTTCCTGCCCCAGCATGGGCTGAAGGCAGTGGGGTGAGGGATGACTCAGCTGGCTGCCCCTGATTGTGCACCCCATGGGGCATCTAAGGGTTTAGGGAGTCTCAGAGTAGAGGGGGACACATACAAGATTGCACAAATAAAGTTTTTCCCTTAGTCTTGAATAAATCAACAGCTGTAGGTGAACTGTAAATGAGTCTTAGTTGAAGTAAATAAAACTACAGGGAACAGAAGACAACTCCGATGCAGATGAAACATTTCCTCCAGAAATGTCCAAATAAATGTCTGTGAACCAAACAGTCCTTAACAGATCCTCTGCCACTGTCACCAGGAAAAAGACTGCTATTTTCTGGGGTCTTTGCTGTTCCATGGTGCAGAACCCTCCAGTTTGAAGTAACAGGAACATTTTTAATACTGAGGTGTTATTACAGTTCTGCTTAAAATATTAAGATGCTCTTAATCTCACGCAGCAGCACCAAATTAAAATGACAAACCTGTCACCAATGCGTGCCTCTGACAGCTTACAAGAGGGAGTTAACCCAAATTAAACAGCTCTGACAGCTGGGAGGGGATCCTCAATATAATGACTATGGCAGCACCAAATATGACTTAAAAAAAAACTGAATGCAAGAAGACATGGATTGTCTTTTTGAAGCATCAAAAAAAAGTTTGTGGACATAGTAGGCTGATATTACACAGTGCTGAAGAATTGTGTCAAGGTTTCACAGATGCTTCTCAATCTCTTCACCACATAAACTACAGCCATTTGATAAAGAGATCAAAGTCACTTAATAAATCTGTTATTACCATCAGCACACATTTCTAGTTCCATGGCATTGGCAATGTCCTGGTTTTAATCCGTGAAGAAAAGACTTATGTGGCTCAAAAGAAAGAAAAGAAATTACCTCTCACTAAGATAAAACATAGGTGTGTTGTGTCTTGAATCAATAATTTATCAAACCTTATGAAATACATTTCATAAAATATAAGACTTTCCATTACTGAGCAGACAAATAGGCTGCCAAGAATCAAACCAAGTGTCCAGACAAAGCTCTCAGCCTGGAGCTGTCTCCTCTCCTCTTCAGGATGTACACTCACCCTTAATGCAACAAAGGCAGTGCATATACTGACCTGCATTCAACAATAAATCACAATAACATGACTGCTGAATCCGGTCGTCCTTTCTCCTGAGTCACTGGATTGAATCATAATTGGTCGACTATGCCCATGAATGAAATATCTAGCAAAACACCCCATGTTTGCTGGGAATTAAAGTTTACTGTGCTGCCATCTTTAGTCCATCTTCCATCTTATGGACCAAAGACAGAAGTCCCTAGAGATGTTATGTCAGCATGAAGCTGTGTTGGTCTGTCTCACACAATCCTCAAAAGCTGGACAGGAAAACATGCAGAGTCAGGAATGTTAAAGCAGCTGACCACTAGATTTCTACATGCTTGTTCAAACCCCTTAAACCTCCTTGTTCTTCAACTAAATATATAGGCTTTAGGAGACATTGGAAAGACTTTAAGTTATAGAGCTGCAATGACTGTCCAAACACATGATTTGGTTCGTACCTTTGGGGAAAGGGAGAATGATGCAATTTGAAAGAAGAACATCATAAAAACATTAAGTTCCTAAATTGATTTCACATAAATGGCATTAATGGGGAAAATTTGAGTAATAGCAAATACAGTGACTGCTGCCTTTGGACAACTGCATGATTCCAACTTTCATTTGATTAATAAAATTGTGAAAATATAAAATACGTGTAGTGAATGTTAAAACTGTGGAAATTTGTAGGCATGATTTCACCCCTAGTTTAAAAAACAATTATTCAGCTAAAAATTGATTAACAATGTGATGTATATGATACAGGATCTGAGATCAGTGAAACACATTGGTACAGTGTTCAGAACAAAAAAAGCAATAAAGTTACAGTAAATCAAGAAGTTTTCTGACAGAAAACTGTTAAAAAAAAAAAAAAAGTCAGTTATGTGAAGATACAGCTGGTGCTTATCAGTGAACACAAAGAACTCAATACGGCAGTTTAGCGACAGTGTGACTCAGCACTGGCTGGAGTCAAATCTCTCTCCATTTTAACCATCTGAGAAGACGGAGCGAAAAGAGAATAAGCTGAACAGTATGACTGTCCTTCTGTACCAAGTGTGGGAGAAAATCTGCTGAGGTTACACTGAACCCTGACATTGTTACAGAAATACAAAGTGAAGATCCGACATGAATCAATTACTGCCGATTTATTCTCAGAATTTTCCTTTCATTTTTTCTTAAGTCTTAGCCATTGCAAGGACATCATTGGCTCAACATGGAGGCAAACAACATCTGCTCTCAGGAGACACAAACAGACTGAGGGATCTCTTGGCAGGAGGCCATCGGTTAGCAATGACCACATGGGAGAGCTTACAGTCGCACCTTACTTTGTCCCAAATAGACACTCATCCTCCAAGTCGGTATCAGAGTGAACATTTGATATGATTGACCAGAGCTGTGACTCTTCAACAACCTCATGATTCAATTACAATTCACAAATGCATAACAGTTCTCCTCTGTGCATCTCAATCAACTGATCCTTAATTTTCTATATTCCTACAAATGGCCAGTCAATACACAAAGACAAGTAAATACTTATTTAGAAACTGCATTGTAATGCACCTTTGAGTCAAGAAATTCCCACACCTCTACTGAAAGAAAATGGGACAATTGTAGGTTAGTGCAAAAAAAAAAAAAAAAAAAAAAAAAAAAAAAAATCATAGAAGCAAGAATCATAATACATCAAATACCAGCAAAGAATATTCTGAAATTGCTTTCTTGAAATAACAATGATTATTTTATTCATGCTCATTATAGACAACTACCTATTTTATACATTATTACTTATTTTTCTGGCGCGGAATCCAAGGCACTATGTCCAACTCCAAAACAATCATGCTTCATATGCATAGGGCTGGGTATCATGGGAAATTTCCATAATAGATTTGATTTTGATTCATAAGGTTCTGAGTCGACTAATCACGATTCGACTGGATTCAGTATTAACTGACTGATTCAGATTACTGGTATCTATATTGATACTATAAAGGAAATAAATATGACATTTGAGCAGTAAACAGATGAATCTGCCCTTAATGAACAGGACATAAACATTACCGTTTCTACGGTGGCTCATGACAGACTTCTGCATCTTTATTCAGTTTTATGACTGGTGGCTTCAACTTGGGGGGGGGGGGTATGCATATACCCAGTATGTGGTATCCATACTCAGGTATCACCTAAGTATGGATCCAAGTTCATATTACTAGAACAACCGGCTTCCGTGACTGGAGAAGCTCCAAGCGGCCACTTCCTCCACGCTGCGAGTTTGACTCAAGCTGGGAGGACCTCCCACAGAGTTGTTCTCCCCACCCCTCCTCCGCATCCCTCCCGTGTCAGAACCGACGCAAGTGAGACTGAGCCTTCCCCAGGGGTTCAAGACAGAGCTGGCCACACTTCCGCGTCAGCGTTCTCCAGGTCAGGGACTCGCAGCCCGGCTCTTAAAGATCAATTTCCCCCACTGATAATTGATTACACAAATTCAAAATCGATCCAAGATCAATTAAAATCGATTTTTTTTACCCAGCCCTACAAATGAAAATTGATAAAAGCCCAAGAAAACCCACTGGGACCCATTGCACAAGCCACAATGACAATGCATAAATTACGGTATGACATCATTATAGCCCAATCTTTTGCATACATTTATAGACATTAGAATGCATTTGCATAAAATAAAAACCTGTCCCCTGTTGTTGTCACTACTCAACAACTCCAAATAAGAAGCTATAACAGTATGGATAAGGTGAATTAAAAAAGTAGTGCAATCGTTTGCTTGACTTATACTTCACTGTAGATAGTAAATACACATCTGAAAAAGACTGTTTATTTTGATATGAAATGCTGTTGCATAATGGACAGAGTCTATCCTTGATATGTGTAGCATGTTTGTGTTTTGTGCTTAGTCAGAATTTAGTCTGATATGTGAAGGATTTTTGAGTTACTTATGGGATAGAATGCAGGGGTAAGGGGGTGAGTGATTATAAATTAAACTTCATCCTGCTCCTTTTCGAATGTTTTCATCTCTTTTTATACAAATCTTTTTGGTGGTTTGGTTTTAATGTTATATTTGAAGTAAAAACACAACCAAGAACAAAAACATCTATTCCTAATATTCCAGCGACAAGACATTAAAGAAGTTGGAAATCAAACCATTTTGACACTTTTCAAGGCTCCCATTTCTTTTCACAAACCTTGACTACAGATACCAAGTGAAATTTTGTCCCATTCTCCCTTCCAAAAGATTTTAAAGGTATGTAACACTACGAGGAATTTGTCAGCACATTTTGAGTGTCCATGTACTTTAAACATCCTCCCCACTGGACAAGACAGGAAAGTTTTTGTAATGTGCAGAAAGTGTGGTTGTGAATTGTTTTGTTGAAATGTGGATAATATCACTGAAAGTATCAAGTAAGTGTTGCTTGAAAATCTCAACATACTTTTCAGTATTTATGGTCGAGATGCACCAATACCACTTTTTTCCCCAGACCGAGTAGTACTAGTACTTACTAGAGCTGCAACTATCGAGTATTTTTGGAATCGGGTATTCTGTCGATTATTTCTACGATAAATCGAGTACTCTAATGAATTCTACTTTTTCATACAGTTAGGGTGTGTGTGTGTGTGTGTGTGTGTGTGTGTGCGCATCTTTTGTGTGTACTGGCTCTTCCATTTCTAGCGCATTTAACGAAACGTGAACCTTGCAAGTCACCTTTAATCGTCATTTATGTGCCTTTCCTCAATGATCTGAACTATGAAACTTAAGGATAATGTTTTTGAAAGTCATTT
>JAQQZY010000001.1:13965409-13981289 GCA_030068375.1 Ostorhinchus rueppellii
TTTTTTTTTACGTTAGGTCCAATGGCCCGGAAATCGACCGGAAATAGATTTGCGTCACTTAGGCTCCCTATTCCTGTCCAGGTTTCAGGGGCAGTCTGAAGGATTAAAATTGCATGAAGTAGTGAGAAGTTACGGTAATTTGAAAACACAAATGCGTTGGGCTCACCGGTGATCCCTGTGGTTTTAAAAAGAGTTAAAACAATAAAAATAAAGTAAAAAAAAAACCAACCAAAAACTCAAACTCACAGAGAAGAGCATGTTCTTCTTGTCTTGATTGACAGCTCGTGGGTCAGGCACGGGGTCGGTGTGTTTGATCACGGAGACGGATTCACCTGCGAAACAGGCGAAACATTTCAGGTTCAATCCATCTGCGTTTGTGTCTGCAGATCCACAGACCGACGGCTCCACGGCGCTGATCTCCATTCAGGAGAAATGATGCTGTCATCATACACCTCTGAACTCATTTCTCAAACAGCTCATTGTCCCGGCTGGTGTCAACCTGCTAACCTGGTTCTATAAACACAGCTGGAGGATGAGGATGAGGATGATATGTGATACTCATGTTCTTATTGTATCAAAGATTAACCCTTCAAAGTCCTAAACAGTTGCAAACGAACAAAAACACAGACTGACTGAAAGTATTTCATAACTTTTGATCCACTAATTCGATTAATACATGTAAATAATTCAGGTTAAAAGCAGTTTCTCAGCTTTCCTTCGTTATCAGATGAGATATTTGTACATTCAGAGGCTCCGTAGTGAATATGGAAGCACCGTTGTCTTCAGCAACATTTATTCACCAATAAAATACATGTCCAATCCAAGAAAGTTCATAGTGTCTGTTCTTATATAATTTATTTAGTTTCCTTCTATATTAGACACAAAATCTGTGAAAATAAACCTAACATGTTTCAGCTGTAAACTTCCATGTCACAAGGTGGAGTGTGACGTGTTTAAGATGACTGATGTTTTGTGTCTGATATAGAAAGAAACTAAATTAACTATTGGTTAAAGATGCTTGTTTCTATGCTCAGTTGATATATTTTGCTGAAAAAGTCACATTTTCTCTAGTTTTCTCTGTTTTCTTGAAATAATGCTTGGATTTACCCCAAGCTTTTATGAACATGTACACTGTCAGTGAATTAAATATAAGAAAATATAATAAAATTGTTGATTTTCATGGGAAAATGTAAAAAACAGAGGGTAATATGATAATAAAAGGTGACAAATCACTTCGCAAAAGTTAAATGCAGAGAAAAATGTTATTAGAATGAATCTAGGTGTTTGAAAGTAAAGAAAAACCTACTAAAACCTCAATCTTATTATATTAAAGGAATGTCTGTATACATATAAAAACTGGAATCATACTTTAGATAAGAGTAAATTCATGGTACACTGTAAAAAGTAAAACACTGAATCAACTTAAAAAAAATTTCTTCAATAGGTCACACATAAAAAAATGAAAGTGAACCAAATTAAATTAGATTAAATAACATTTAATATAATTTAATTTGGTTCACTCAACTATTTTTTTTTATGTGTGACCTATTGAAATTTTTTTGAGTTGATTCCATTTTTTACTTTTTACAGTGTATTTAGGACTTTATAAACGCCACTGACAGAAACAAAAGAGTTTTAAAACATGTAAATCATTGTATGAAAGCGTCAAATTTAACTTATAACAACAAATACTGATGTTCGTATGAGGAACTGGGAAACTAATTGATAAAAAATGATGCAGGAAATGAACTGATGGCCATGATAAAGCTCAGTAGCGGCAGTGACGTCTTACCAGTTAAAATGGACTGGTCCACCCTCAGAGTTGTTGATTTGATTGAACAGATGCGGATGTCAGCAGGCACCTTGTCTCCGACTATGAGCAAACACAAAACAAACACACACACATCAACAACATGAACGTGCAGAAAAACCCAAAGGGGCCACAAAAAGGCAAAATAAACAGATACTCAACACAAACACCAGAGCTCAAAGGCATTCTCATGGTCGCCTTAAATCCAGAAAACAAACTGTGACGCATTTTGGCATGGAGTCTTCATCAGGGAGACGAAATATGTTTGTTTGATATGATTGTTTTGTGATAGTAAAGGCATTTTAACTGTGCCTCGGAGGTTTGTTTTCTTATATCCCTTGTACAGCAGCAAAAATCAACCATTCCATGTGACCTGTTCCACTACTCAAATGTTCTCTTGAATGTTTCGTCACTCCTCTTTAGGCTATGGCCAAACAAGACATTTGAGGATGCTGTTTTGCACAGGAAACACTGAACGGCATTTCTGAAATAAAACAACAAATTAACTAAAAAAAAAAGGAGCTAAATGTGGTACGTCGACTACATTATATCACTATAGTGTTCAGAATAAAGAGCAATTAAATTCTACATTTTATTTTGGCAGTTCAGGTCAAAATAAAAGTGTGAGTTTTAGTTTAGAGAAGAAAACCTGATGATATCGTAGTACAGATGTGTGTAAACAATGAGTTTTATACTTTATTCAGTCAGTGGACATCCTACACAAGCAATGCCATAATATCCACCAGTTTAAACTGGTCTATAAACAGATGGTCTGGTCCCAGTACAGAGACAGGGGGTCCAAATACTGACGTTACATCAATATTATGTCTTGTCTTTTTTTGTTGTTCTTCTTTTTTTGTTTTGTGTGTGTGTTCTTATTTTCTGTTTGATTGCTGTTGTTTTTACGTTATTGCGTATTCATCTGTGTTGCCTTCAAGGATTTATATATGTGTGCATGTACTTATTTATTGTTTACCTTTCTGGTATGTTAATATGGGTGTGTGTATGTATATTAGGGTTGGGAATATTCATTGTAAGGCCGATACGATACGCATCTCAATACAGCATCTATGATCCAATATATTAAAGATACGCGTGTGGCATCTCACGATGCGATACGATAAGATTCACACCCAAATCACGATACAGATTAAACACATTCTGGTTGAACACGTTCATTCTGTTAAAAATATGCTGTGGAATTCAGTGAGCTTGATTATTTATTTATTAAATAAGACCAAGACTTTTCACAGAGTGTCTTTAGTTCAGTTTCAGAGCGCGTGCCTCACATACAGTCAGTGAAAAAGTTTTGACTTTGTGTCCAAAGTCGTTTCTCTGGATGTTTCTAACACTGAACTTCTCGCTCCCTCACTGAATCAGTTTGTAAATCTGGTATGTAGGATTCAATACAGTTGATCTAGTAAAAAGTATATGTTTAGAATCCACATGTGGTCACCGTCCTTCTCTGTCTGATCCACATACAGACTAGGGCTGGGCGATAAGGACCAAAAGTCATATTCCGATATATTTTGGCTGAATGTCGATATACGATATATATCCCGATATTTTTTCCTGCAAAGTGAGAGCTAATGTTCAGTCAAAGTCAAAGCCAAATATGACGTTTCACAAGTAGTTTTATAGACCAATTCATCCTTCCCGCGCTCTGCAGACGTTGTTGCTTCCTCCATGCTTGTTGAACAGTGCCGGTCTGCGGCTGCCGGAGTGTCTCTTCCTGCCCGTTCCTCCTCTGTGCACGAAAGAGGAGGGGCGGGGACGAGCAGTGCAGAGAGCTCTGGGTCAGCAGAGCAAGGATCACAGCGCAAATTTGAACTATATCGATATATACTATATAGTCTAATTCCAAATCGTATTTAAAACTATATCATTCATTCATCTTCTATACCCGCTTTTTCCTCACTAGGGTCACGGGGCTCGCATGGAGCCTATCCCAGCTACTTAAGGGCGAAGGCAGGGTACACCCTGGACAAGTCACCAGTTCATTACAGCACTTAAGCATCATAGTTTATTCTTATTTTTATCCCCATATCAAGTGGTCACATGTTATGATGCATGCTTATTTCCCCCTGTGATGCATTTCCACTGGCTTTAGTGTGGACTTGTAACGGGTTTCATCCCAGTTAAGACAAATAAATGTCATGGTTGTCATTGTGTTTGTTAGTTGCTACAACAATTCAGGAATACATATGAAAAATAGCTGTAATGTAATATGCTCATTTCTCTCTTTCCAGAGTTACAGCGCACAGGAAAAAAATCACAGGCATGTGTGATTGTTATTCTACAGGATTACTATTCAAATTTACAATATTAGTGAAATTTCCATTCTAAATAGTCAGTCTGAGTCAATGCCTCCATTATTTTAGGCTCCTGGAGTGACTAAAATGAAGTGCAAAGCTGTAGATCATGAGCAAGGACCACAACCTCACATGGATGAAATGATTGTTTATTCGTGACAGATAGAAATAGATGTTTGAGACAACGATGACAATGACGATGGCCTCATTTGAGGTGGGTTAACCCCCCGTTACCTAAAGAGGAAGACAGGCAGAAGAAGGAGGGAGGGTGAGGCATGGAAGTAAGAACAAATAGAAATGTTGGGCAGGGGGGTATTTATAGGCTTATGACAGGAAGGGGAGTGTTTGAGGAGTGGTCCTGCTTCTGAAATGCATCATAGATTATCTCCAGTTTAATGGTGTTGATGTCTTTAGGCTGCTGCAGGAGAGAACTGGCAGATATGTGTAACTGTAGGATCATTTAAATAAACACATATAACACATATTCATTCAAACATCTTTTCCGTTTGTCAGAGTGACCAAACAATAGATGCAGTCGGAGGAAACAACTGAGGTGGATAAATGTGTCTCAGCTTCTCCAGAGCCCCATGTAGTGTCATTATATGTAATCATAAGCCTGACAGCAGCTTCAATTGATCCATACTGTAAATGCGTTGCTTTTCTGTCTTGAACATTTATGAATTTTCAAACGGACCTGATAGAAAATGCATTGCTGCTAAAGTTATGCCTTAAAATAAGACTTTGCATTAATCCTCTGCTAGTGTTTAATACATGTGACCCTGGTTTCAGGCAAGACAAGTCATGTTTTTCTCTAAATATTTCTGTCCATGTGTTATTTGTTCTGCTCCTTCTCCTTTTGCCTTTACAGCCCGAATGCAAATGTGAAAATATGTGCACAAACTACATTACAAAGGTGACCATGGGTTTTCAGTGTTACACCCAGATATCCAGGATTCATTTATGCTTCATGGAAATATTTTTGTGATTTATTGCTTTAACATACGGCTTCCGAGGAAGTGAAGTGACACAGCTTTATGTTTTATGAAAAGTGGGATAACCAATCATTGTTAAACTATATCAGGCATGACAGGTTACTGTCAGCAGGCCGAGGTAGCCCCCATTATTATCACAGCGTCCCTAGAAAAGAGAAATTATTTTCTTAAGTCACAGGTTGTGGTTTATAATAAGAGGAATGGGAAATGTTGAGGTTTTGATGCAAAAGCATAATTAGTGTAAAATAGTGGGAGATTAAGTGTTGAGCCCTTATTTTGCTACTAACAAAAAAAAGACAAAAACAAACTAAAAACCTCATGTTGTATTTCACTTTTCCACTTACTCTGACATTTATTTGCCTCCCCAGGTTCTTTGTAAACTTCCCGTCAGCCAAACAGTACTTCAGTCAGTTCCAGGACATGGAGGATCCAGAGGAGATGGAGCGCAGCAGCCAGCTTCGACACCATGCCCGCAGAGTGATGAATGCCATCAATACTGTGGTGGAGAATCTCCATGATGGGGAGAAGGTGTCGTCTGTGTTGGCCCTGGTCGGAAAGGCCCATGCTTTAAAACACAAGGTGGAGCCCATGTACTTCAAGGTAAACAAACCACCTCCCTAATGTTGCTAAACTTATGTATTTGTACAGAACAGATATTATGTTATGAAGGTCAACATCCTTGATGCTTTCTTTTATGCTCCAATACTCTCCTTTTTTTGGTTACACAGTTTCACAGTATTTGTCAGTCATCCGGTCTGTTAGACAAAATATACAGACAGACAGGTGTGACGCGCTCTCTATCCAGTAGAATTTGATTGTGTAGTTATTAAAGTAGTGTTTGACTGTGGTAGTGCTCCTCTGCCAGAACCAAGGATGCTTCTCCAACTCCAACCCCAGATAAAATTTGGCTCTCTGTGAATCAGTGTAATCAGTTTTGGGGACATGCCCACAGGTTCAGCTAGCGGTGGTTGTAGGTGTGTAACCTAGCAACACTGGGGGGGGTCCAGGGGCACAGAGGAGAGGGAGGAAGAAGGTTGCATTATAACACCTAAAGCAAAAGCCAAGTTGATTATCTAGTGGCTAAGAACTTGTCATAAAATTTAGCACATCACATTACTTCAAAGTCAGTGTTTCTTTTTTCTTTCAGCAACACTGAGAATTCAGCAGCGGTGTGCTGCTGCTGCTGAGTGAACCCTGTATATATGCATATATATTAAAAGCAACACCTACTGACTAACAATTGTCTTGGTAAATGGCATCACCATCTAAGAAGATTCCATTATTATTTCTTAACCATTTTTGTTTTTTTTTTTCTTCCGGTTGAGTCTGTGTTTCTTAATATATTTCTCTTTAGTTGCTATTGAGGCTTGTAGCAGCCAATAATGTTATAAGCCAATAACTTAAAACTAATTTTAGCCATTTTAAATGTAATAAAGTCCCGAGTGTAATAACTTCAGTGAGAGCTACTTGGGATATTCCCATCCACTTTACCAATTCTGCACAAAAACTACAAAAAAACAAACAAACAAACAAAATAGTTTATTTCCAAGAAATGCTGTCTGATTTATGTATTAGACCATTATCAGCTGCAGTTCTTACATTTTCAAAGGATTTTTTAAGGCTAGGCCAATAACATAATAACTTTTGTCATTATTTGCAAAATATTCTTACATTACTGACTCAGAACCTTTATTTAACTACTGGCAATGTATCATGTTACTAGTGTTACTGCAGCAGTCAACTCTTTCCAGATTTTGTGTGATGCCCAAGACACACAGACAGAGTCCACTTCCCTTTTACAATATAAGAATGCATAGAATATATATTACATCTAAAATACCCAAAGCGATTACATTATTGGGGTTATTAGATCATTGGTTGCTACAAGACTGTTTAACACCATCCCTTCTCGCAAAATCTGGATAGACTTTATGACTTTTGTGACACCATGGAGAATGCAGTTAACATTTAGATAAAATGAGTATATGCTAAACTTATACAAATCCCTCTCGGTACATACCACTGGTGAAGTCTTTTCTTGCATCAGCGACTTTGAAGACTCAAAGTATCGCTGTATGTACCCAAGGAAATATTCTCATTACCCCTGAAGTATCACAAGGGATTTATAACACCTTCACACCACCCCCCCCCCCCCCCCACACACACACACACACACACACACACACTTTACTCTTATCTGTTCATTATGTCTCAAATGCAGCTATTATTGTTTTATGATTATTTTTTTTTTGCTCTGAACGCTGTAGAAAGGGTTTGTGAGGTTGTGGTTTGTGCTTAATTAAGAATAAATTAAGATACACAGAATCACATGAAGGTAGTTGTGTTGTTGCTAAAGGTGTGTGCAGGAATAGATGTGTTCTTTGTCTTTAAACCAACTAATAATGCATTGATTTGGCATAGAAATCACATAGGTCAGACAGAGCACAAAGGAAACAGAATGAGTATCATCAGCCCCGTTTATAGTCCAGTGTTTAATTGAAACCCTATGGTTTGGTAATTCTCACACTGAAGATGCTGTAGCTTCCCTCTTCATGTAGTTGAAGAGGAAGCATATGCTCCCCCTCATCTGTCTTTTCAATGCTGATGCTGTTACTTCATAAATGCAGCTGTGAATAAAACAGATTACTTCCACTGCAGCTTTAGGAGCACGTTTAAAGACTTAATTGTTTTGTGGAAGAGAAATTAAATGCATTCTTTTCCATCATGTATTTGAAGATATTTCATGAGCTTTTAAGACAATTTGAAAAAGAGTAAATCCCGTAAGCATGACTTCACTTCCTGTGAAATTGTGGTGCTAATCAAAATGATGGTTATGAATTATTACAGCACAGTGCATCAGTCTTAATCACTTTGAATAAATGATTATTATCTCATTAAAACTGTTTCTAAAAAAAAAAGTTCTGATCATTTAAAGTCAGTCTGCAATTAAAATGCCAATTGTCTTGACTTGTAAGCTTCTTACATGTGAAGATTTGCTGCTTTCCCCTTTTAAGTTATTGTGAAAGTCATTATTTTCATGTCGGAAACGGTCCCAAAATCAAACCATTAGGAGATAAATTATTAAAACTAGTTGAAAAATAATGGATGAATTAAGAACAAAAAGAAATAATGACTAATTGTATGTTAAATGGAAGTGCATGAGTGTCTGAACATGGAATCTTTTCTAATTCAGTTTGTTTGATGCTTGTGTTTGCTCATATCTCCAGTTCTTCAGTACTTTTTTTTTTCTTTTACACAATTGTTTTATTTCACCAATGTTTTAGCTTCAACAACAGTGCTTGTCTTTCAAACTCTTCTTTTTTTCCCACTCCCCTCCTGTGGTGCCCTTTCTCTCTGCATTTTCATTCTCCTCGTATTGCCCATCCACCCACCGCTTTCATGTTTAACTGTTATCATTTTCAATTCTCACCTGTCTCGCCCACTTTTCTGCAACAGTGAATTAGTTTTCCTTTTTTTTCCCTTCACTGCTCTGCTTCGGCTCAATGCTATTTCTCCCCGTTGCATTTTCTGCCTTGAACCCTCCGTGATCTCCTCATCTGATCTCGAATCTTTCCATTTTCTGTATTAATAAAGTTTTCCCTTCTCTCAGATACTGAGCGGTGTGATGCTGGAGGTGTTGTCTGAAGATTTCCCAGAATTCTTCACAGCCGAGGTGCAGCTGGTGTGGACCAAACTGATGGGGGTGCTGTACTGGCATGTGACTGGGGCGTACACAGAGGTGGGCTGGCTCCAGGTCTCCAGCTCAGCAGTGTGAAGAGTTACCGAGGAGACGGTCTGAAAGAGTTTTTTGTGGACTTAATGAAATGGAAAAAAGGAAATGATGTGTTTGTGATCATCTAAATAGTGGACGACGAGAAATACAATTGCAAGGAGTTCTGTGCGGAACATTTCCCCTTGATTCTGTCTTTTATTTTGGTGACATTTTGGTGCTAAGCCTTCATTGCTGTGCTGTTCACCACACTGCCCTCAGATCACTTTGATGCCCACCAGTGTAGCTAGTTGCTTTTTATATTTTATTTTTAGTAAGTGGGGCTTCTTTTGTCTGGTTATTACAGCAAACACATCATTTCCTTCCTTCTTCTCATTGAAGAGCTGCCAAGTGCTTAGATGAGCAAAGCTTTAATGTACCGGTATAGCGTATTTATTTATTTATTGTTCAGTGAAATTATCTGCCAGTTGTCCCCTTTGTTAAGCCCCGCCTCCCTTAGTTACTGTTGCTATGCCTTTCAAACTTTGTGTTTTAGTGTTTAGCAGTGAGCACAGTTAGCGCTAAATTGTCATTAACTTGGGAAAACAGACAGGATTTGACTTGAAACAAAAATATACATGATTAAATTTGTCATTTCTACATGATGTCTGTTGATTTACTGGCTGTAATGATAACACAACTACAAGGTTGTGTCAACTATGCTGGTTAGCCACCAATAGCGCTAATTAGCTAAGTTTAGCTAAAACCATTGTGGAAAATACTCTTTTTAGTTGCTTGTTTTGCAAAAACTCTGTAAAATGGTTTTTAGATGCATGTCAAGACTACGTAACAGTTCCAAGAAATTATATTATGTTAAGACACTGAGGGTAAAGTTATGCATCAGGTTAAAAGTCCATTGAAGAAAAAGGAGTTAGCTAGTTATTGCGGTGCAGTATGAGAAAAATGCACAGAAAAATGCTTTATTTAAAGGATGTAGGTGTAAAATAAATGAAATGGTGGTAGCTAAATACATTGGTATGCTAATGTTTGGAGTTATCCTTTGTTTTTGTTTTTTTATTTTAAATTTTTTAAGAATCCAAAGGTTGTCAGGTCTGCGGTACCTAGTTCTCCTTGGGGAGGGATTTAGCAAATGGCCGACTAGAAATTTAAAACATTTTTAGTACTTCTTCTTCTTCTTCTTTTTTTTTTTTTAAAGCTAATTTCTGTGGGAAAACTGCAGCATCTTCCGGCAAAACCGCACTTCTGAATAAACCTCACATTGTTTTGAAAGATATTAAGAAATGTTAAGACAAGGAATGAATTTTAAGCTATGACTGGGGGCTCTTAGTTGTTAAATTAAGCCCCGGCTTTGGGACCATGGAGCTGCTGACTGTTAATATATATTCTCATTGTGTCCTACTATTATATCCATATGTTAGAGGACCTGCGGATCCTTTTCTCTCTATTGATGAATTGTGTGCTCTTAATGTCTTGTTTAACTTTACAAATGTGTTGTTTGTATCAATGTACAGTGGGCAAGTGTGCATAATCTTTTTGGCTTTGTTTACAACTCATTGGCACATTGACCTGCCGACACGTTGAAGAGGGCTGTTTTTTCTTGGGTACATTTTTTTTTTAAACATAAAATCTGTCTTGTCAACATTTTTACCTCCACGAACAGTTTTATTTCACACACTGACATTGTGAAAGTGAGAGAGAGTATCAGCAGGTGGATACGATCAGCAGCTACTCCTTCACACCGACACACAGGCATTGCTTTAAGACCTCCCATGTGTTAATATTTACAGGACTGCCAGTTAGTTTACCTCTCTAAAATCCCATCAGAGAGATGTGATGTATTAAACCCTCCATTAAGAGCTTTAGGAACTCACTCTGGTGGTCTGTGGGAAAAAAAAGTTAGATGTAGATGTGCTGTTGGTCTCTTTTCTTTCCATCCTGAAGAATATAACACAAGAAATAAGGTAAATATGTGAAATACATGATGTGGATTTTACCCCCTGTGTGAAAATTACGCTCTTTTTAAACTCTGCGTACATCATACAGTACGTTGTCCTGTTTATTCTACCACAAATACTTTGCTTTTCCTTATTTAACCTCACCTTCTTAGCATTGCTGTTCCAGTAACTAGAAGCTTTGGACTGCATGTGGCACCGTCTGCAGTCTCCATTCTCCATCTGCGAGTCTCTCTCTAGTCAGTTTCCAAACATACTCTGCAAATCTGTTTAGGATGGACATTTGATCCAATCTTCAGTTTGCATCTGCTCCAGTGACGTCCTGTATCTTCCATCTGACCCCCCTTAGCATCGGCATCTGGCATTAATGAGGAGGTAATGAGTCTCCTCTCCTCCTCATTTGGTCATACATCTACTGTAACTTCCCATTGCCTCTGTTAAGACTGCATCACTGAGAACAAAAACAATTAACACTGGACAGATGGTCACAATGGCGTATCGGCCATCGACAACCACGGAAGATGATGGATTCAGTCATTGTCAGCAATTTTAGAATATAAGGGGTTTTTTTTGGACAGAACTTTTCCAGAGAAGCGACTTGCAAACTTTACAAACTTTTTTCTTCACGTTAAGAAGCTGGAAAAATGCATAAAAAGGATAAAAGTATGTAAAACAAGTTACATTTATTAAATTAATGCTATTTCTCATTTTTTGTTGTTTTCCCTTCTTTTCAGTTATTCATTATCTTTAATTTCCTAATAATTTCAGCTCATCTTTCTGTTGTATAGGGGGTTGTTTTAGCTTTTTATTTACTATGACCTTGATGTTTAGCATCATCAAATGGTCAAGACAAATTCATCATCACAACAAAGGACACCAGGGTTCAGGACCCGCATCAAACCCAAAACAAAAATACAAAGCTCTAGTGCTTTTTTGGCAGCAGCTTTAAATTAACACTGCCATAAAATAAACTATCAGCACTGACATTCATAAAAAATACCCTACACTGCTCTACATTTTTTAAAAATAAGTAAACAATTGCCTCAGAGATGAAATGTGCTAAATCTTATACAGTTTGATAAGATGAATTGGAAAATAAAAGACAAAAGTGCTGGTTCGCTGATGTTTTCAATGTCCATAATAAAGTGTTATTACATATATATTGGTTTATGTACATTTATACAACAGATTTATAAATCTTCCACTAGAAAGAAACTGTAAAGTGAATGTATTGTGATGTACACAGTGTTATTGAAGTAGATCTGGGACTGAGACAAACATTCCTTAAGAGTAAAACCCATTCTCTCATTAATTCTCACAATTTCACATTTTAACCTAAGACTGTATCTTGGAAACGACAGACAACAAGTATTTTTTTTTAACTTAATTTTCCATTATCAGTGACTCAAACTTGACTATAGAGCAGTGTTATCTGCTTGTTAAGCTGTGATGTCATTTACTGCTTCGGGTCCATGTGTGTTCATTACATTGCAGTATTATGTCCCTGAGTCCATAAAGCGCACCAAGTTGTCATTCTGTCACTTTACATGTGATAAACAGCAGAGGCAGTGGCTGAAGTTAATTAATAGTTACAAGTCAAAAAACGCTCATGTTAGTGTGTCAGTTACTGTATTTGCCAAACCACATCTTTATGAATCCCTGATATAGAATAAGACTTTGATGAGGTAGTTCCCATCTGCATTTATTTGTGTTTCATTTGTCAGAACTTTAACTTTCTTGTCCAGTTTAGAGGACAGTAAATAAAGTAATGATTTATTTCAACAAATGACTGAAGATAGAATGATGTGACGCATGGCTGTAAACACACTGAGAGCTTCATCATTATTTAAGACACTGAAAATCATAATCTATTGCAGGTAAAACACTGACTATGGGAATGAAATTTAACATTGGGTTAAATAAATAAATATAGCCCCTTCTGAAGTCTAATTGGTGCTTCACTAAGTAAAAAAAATTATAGTAACCCAGCTTATAAGCACTCCCATTGTTGACTGTTCAGACCCAGTAATGAGTGTGACAAGCAGATAAAAGCAGAGACTAGACCACTTGGAGAGTACCAGTTCCTGTCAACATACTAAGTTCTTTTCCAAAGTAAATATTACGTCATACTAACCATGCATCTGTCACAGGTAACCTTAACATAACCCTTATTCTAATCATTACTGTTTCAAAACCAAGTTATTTTTGTGCCTAAACCTGACCAGACCTTAATTGTAACATTTTGGCAGCCTCAAAGAAACAGTTATTTCTGCGCCCACATCTACTGTTTTTGTGCCAATTCTCCTGTTGCCTGTTTGTCTGTTGCACTAATCCATCAGATGCTGATATGGGCTATATGAGAAGGTATAGACAAATAACATACTCGGTTATTGGATAATGTAAATGCTCTGATAAGACTTGGTTCTCCTGAGATAACAAACCACTCAGTTCACTCAGACAAAAAAAAAAAAAAAAAAAAAAAAAAAGCCCTGGCCACTCACTGCTTCATATCTGTAAAAACTGGGTATTTATTTCCAGCTCTTACAGATGTTTACTGAAAGCTTTCAAGGAACCGGAGAGTCCTGAGCCTGTGTCGCACACTGAAAAGTGGATAAAAATACACACAGGAGTCAAACAAAGCTCAAGTTAAACTATTTTCACTTTGGTTTAAATAGCTCTGGAGGTTGTAAAGCTGTTGTCAGTCAGAAATGATTGGTTTCAGAATACACAGTCCTGTCCTTTGCCTGGCTCCTCACATCAGCTTCCCTTTGAGGTCGGGCCTCTTTATTTCTTCAAGCAGCTTGTGCTTTTGGAGTATTTTTGCTCAGCAGAGTTCTCCCAATGTCTTGTTTATTAAACACAGTGTGGTGTGAAACCCATTTCTCACACACATCCAAACAAAAAGGAGATGAACTGTTCCTCTTGTTTTAGTTGCAGGCTTTGTGCTGCCTTTTTTTTTTTTTTTTTTTTCTATCTGCAGCATGTTAAACACAGCTCACGTACAATTATGTGCAGACACATCCCAATCATGATCACAAGTTTTTTTTTATTACTTCTCCCACACACACGGTCCTGCATTAGATTGGCAGAGTTGGGCATGCCCTTGCATCCCATGAGTATCGCAGCAGAAATTAATCTGATATATAATTCCTTTAATCAAAGCTGAAACTTACTGTTTTGTGCTCATTAATACGTTTCACACATAAATCCTCATTCAGTAAATAAGGGCATCACAACTACGTATGTGGATATGTGTTTTTGTTGTGAAATGTTTGCGTCTTCTCGGTTTAAAAGTTAGGACTTTATATTTTTCTAAATATATGAGAAGGACTCTGTATTTGAATACTGCATATGATTACAGTCTGTCATTGTTTACTGCGTTGTTGGTGGGAGCGAGTGCAGTGGCTTTGTAGTGTTTTTGAGCATGTTTGCACAGCCTACCACTTGTACCTTCTCAGACCTGGTGAAAATGAATTATGACCATCAATAAAATATACGTACTTTAAAATGAAGCACACTTGTCTTGAGTTTTTTAAGAGAATGGGTTATATGAGTTCTCTGCATCCTCTGATGGTGCATACATCAAAAACACGCTCTTATTGTGCACATGAGGTTAATCAGACACACTGCTGGTACAACATTCACTGAATTTAATTGAAGCAGGTCCATTCAAAAGCACCTGACTGTTCACTGTACCTACCAGACGGTGTTTCACCCAAGTTACATCACCTGGAAAAGAAAGATCCATTTGCATTTGTGTGTCTGGGTCAAAGAAGCAGTGGTTTTGGACAGGTCTAGTTGAACAGGACCCACTGTTTCCCATGATCAAGTCACAACATATTTTTATACAATTCAAACCATATGTAAATCTGAGCTTTTTTAGATAAAACATATAACAAATAAACTGTGAGCATCATGACAGCATAGTACACAGACAGACAAAATCTGATCTTTGAGAAAACAGTGTGTGTTCAAAAAAATATTTCAGATTTGCTATGTTATGGTCTTAGTTTATAGTGATATCTGACATGTCATACACTTGGGTTTCAGTCCCTTTGTACAGTCAAGTTTTGTAAATCTGTAATCAATACTCTCATGGTCAAATTTGTGCTACATCTTCATCATATAAATATATTTCAGTCAAATGTTTGCTTCACTATGCCAATCACCAGCTACCTCAGACTTTCCCATTTGTCAAAAATAAAAGTCAAATATCTGACATCAGACTGCATTTAAAGTGGTAAAAACAAAAGCATTTCTTATAATAAATCCCAACCAGCTTTAGGATCATGACTCAAAAACTGAGTTTTTAAAGCATGTTTAAATATTTTGGAAAATTTGTTAAAGATATTTTAATTGAATTTAAATTAAATAAAAAAAATTATTTATTTATTTTTGGTGAATTGGTTTTGAAAACTTGATCACACATCTTAGTCCAACTCAAGTAAATAAAACGTTCTTATGTATGACTCCTCATGGCATGTATATGGGACTTGTACCTGTAGCTATAGTAGCTAATTGAGAGATCATGTACAATATTGTAAGCCCCCCGAATAACAGGAGCTTATCAATAACAGCTTAGATCAGGGGCATCAATCTAATTTTAGTTCAGGGGCCACAATCAGCCCCATTTGATCTCAGGCAGGTCAGACCAGTATCATAATAGCATAAAAAATGATTAATAACAAATAATAACTCTAAATCTGTTTTGGTGTAAAAAAGAAAAACAAAACAAAAGTACAGTAGTGTATTAGAACTTACAGATCACAGTGGCTCCACAAAGGCACAATATTGTTAAAATTCCACTTATTTTTCTTGCAAAATTTTGTGCTGTTCATGATTATTTACTTTAGATTATTCACATTTTTTGTGAAAAGATAGCTTGTAAATGTAAGCATTTCTAATATGTGCTTTTACTTTTACTTTATTCCACACTAAAAAGACCCCCCCCCCCCCCAAAAAAAAAGTTGTATTTATTTAGGAGTTGTATTTATTTGTAGCTTATTTTTGCTGGTCTGATCCTCTTGAGGTTGGGCTGGATGTGAAACCTTTGCGGTAATATATACATCAAGTTGTTATTTATG
>JAQQZY010000001.1:14023492-14035224 GCA_030068375.1 Ostorhinchus rueppellii
GTAATAAACTGCTAATCTTCTCAACAGTAATTTACTGTTAAGGTTTAAAATAACAGCTCTTTGCTGTATTTATAAAAACAGTAGGAAACTGTAAATTTCAGCAACAGCTATATACTGTTAATTTTACAGTTACTTCCTGGCAACCCTACTGACAGTGGTTTACTGGTTTTTTAACAGGGGGAATTTCTAAGAGTGTGCAGTAACCACAAAATATGCACTGATGAATATATTATATAGCAAATGTATCTGTCTGAATGTCATACTTGAATGTCAACTATTAATTAACAGTCTTGTGCTGAAATCAAAGAGGTTTGATGCAGAGGCAGAGGTTTGGAAAGTCTCAGCCTACCCAAAATAAATCACAGATACTTGTACAGTCATAAAGCAGACATATTTAGACATCTGTATGAAATCTGTTAAATCTGAGACTTGGAGATTTTTGTGATCAAACTTACACTGATTCAATGTCCAGTCTGATTTTCTCCACCCTTTTTTTTCCTTCTTCTTGGAGTCTGTCAGTAATCGTATCAGTAAAGCCACTGATCATGATGATTGATCAGTTGTGTCTGCTGCTTGAAGCCTGAGAAGTACTGATGTGGCCTCTAAGCAAAGGTGACATTTATTGGCTCTTGGTCTTCCTGTCCTGGGATAGTCCTCTCTGCTGGTGAAATGCTCCTGATGGTGATTCCTCATGTCTTAAATCAAGGGTGTCAAATTCAGTTTAGTTTTAAGTTTCAAATTATCAGATGTAACATGAACCATACCATGTTTTTTTTGTTTTTGTTTTACTAACATCAATATTATCGTCTGTTAGTTGACTGAAGCTATTGCTATATTCATATGACACCTGTAAAATAGTGAATAAAACAGTTGGGTAATGAAGTAAAGCAAATATTCTCTTAAACAGCACATAGTCAAGGCCACAGAAATGTAAAGAGGATGAAGTAGGCAAAGAAGAAAAAAAATACTTCATATCTTGTTTGATGTGTTGGCCTTGGTATGACCTGCATAATGAAACAAATCTACTGTATAAATACAGTGCAGTATCTATTTGTGGTTTGTAAATCAAAGTTATTGCTTTTCTTCCTTAATTAATCCAAGTACAGTACAAGTACTAATATTGACGGTTTCTGTTTTGTTTTCTTTGGTGACCCCTATTGGTGATGAGTGGAGATTGACCAGTGTGATCTGATCCTTGATCTGAGTTTTCTTATGAACCTATGGACTGTGTTATTTATTAAAGGGATGACATGAAATATTTATAGAGCTCAGCAAGTTATCTAAATACTTACTTGTTTTATTTTATTTATTTATTTTAACCAAATTAAATAAAGAGTTTAAGAGTTCTGTAGACCACATTGACACTGGCAGGAGCTACTGTTTGCTTATATGTAGTCAAATGTGCACTTAATCCAATCAACATACTGAGCTGTATGTAAAGGGGAGGCAAGGGGTAATGTTTTTGGTTTGGTTTGTTTGTTAATGCTCTGGCAAAAAAACTATTGGTTGAATTCATACCAAACTGGGTTCACAGATTGCCAGTGATCCAGAATAGATGTAATTCTATTTTGACAAAAGTAGGTCAAAGTTCAAAATGTTTTCTGAATTAAAAAATTTTTTTTTTTTCCATTTACTCAAAATGGGTGAAATTTCTAACATCTGTAGCAGCTTTGGTTGAATTCATACCAAATTGGGTTTATAGACCGCTAGTGACCCAGAATAGATATCATTACATTTTGGGAAAAGAAGATCAATTAAAATAAACATTTAAATCTTTTTTCCCCTCCCATTTACTTATAATGGGTGAAATTTCACATGTCTATAAAACATAATTTTTGCTTCAATTTACTTCAAACTTGGCACATATATAGTGTTAATTAATATGCTGACATCAGCAAATACATAGACATGATGAAATCACCTGGATTGATGCCAAAATAAGATACAATACATGGGACGTGAGGGCTTTGTTGTGCCTGGCCCCACTTGTTGATCTTTTGCATCTAAACAGCAGCATCACTTCAGTTTCTTTTCCTGTTGAAACACTATCGAGGCGTTTCAACAGGATCAAAGCTTTATCAAAGCTCCTGCTACTTGCACTGAAACAATTACAGCTAATTTCTTTCAAATCAAAAAGAACAGTTGTTGCTCAGGCTTTTTGTACACCACACAGAGCATAATTGGGATAAGGATACCTCGATTATTCAAGTTGTTATTTTGCCTGTGGTTGATCAATGCACCACCAGGGGTCAGGATAGCACCTCGTATGGACGGATAGTGGTCCTGCAACGCGTTAAAGTTCTATGAAACTGCAGACATGAAGTTCAGACTTAAAGTCAGCAGAAACACCATAACCAACCTATGAAACCGGAAGTAATACTCAAAAATAAAAGCATATATTGGTTTATATCTGAAATGGCCAAAATAGAAATAAGTTGTCATTTAAAAACGCAGCTGCTGTATTCTGTGATTTAGGGTTTCATCATTTATCATGAGAGATTTGCATTTTAATTAGAATTTTTCAACAGATTATTCTCGGGGATGACCAGCTTTGGCTAGAAAAATGACGTTCTGATTAACCTCTAATCCTCTTTCAGCACTAGTTTACCCCAATGTGTTGTGTGGATATTGCATCAGATAAAACAGAATTCAAACAAAACAGTTGATGCAAAGTTACAGTAAAATACAACACATGACTGAATGTTTCAGGATGCAGTGTGGTTGGTGTTTTTCATATGCAATAGTGAAATAAGTACTTCGATCTTTTCTACATTTTTGTCACAAGAATCATCTTAAAAATGTTCTCCACTGTCAGCTGCACCTGCTCTTAGACTTTATATGTGGTGAAATGACACTGAATCTTCACTATCAGTCTTTAATGCAGGGTTGTCATACAAACAGCCTACGAACCAAAACCGGCCCACCAAATTCTCCACTCTGTCCTACAGGATGAATTTAGTAAGTGCAAAAATTACAAGGATATTAACAGTCAAGGGTGTTAAACCGATCTATATCATAATACTGGATGGTCTTAGAATGTCTGTGTGTGTGTGCATGTGTGTGTATCTGCACAGTTCTGAAAAATTGAAATGCTTTTAACTGACTAATTTGGTACTTATAGTTCAGAAATAGTCCCATCTTCACATTAAAAATCTCAGCAAGTTGCTAGGACCAACATTTTAGGAAATATTAGTAATTTTGGAATACAATAGCCTTACAATCACGTTGCTAAATCCGTGACAGTTTACTACCATTTGTAGGACAGCAACAGAGTTCCTTCGACTCTGCCACCTACTGTTTCGGCCCTGTAACACTCATTTGTACTTGAGCACAGGCCACGGTGCACGTGTGTGAACGTAACATCTGTTGGAAAGGTGTGAACATATCCAAGTACAGTACAGACTGGAGTACGGAGTGTAAAAATGCTCCGAATTCCAAGACATCGGTATTAAAATGATCCGTAGTTCCCCATGGGTCAAAGCGTATATATAAGTTGCAGAGGTGGGTAATCCCAGGTTCATCAGGTCAAATTCCTGCCACATATTGGTTTCATCCTGTTCACTGAACCAGCCCATTTTGATGAGCACAACTCCTCATCCAGGTAGATGGGATACTTAGTGGAATCACCTGTGTTCAGTGAACGGGTTGGAACCAATATGTGGCATGAATTTGACTTGATGAACCTGGGATTACCCACCTCTGATAAATTGTAATACACATAAGAAAAATTTCAGATTGTTTGTTCATTGTTATTCAGGTTATTTGTATTTTGATAATTTATTATTTTTACTGCACTATAATGATGATGATTATGGGTTTACTGTTGTTTGATAAACATGAAATGTTTAGGTTACGTAAAATACAATGTGAACTTAGTTAATTCATCATCTACTGTATGGCCAGTTCTTCATTGCAACGCTTCCCTTCAGCTCTTATTTCTAAAGGGCTCACCGGATGCAGCGCGTGTCTTCTGGTTACCTTAACACTGGCCGTTGTCAGTCGCAGTTTCGGTCCCCACTTCTCTCGCATTATCCAAGCGAGGAGCGATGTGAGTGAACACCGCTGCTTTGTTCCGGACCCCTCGCGTCCCAACCTCCCCATCCGCTCAGGATGGACCCGAGGAGAACAGAACCGGACCGCCACATCGACACCAACCCGGTCACGCTGTACGGGGAATTCACGACCACAGGTAACCGAAAAGTCCGATGCTCCGTGAGCCTGACTGACAGGGACCTCATCGTCCAGCGGCTGTCATCGGCACCTGTCGGGCGGAACAAGGTGGTTCTCAGCCTGAGGGACTGCGTCGGTAGCCGTGCGTACCGGGAGAATGACAATGCGGACCAGGCGGCATACTTCACGGCGTACTTCTACCCGCTCAAAAGGCGCTGGGTGAGTTCCGGGGTCTCGCGGCAGAGAGTGGAGCAAGGCTTTCGGCTCGCGGCTCTCCAGGACCCGCGCGCGAACCTGGACGAGGCTGAGAAGTGGGCTCGCGCTGTCCGAGAGCGCTCTGCCCGGCAACGGTATCTAAGAGACGGTAAGAAACTGCTCGTGCGTTAGCAACAGGAAAACTCGCTGTCTGTCAGGTCGAAATCATACAGGTGACATTCATTCATTGAAACACATCAAACAAATGAATTATTAAACGTAACAGCAAAACATGAGGTAGGTAACATGAAATGTAGAGTTTTTCTGAAGACATGTTGCCCCTCTTCTCAAACATTACAGCAAAGACATTGAGCTATTGTTGTTTAAGACAGCCATTATCTTCTACAAGTTATATATTTATTTGAAAGTGGCCTATTAACATTTCTATAATAAAATGCCTCATCATGAAAATCTAAATTACAGGTTATAATGCCATATCTAATATGCAAAAATATGCACACACACACAAAAAAAAAAAAAAAAAAAATTAAACATACCCCCAAAACATAAGTTAGGTTACACCAAATGTAGAGTTTCAGAGAAGATTATGTTTGGTAGTGTTGTTTTGTTTCCTTTAAACTATTATTTCAGTTGATAGAGTGATAGAGTTAACAGTTAACATAATAATGGTATTTGTGCGTGTTTAGCACATTCATATCGTGCACCTTGTCTAACCATAACTGTATTCGGTTATTGTTTAAGACAACCATTACCTTCTGTTAATCATTTATTTATTAGAAAGTGGCCAAAAACATTTTTATAATACATTTCAGCATGCTTGACCTGGAAAGTCAAAATTACTGGTTATAATGCATGCAATATGCAACATGGTGTTTTTTTATTTTTATGTTACTGCACAAATCAGTTCTTTACTAATTATACATATTTTATTATTCCATAGCATCTTTGGCTTATATAATGTATGCAGTTTGGTTGTTGCCATAATATCAGTCCTTCTTTTCTCCTGGCTAAGGCTTTTGCTTGAAACCTTTTTCTTGAATGAGTTAAAGAATAGAACTGATCTGGCATCATGTTTAAGTAACCACATATTGTAAATAAGGCATTTCAATGAAAAAGTTGCATGAAAAACTAAAAGGTCTCATTTCCATAAGGAGTCACCCCTGAAGTAATATGTATCAAATCTGCTGTTCCCTTACCTTTACCCCAGTCTATGCATGAATAAAACAACATGATGGATGTTCTATGGAGGGTCATATTTCACTGAGTCCAGTCTGCAAACAAACCATCTTAACATAAAAGACACCTGAGAAACATGAGGCAGCAGACTATTACTGATGCTGAGTTCATGTAATGCCAAGAGGTATAATTACTCCAATGGGACCCTTTCTATAATTGGAGATTTCCAGATAAGTTCTCATTATTTGTCCTCCTCATCTAGTAGTCTTAGCTGTATGAAAGGAATATAAAATGCATTTTTGCCTCACACCAACTTTTTTCCTCTTCTACACAGCCATGGTATCTCTGGCACACTGTGACCCAGATATTATTTCCCCATTTGCACAAATTTATTTTTAACGAGATAAAATATGCTGCAATCCTATACAGCCTGTCATTGTCAAAGCAGAAAGGAGCAGACTGATAGTAACTCAAGACAGTATTATATGCTTAGAAACACATTGTTTCTCAGCTGCCCAGAGCTTAACTTGAGACAGTGACCTAACAAGTTTTAGATGCTGAGGTAAGAACTGGAACCCTGGACTGCACCAGCCCAGATTATTCTATTCTGTTTCAAGAAACAATTGTTATGTAGATTAATAGCAAATATGTTATACAATATTTGCCAACTTAGCTTTGGCCTTTAGGGTTGCACAGTGAAATTATAATGCCAGAATAATGTTAATCAGTCTCATCAGTAACATTTTGAGATAGATAGATAGATAGATAGATAGATAGATAGATAGATAGATAGATAGATAGATAGATAGATAGATAGCTTTATTAATCTCAAGGGAAATTCAAGTCTTAAGCAGCTTTGCAGACAAAAAACAGACAGACCAAAACAGGTGGGTTAGTAACCAAGTTGACATTAAGGTTAGTGTATATACTCTAAAAATACTTGCTAACGAACTTACTAAACTTTAAGAAAACTTTCTGTCCAAAACTGTAAACAATGACTTCTGATTGTATTTACATATTTCAGGGCATAGTGATTTAAAGTGAAAGAGTGATATAAAGTGTAACTGATTTAAGTGACTTCCGGTGCTTTGAAGGTAGATGTAGTCCCACTATGTAAGGTGCTTAGATATTTTACAGTCTCATCAGATCTGTCCTAATGTGATCATGACTAAGACAGAGACCCCCCTGACCACTTAGTGATGAGTTGCACAATCTGATAGCCAGGTAAGTGCCATTTTCATAGCAATGGTATAAAAATAAATAAACAGTGTGTATATATATATATATATATATATATATATATATATACAATGTTATAGAGCTCATACAGTGCTAATTCATTTCGAAATAAAGATGATTATAAGATTAAACCTAGGTTTGCAGAATGACTATAATAAAATATGTCTACATTTTCTGTGGTATATGTTAAAGTGAATCTAGTCTAATATATGGCCTCCTGTCACTACTGATGCTGGAGGCCTGTGAAAAAAAACTAAGACATGTTCATTAGCTTTGCATCCAAACCATTTGTCTAAATGAGGTCAGCAGTGCCTGTTTGACCTCCGCATCAATGATGACATATCTATCAACAACTTGACTGCTGGAGTACTCCCAGAATTAAGCATATGCTTTCATTGCATTCCTGTCAGACAGGTGGGGGGCTGTTTATGTAATACTCCACAACTTCACATCTCCTTCTAAACACCAACAGAGGATGAGTTACTGTGTCACAGCCTCTGAAGTGGGTGCCCACCATACCACTATACCATATATAGTGATATAACACAAAGATGTGTTTATATAAGAGGTTTATTCTCTCTTTTTCATCTTTCTAGCAATATTTGGTCAACTTGCATGTCTAAAGAACAACCATCATCCTACATGGGGGATATTTACAGATGATCAGGCTGCCAAGTGATGCTTTTTAGTTCTAATAGATGTCACTGTCAAATGTATGGCCATCACACTGACTTTGTTTCCTCTCCATAGTATTAATACTATTTTACATGATTATTAATCATACAACACATTTTTTTATGATTGTGCCACAAGCAAGAGATATGCCATGAGGTGGCTCTTGGGCTCCTCAGAACACCAGCAACCAACTCTGTCTTGAAGGTTTCATGGTGTGTTTGGTGCTTTTTGAAGTTACACACACTTTATTTGTCTGCTCAGTGTATACAAAACTGGTTTATTAGATTCCTATGGAAATTAATTATTTTTGGATTTTATTTCTCTATACTGTATTCATGCATTTAATGCTGCAGCTAATTATTGCTGAAACTACATTTACTTCACTCATTTGTTCTAAATGGGCTTATTAAATATGAGACAATAATGGAACATCTCATAAAAATTCTCTGAACCCAGGCCCTTTAAGTCTGTGATTTTTCTGTTTTGTCTGACTCAGGATATTCTGTTGATCATCAGATGAGGAAAATTTAAAGTGCTTGATTAATTATGAACCAAGCTGCTCATTTCCTTTTATTGGATCTATTATTTTTTTCAGCAGGCTGTTGTCTTTGTGATGTGCTCATTTAACACAGCCCACATTGTTGTTTGCATTTTGTCATCAGTCTGGTGTTTGAGAGCCATCATTCAAGTTCCCTATAAATATCAACCCCCTTCGGACAAATACAATTTACATTTCAGTTGCTTTGGCCAGTATTTCCTAAATAGTATTGATTGTAGGTTGTCGATAAATGGATTCCATCTGGGTGTGGACGGCATGATCATTATCATGATGAGCCGGGTGACCGCAATAAACTGGATGATTAAATCAATCACTGTGGGCTGTCATCTGGATTAAGTGCTTTGCTCCCACTGCATTGACAATGAATTACAACTCATTAGCATTTAAAGGGAGTTTGAGAAATCTGATTTGTCAAACTTTCCTAAGACTATAAAACTGCTGTTCTCTTAGCATGTCGTTGTTACCACAGTGTAGCCAGTGTGATGTTTTCAGTAAATTTTAGATGTAAAAGACTAATGAGTTCAGTTTCAGTATGGATAGTATGGTAGTCAGCTCCAGTTTGTTTAACATGATGTATGATCAAACTCTGATAATACTGTATGCTCTGAACACAGGGAGAGATTGCCACTGAAACACTAAATGTGTACCTAGTCCTTTAAGTGTCTGCAGTAATTTGTAATGATAGAAGTTGTGGGTGCTTGACCAATAGGTGAAGTATGAGTTACAGTTTTGATTGTATAGGATTGTATTAGTCTTGCATATATTAGAATGTGGTCTATCCTTGTTACCTCCGACAAGGAGGTTATGTTTTCATCGGCGCTGGTTTGTCTGTTTGTCTGTCTGTTAGCCAGATAACTCAAAAAGTTATGGACCGATTTTCTGGAAATTTTCACAGATCCTACAGATGATTAGATTTTGGTGGTGATCCATACATTCAGCGCCATCTAGTGGATGAAGGTACAAACACTGCCTTGGCGGAGGTCTGTGCTCTCAGAGTGCTTCTCTAGTTGCATTCTTCCACCTCATCCTATTTTAAGGCAGTCTCCTCAGATTTTGTCATTTGTAGCATTTTACTGTAGGTGACTGCTTTGCACCTTATTAATGTTTTTTTGGCCTTCTTCTCTGCTGCTTTTCCCTGTTCAGACTACACAGTGGATCAAGATGGCATTCATAGGGGGATTACTTACTCATTTTGTGCCACCAGTGAGGTTTACTAGGTGGACAACCTTTTCTATCTAAGGAGATGTTTTTGGCAAGAAAACAATTATAATGCCTGGAGCCCCAAACAATATTTTAACCCCTGAAATGTATATGCTAAATGACCTATGATGCACATTTCAGTCAGGAATATTTATTGGCATTGGACACAGATATTTTGTTGATGTAAATTACCTGCTGTTGTAAGTTTTAGGTCCTGATGATGACAGGTACTTAAATTAAGTGAGACATCATTAAAATATGAGCAGTCAAATCTGAAATTGTGCAGAATGGAAGGGGACCATAAGATTTCTGTTTTATCCAGCTGTTTTCATACATCTGAATGGAGGGAATTATAACTACAATGCAGAATGAATTGTGATAAGGAGATTATACAAGAGTAGCGACAAGTTTAGGACTTCCTCTGTCTCCCAAGTGTGTGCCTAATCCCACTACATTTTTCTACCTGTTTGTTTTTCCTCCTGTTTGGTCTTTTCCCACAGTTTTTTTTTTCTTCTTACCATCTCTGGTCGTCTGATATTTAGGATGTTTTAGTGAAAACTTACTTCTACAGGAGTGTCTTTGGTGTGAGACCATTTTCAGTTTTGTACATATTTGTCAACTGTGGTACAGGTTGGAGGGTGGAGTTTGTCACTAGTCATCAGAAAGAGATGATGCAATGGCAGCTTTAGTCGTCTGGTGTTAATGTTCATGTTGTAACCTCAGGTTTTTCTGCCTGAGCTTGTTTTGTGTTTGTTCCCACTGTCAGAGGAGCAGCAGAAAACCCAGTAAACATTTTTCCTCAATGTTTTGTAACCAATACAGGATGGAGAGCTCAGTTTTCATGTCGTTGTAGTTTGCTTTCCTGCTAGACGTTAATGGATTCAACATACGGTAACATGGTGCCTTTTAACTCAAACAAAGACGTGTTAACTGAAACAATAGTGGCATGTGACTATTGGTATGTGAATCACTGGATACTGACATGTGCTGAAGGAATGCATGTGCTTTTAATTGCTTAAAGTGGCTGCGGTGGCAACTAAGATAAGAAGGATGCTACTCAGTAGTCTCAGGGGTAATGGTGGTGCTCCTTTTAGCAGCAAAATCCAGGCCTCTTTTAGACAGTTAGTGCTATTACTAATACATTACCTCTGGCCACAGCAGCGCCAGAGCTGGGACAGTGACTGGTGTGGTCTATAATACACAGATTCAGAAGTATCAGCAGACAGAAGAGCTTCATGACACCTTTTCAAAGGAACTACCTTACCTACAGGAAAGTGTTTTTGTTTTTTTTTTGTTTTTTTATTCATCTGTATTTCTCGTATGTATTTTGCAAAATTCAGTTGCTTAACTTTGTAATTAAGGGAACATTTTTTATAGCAAGTTTCAGCCCATAATTTCTAAATAGGAACATGATTTAAAATGCAAACATTAAGCAAATATGTGCTGAATAATCTACTGAGCATGGATGAGAGGCCAAAACATAATATATTAAAACAGCACATTCAGTATAGAGCAGAGTAGCAATTGATCCGTTATGGTTGTGTGGGGCTCATAAGTCTAATGAAACTCTGCATCTTCTCATAGTTTTTCCAACAAAAAATGATTCATCAGTTCTCCAATACTGACGCTGAAATACTTTGTCATGTTTCGCTGCTGATGAGAGTCTGATTTTGAAGGAAGTTCATCTGGCCATCAACCACAATGAGTCAGTATGACTTGACAAATATTCACAACCCTGCCGAGGATAAAAATGACCACTTAACGGTTATGAAGAATTTTGTTTCAAAGATTAGCAGGAAACTGCTGAGTATTGACTAAACGTTATCTAAAATAATTGCAGCAGGCTTGTAAAGGACACTCAAATTAATTTTCCAATTCACACTAATTGAACACTGTCGCCCATAAAGTTGAATAATTTTGTTTTTAAACACATTCCTCTTTTCATTGCTGTTTATACACGTCATTAATCACCTTTAACTACATTTAATGATTACATACTGAATCCAAGTTACACTTTATCTTTCGACAATAAATCACATTGTCACAATTATTTCATGAGAAGAGGTAAAAAAAAAACAACAAAAAAAACAATTCCAACTTTATGGATACCACTGTATTTATGTTTAATTTATGTCCATCAAGCGATGCTGAAGACATAGGTTGCCACATGTTGGATAACACTTTTCTATCGTGACACTGCAGTGCATGTAAAAGGTTGAGTTCTGAGGAATTTGGGATTGAGAAATTGTGTCCATTTAGTCACTATTGAGATACTTGATTGAAATACTTTAGAACTTCTTTTTCCGTAAAGGTTAAACATATATTTACCCTTGCTTTTTTTGTTTTGAAAAGTTGTTGACTGGTTCCCTCTGATCTGCTATTATTACCTCTGCCAAGGAGGTTATGTTTTTGTCGGCATTTGTCTGTCTGTCTGTCTGTGTACAAAATAACTCAAAAAGTTATGGACGGATTTTGATGACATTTTCAGGATAGCTTG